>VZTJ01006154.1:90665-181959 GCA_013397795.1 Orthonyx spaldingii | reverse complement strand
TTCATAACATCATCCCAGGACAGCAAGTATTACCTTAGAGAATAAAAATGAACTGGTAACTTCCCCTTATCAGTCTTGTTTCAAAAGCAGCATTAAATATATGATTCATTTTGCAGAAGGAAAGGTGAGGCACTTTTTCTTCTGAAACTACAGATAACTCCATCTGGAAAAATTACTGCGTAAGAAAGGAGTTCATATCCACAACCATAAAGCAGACAGACAAGAAGCAGCAGGAATTATTCCTCACCTTGATCCTGCTGACAGCTTCCTGAGCCTGCATCATTCTCACATTCTTGGATGGAGTTTTATCAGAAAGGAGTTGAGTTGAACCAAGGTAATTGGCAGCAAAAATGATTCCATCAATTAAGTCTTCAGGATCACAAGGTCCAGGAACTGTAACACAGGAAGGCAATCACTGAAGACAATCATGGTGAAACACAGCAAAACAGCGGAACTCTGACAACTTGAGCCTGCACCTGATGACTGCAAATCTTTCTCTGAAATACTTGCATTTAGCGTGACAAAAAGGCAACCAGTATTTTTAAAGGCACAAAACATCAAACAAACGATCTCAAAATTTGTGGTGGGCTGACCTGGCCCACCAAAGCTCTTCTATCACTTCCCGCCTCAGAAGTGCAAGGGAGAGAAAATACAACAAAAGTCTCATGGGGCAAGACAAGGACAGGGAGAGATCACTCATCAGTTACTTGCCATGGGTAAAACAGACTCCACTTGTGGAAATTCATTTAATCTATTACTAATCAAGTCAGAGGAGAAAAATGAAAAATAAAAACAGATGCTCCAACACCTTCCTCCATCCCTCCCTTCTTCCTGGATCCACTTTTACTCTCCATTTTCTCTGTCTCCTGCATCCAGAGGCACAGGGGAATGGGGAATGGGGGCTGTGGTCAGTTCATCACATGCTGTCTCTGGTGCTCCTTCTTCCTCATGGGGAAGAGGTCTCACTTTCCTCCTCTGCTCCAGAATGGGATACCTCCCATGGGAGACAATCCTTCAGAACAGACTACTCTGGTGGGGGTTCTCTATGGGGTCACAAGTTCTGACAGCAAACCTGCTCCAAGTGGGCTCCTCTCTCCACATATCCTGCAAGGAGTCTGCTCCAGTCTGGGATTTCCATGGGATCATAGCCCGCTTTTTTTGGGCATCCAGATGATCTGACATGGGGGCCTCCAGGGCTGCATGTAGGCATGTGTTCCACTGTGGACCTTCACTGGCTGGAGGGGCACAACTGCCTCACCATGGTCTTCATCATGGGGTGCATGGGAATCTCTGCTCTGACACCTGGAGCACCTCTGATCCTTTTTACTCCACTGACCTTGTCTTCAGAGATCTTTCTTTTACATATTCCCAGCCCTTTCTTCTCTAGCTGCAGTTGCTGTGGTGCAGAGTTATTTCCCCTTTCTTAAATATAACATACCAGAAATACTACCACTGTTACTGATGGTGCTCAGCCTTGGCCGGTGGTGGGTCTGTCTTGGAGCTGGCTGGCACTCACTCTATTGGAGAGGCAGGAAGCTTCCAGCAGCTTCTCACAGAACACACCCTTGTAACCATCCACATACCAAAACCTCCTACGCAAAGTCAGTATAACATCTCTCCAGCAAAAGCTAACAATTAATCCAGCCCGTTTCTCACAATAGCTTATTATTTTGCTAGTGGGGATCAGCTTGGAGCAAAATAAGCTGTGATTTTTCACTGTGATAAAAGAGACAGACACAGTTACTCAGCTTGCTCCTCACCCACCAAAAACAGCCCTGCAATTCTAAGACCAACAGTCACAAGCAAAAGGAAAGGTGCAGTCTGATAGCAGCTATCAGCCTCTTTCTCCCTTGTGCATTAACCACACTTGGTGCAACAGGCACAACAAACTACCCAGGAATGCTCTACACATACCACACGTCTCCCCTTAACAAGAAGACTGATTGCCTAATTAAGTAAAATTTTTTTATGCCACAGACCTTTAAAAATAGTAGTCTTAACAAAGATATTGTGGTAAAGTACTGAGTTAAATAAAAATGTTGTTAAATTCACAGAGCACGGGCTCTCCTGACGGCAAAGCAACTCTCTTAGTCCACAGATTCTTAGAGATCGGACATCCATTAACTTCTGTGGAAAGTCACAGGGTGAAAAGCGTTCATTATCTAGCAATCCAAATCCCTACGAAGCAGCATTTATGAGTTGTAAGATTTTTGGTGTTTGGCAACTTTATATAACAATTTTGTACATTAAAATGTTTCATTTGACACATGTTAAAACTGTCATGATCCAAAAGGGAGGCTGGTTAACCTAAGAAACTTCTTTTTCTTAGAAGTAAGGAAAAACAATTGTTGTTCAAGACATGTGAGAATACAAATCATATTAAAGAATGCTCCTGGTAAACATGTTCACATTTTATCACAAAACACCCCTGTGTTTACGTTTGTCTTTCCTTTTTCCTATTAAAAAAAATCAAGCAGTATCTTGAGCTATAAGGTGATGGGCCTTTAAATTTCAAAATTACTCAGAAAGCCAATTTTGTCCTAATTATATGAGACTAACAACCCATCAGAATGAACATGGGTAGCTCTGGTCCCAAAAAAAAGCTATGATTAAAATAAGAAAGAAAGAGCTAGAGATAAATATCACACTGAAACTATACACCCAGACAGAAGCAGATGTACAAATCTTGTAAGCAAGCTTGTCTTCTTTATCATTTCTTTAAATACAAAAATTTATGACTAGCAATTTTAAGATGCTCATCTCCAATGTGCAGAGTTTGCTCAGCATGTATCTGCAAAATTCTCAAAATGAACGAGTCACTTGCAAGCACATGACCTAAAGAAACTGAGTTATTTCCTTAGGGAAATTCATGCATCTGGAAGTACTACATATTTACACACTTTTCCAGTACAGAAATCATACAGCATTTTTGCTGTGTGCAAAATGTGTTGCTATTTATTACTCTACACATCAAGGTCTTGTCACCACCTCCACCACTTGACTATAAAGGGTGTAAAACCCTTTTTAGTAGAATTTCTGATCAAAATTCAAAAAAAAGCAAAAAAAAAAAAAAGATGGGCACAGGTGAAGGTAAGACTCCAAGAAAGAGGCATATTAAACCCAGGAAAGGTATGTGCTTCAGTTGAATCAGAGATGAATACATAGACAGTATTGCTTTTTAGAGGACCTCTTCAATTTATTATCTCTGACAACAAAACTATTACGTCAATGAAAGCATAGCATAGGTGCCGGCAAATTTTTCCTTGGACTGCTGGTGCATAAAAATGGAACATTTGTAATTTTAAGGAATTTTGTGCTGGACCAGGAACCAAGAAAATTTTAGTTTACAATTTATAATTTTTTCCTAAGGAGGAGAGAATTATTTTTAAAAGCCCTTGATAGACAGGACTACCAATAGGAGATGAATTTAAATTCTAAGAGAGATCCTTCACTGTTGCAAAATTCCAATGTTTAGCTAGGGACTAACTGACATTCTGACCAGAGACTCTGAAACATGCAGCTTATACTCTGAAGACTAAAACAATGATCAATTTGCAGTCTAAATAAAATGATCACATAATCAATCAAACATAGCACACTGTAAAGCAATCCAAGGAATTACAAGGCAGATCAAATGAAGTATTACATCAACTGTATTTCTAACATTTCAAGGACATGGAACAACCACTGTCAGAGGAAAAGCAAAAAAAAACCAAATGAAACTTCTGTTTTCTGCTTCTGTCATAACTGCATACAACTTGCATTCTTCCTGCAGTATACACAGGATGCAGACTCATACAAAAGGTAACAGCAGTTCATGTGGCAGGCAACTTACTGTTCCACATTGTTCTGAAAAAATTCAGCACTATTGCAACCTTAACTCTAAGATGGAAAGTAGTATTTAATTTGAAGCAAGTGGCTGTTAAGCAAAGCAGATTTTCACTGGCAGGCCTGCCAATAAATCCAACCAAGATTGGATTGAGCCTGTCAATTGAAATCAATGCTGGATAGACACTACAGTCTTCTTGCTTAGTATATTTTCCTTGTCCACACACATTCTTATATGTTGTGTAAATACCATTTAAAAAGTAGTGTTTTAAGTGATACAGAGAAAAAACCCAGCAGAACTGATGCAGAAACTATAAATTAAACACTAAAAAACTAAAAGCTCCATGTTTCCAAATTTCTGAAAGAGCACAGTAGGATTTAGCTCAGGTTCTAAATTAGACACAATTTAATCTACATCAGTACACCCAACCCCAACAGCTTTTCTATTTAGCAAATAAACATAAAATATTATACATTTAGAAATTGTAGAACTACCTTACCTTCAACATACGTTGGAAACGAAGCCAAGCTTTTTCTGGACTGTAATTAAGACAAAAAGAATTTCAAACAGAACATAGCATGCACAAATATGCATTAAAGTTTCTGTGTGCCACAAAACCCCCCAAACTTAAATCAGTTGTAGTTATTAGTAAGGGTAGACCACTTACTATTATTTATATTTACTATTTTCAGAATCTAAGCACCTACTAGAGTAAATTCAATGTATTCCATTTGTGTCTATCTAGTAGACAATATGCTAAGACCAGATTTCACTTACTTGTTGGTGTTCACTAGTGCATTAATTGTCTACCAATAGGTGCTCTATTTTTAATAGTCAAGAAATATGCAGGGAAGTACAAAATACCTCAAAGATACTGGATCTTCCAACTACAAATAAATGCATGCAGGAATATAAAAATTGCACTATACTGTTATAATTCATGACTGAAACCATCATTAACAAAATGCAGTTATTCATTAGGAGTGGTTTTAGATGTATCCCTCACATTAACAGAGCCCACAAAAAGATTTCTAAATTTCAATAGATTAGGGAGCAACCCATATTCTGTGGGATAGCTGAATTCACTATGACATCAGCACCAACTGTGCTTACACTGTATTGAGCACAAAAACACATTTGGTAGCTCCAATTACGTAAATAGTGAAGAAATAAACAGAATCTTGACTTGTGCATATAAACACACACAGTAAAGTAATACCTTAAACCTTACTGGTATTTTCTGCCAAAGGCTATGAGACTAACCCTTCAGCATCTGAAGGCTACAACTTGCAGTGAGTAAGATTCACCACTATTTTATAATCAATAACGTAAACCTCATACAAAAATTTATCAAACAGAATTCTGTGTGGCACTATATAATTGGTAATGGATATATTGAAATATCTGCGGCAGGTAAGACTTCTGGATAGTTAATGAATCTGTAACTGATTGTACTAACAGTAACTTCTCTAATGACTGCTTAACATAATTTTATTAGAAGAAATTCTATGCACGTGATCAGAGTAAGGCATAAAATCATCAATAATTTTCAGTACATTTCCAGATGTTATACATGGAAATATAAACCAAATTATTTTTCTTTATGATAGGCAACTTAGCAGGCTCTGTGTATTACTGGAAAAACAGGTAAAACTAGAAAGGTACCGGTTATGTGACAGGCTGACTGACTAACCCAAAGAAGTCTTTTCCTTTGTAAGAAATGGAAAATTGATGTAACAAATAATATTTTTCAATCAACGATGCATGTCTTGCTATAAGATAAAATTTGTGAATTAAAAACAAAAGGCATGTGACACAGATAGCTGAGCCTGAGCAGCTGTATGTTCTTTTCACTCCCTACAAAAATTACTAAGATGTGTTGCAAATCCAAGAATCCTGTCCATCAGATACTGTATTAGCATCAATAAAGATGTCAATAATCAATATTCTGCTGCTCTCAATGCATTTAAGCTGCTGTGAGGATACTGACATGTCTTTTCACTTCTGTGGCTCTTTCACCTCTTCAGATGAATGTTCCTACTGAACCACCTATCCATATAGACTCCAACAACTGTTTGTAATAGTTGCTGGTGTAGTGCTAAAGGGAAGATTCAAACATTGCATTCTGACAAGTATAGAGGACAAATTCCTTACACACCAGAGGCAGTTCACATATATAAATGATTAAAGAAATTCAAAGTATTTATTTGTTTTTAAGCAGTGAACAAAGTCTATACTACAGATGTAGTCACTATTCACCAATCTAACGATGAACTTATTTTCAGGATAGAGTGGTACAAACCATCATCATATATGTCTTTATTCTCACTCACAAATTTCATTTTTCTTGTTCATTACCCAGGTAGAAAGGCATTCTACTGAGACCACTAGCATAGTCAAGTAACAGGTAAAGTTACCTATCGGTGGAAACCTACACATTTTAATTTTACATATCCATGAATAATGAAATATCAAGATCATTAATATTTTATTACTTTCAATAATCTTGTTGCCATCCAGTATTATAAATTTATATTTAATAAAAAAGTTTCCCTAAGCTGTAAAAATCAAAAGATTATGAGGCTGTTTTATCACTTTTATTCTTAAATTAGGAATACTAAAGTGGAAATTATTCCCCATATGAGGGAAATTAATAGCCCAACACATTCTACAGTGAAACCTGGTTTACCACATCTGTAACTATGTGTAAGCACATCCTAACAATTAAAATGAACAGTGTTTTGCTTGTTTTCTTCCTTTTGGTAAGTTTATTGATATCTAAAATTTGCTAAAATATAGACTATATAGTGACAAAGTCTGCAGTGAAGAATGCTTAAGGCTTTAATAAGCTAACAGTAAAGAAGCTAAAAACCTAAAGGCATGATCTATAGCTGAAAATTTTAGAACATGAAAAATTATGGGTTTCTTCAGTCTTGAAATTTTTCATTATTTTCTAAATGCAAATACAATCTGGCACAACTACATATATGTTGCAAGCTTTCTTATCCCTTGATAACTGCAAAAGTAAAAAGGAAAGCATGGCTTATTTAATTAGTGTTTAAATTTTAATCCACTTATAGTAGATCAGGATTTTAATTTTGGAAGATAAGTCATGCACTGCTATCGTAACAATACAGTATTTGGTTATGGTAGTTTCTAGGTTGCTTTCAAGTTCATAAAAAAAGAGAACCAAATAAACCAAATATTTTGAGATTTTTCTGTTTACAGAACCTGACATTCTATACTAATCGAAATACTTCTTATGTCACATGATTTTCTTTTCACACTACAAACAGTTCTATTCACATTTATTTTGTTTTGGTGGAACTACTGCAGTCTAAAGCACTACCAGGTGAGGGGGAAAAACCCCAAAGTATGTAGCTTTAATTTGAGGAGCCTGGAGTCAGGAACTGAATTGTGACTATGAATGACTTGCAAGCCAGTTTCTAAAATGACAAAATACTAAGGAGCATAACTTATTACATAATTAATTTAATTTAAGCACTTTTTCATCTGGCTGAGAAATACTGTTTCTTTGTGGGGGGAAAAAAGGCAAGGGCTTCTTCATTTTGTCTCTGCTAGAGAGGGGATGTTGGCTGTTTGATAAATCAGTACCTTGCAGCCTGTTAAATAAATTTAGTGACAGCTGAACACAGAGACAGAAATGCACAGAGACAGAAGACTCACAAAGAGTCTTCAGAATGTTAGAAATTCAGTCAGATAGCCAAGCATAAGTTAAGAATCATAAGGAAAAAAAAATGAAGAAAAGGGATTGCACAGGTACAATAGAGCAAGGAAAATTAAAAGGCATAAGCAGCATGAACAAGACTGTGACTTCTAAAAAGGTTTGACTCTACCTCTTTATTAGTGGAAGTCTCTGCTGTACTGCAGACATCCTGGTGATGTTGCCTACTTGACGATTCAGCACCTCGAGGTGAAGAGGAATCCGGAGATGGAGACTAGACATGGCAAGAAAATCAAATAATATTGTGAGTGCCTGATGTAGAAATTATTCTTTCATATTCTACATCCTATGCTCTGACATTCTAAGAAACAAAAGGTAAAGTCACTTAGGAGTAAGCTGTGATAGGAGACAAGTGAATTGACCTTAAACAGCACACAGGGTTTCAGCTAAATTTTACTTAGTTGTCAAGCTGGGAAAAGTGAAGACTGACATTTCCACATAAGCACACATGGCCTCAGGTATAATTAACTTGAGGTGCTAAACTAATCTAATCTGAGCAGAGGAAGGCTGCAGTGGTTCTCCATAAATGCTATTCCATCATCTTAGAAAACAACTTTTATAAACTTTGCAGAATAATATTGATGTATTCAAGAATTTATTAATATATTCAACAGCAATTCAATACCAATGTAATCAAATGATGTCAAAAAAGCATTTTACTTTTTCTTTTTATACCTTTTACACAGTTCTGTGTATCCACAAGTATTAGCATACATACTTGTACTTCTCAAAGTCTGATAACTCAGCATAGCTCCAAGGTCCTGTAGAGACAGAAGACCAAACATCCTACTATCTTGAGGAGCCATGGCTCCCCTAAGTAGAACATGTTTTGTAAACTTATTGGCCCCCTGGGGAGATTAGGTCTATAAATTGCATGCATGAGTGGGGTGGGGGAAGCAGAAAAAGAAGAAGAAGAAGAGGGAGAAGAAGGGTAGAAGAGAAGAGCAAGCATGCATGGTGGGCTTCACGACATGATATATCAGAACAGGATCCTATTAAAATACTGAGGTAAATGACCCTCGACCCTCTAACCTCTAACCATGTCTAGTGTTCATTCCTGAGACCAGGAAAAAAGGCATCACAAGGACTGGGATTCCTCATTCTAAATACAGTAAAAACTTCGAAAACATTCAACAGTTCATGCTATGAGCTCAGTACATGCTCTTTAGACCATATTTCCTCATTCTTCTCCTTTTTCTATAAACAATTCAGTGAAGCTGTCTATATGTGATTCATCAGCAAGTATCTTGATAAAAAGGATGAATGTTTTGGGAAAGGATATTCCAATCATAGACAATTCCTAATGAATGCTGGTGATGTGAAAAAGCTGTAGCAAGGTATCTGAAGTACAGAGCAGAAGGCCCTGGTATGAGGGTGTGACACAAGAACACAGGATTTGGAATTAATGAATGTGACCAAAAAGAAAGGAAGTACAAAGCTTTAACTCAGCAGGCATTTTTAGAGGCAGATTTTAAGGAGATACCTACAAAACATGTCTGCACAAGCCAAAATGTGAATCCTCAAAAGGGAAGTTTAGCATTAGCTACAGCTAGGTATTTAGCCCAATAGCCCTGGCATTCTACACTCTCCTTTGACACAGGCAGAGTGCAGCCCTAACTTTGCCACATCAACGGTTCATCACTGATGGCAAAGCCGTCAAATGCTATTCTTATCTTTTCATAAACAACATGGC
Source organism: Orthonyx spaldingii (assembly GCA_013397795.1). NCBI lineage: Eukaryota > Metazoa > Chordata > Aves > Passeriformes > Orthonychidae > Orthonyx > Orthonyx spaldingii. Next base: position 172,692 of record VZTJ01006154.1, on the reverse strand, counting down.
ATAGCTTTTCTCCGAGTCATACTCATTTTCAATGAGTCATACCAGAAAAGGCATACATTTCCAGCGGTCTGAGCTAGTAGCAGCTCCACCCTCATGCTCTGCATCTACTGCAGCTGAAAAACTGAGTTCTATGAAATAGCCTACAAAAATTCCACAAAACCAAAACCAAGAACAACTAAAAAACCTAATGCCTAATTTATCTTAGCTTCCCTTAGATATGAAATGAAACAAGAAAACAAAACTCCCTTCTCCTTTTTCTTTACACTCATTCCTTTGTCTGTCCCACACAATAACTAAGAATTAAAATTACAGTTAAATAATAAAGGCTTCCAAAGAGTTAAGAAGCAATTTTTTACAGGTATCTCCTGGGTTAAAGAGCACTCCCTGCGTCTCCCTGTATTTTGAATCACAACTGCAAGACAAAAGAAGATGCAGCTGTGAAACAATCTCTAGAAAGCTGGCATGTGATTGCACCATCAGACTGAAGAATTGCTTGCTACAGAGAGCATGTGAGCAGGGGTCGTGGGAGAGATACAGGCTTCCTGACTTGCTTGACCAGTTGACCAGTTAACAGAGCCAGTGACATAACTGCACAAATGGCAATTCCTATTTACATAACGAAGAGTTTTCATAGTGCTCACATTCTTATAGTTATGCAGTATTTCTGTACTAGGAATAAATTTAAAAGGTGTGTAATACTATCAACCTAATAATGACATTTAGACGTAGGATTGAGCTTTAAACAAGGGACAAAGGAATCAATTTAAGCATCAAATGTGTATGTGCACACACACAAAAGCGCTTTTTACAATGGCTGAAAACTCTCATATATACACACAGAAGGATAATGATTAATGATTTCATTTAAACCAGACAATTAGCGTTAAGAAATTTTGTATCATTTGAAATGCACTAACAGTTACTCCAGTAGCACTATAAAAGCCTTTACTTAGGTATTTTCATTTACAAAATATCAGAATTAAATTATTACATGGCTTTCTGTGTGCTCTGTTTGAATATGTGCTCAAATATTTTGGGGGGGGGAACCCCCAAACAACAACAATAAACAAATAAACACCGCCCCCCGCAATCCAAACCAAGAACCAAAACTACCAAACCCAAATATCAAACATCTTACAAAGTCTGCTGCATGACATGACATGAAAGCTATCCTTGAAAACATTTGTACAGGAAAATACAGTCTTTGATGAATTAACACTCAATTCTCTTTGACATTAAAATGCATTTTTAGAGGTACCATATATAATGTACAAAGAAAGAATGCAGTCACAGCAATAAAAAGAAGTATTTTGACAGATCATAGTGGATAGATAATTTGCACAGCTGCTCTAATGAAAGTTTAAAATAAAGGCTTAGTGACTGTTTCACTGCCATTTGTCATTAATAAAACAAGTTTTAGAAGCCTAACAAAGTTGCTGTAAGAACAAACACCGTAAGGTCACATGAAGCATGCTGTTCTTAGGTACAGAGGTCTATCAATGGAATTACAATTTTTTTAGTGCAGCAACAAAAAAGTAACTGCTACCCTTTTCCTTTTAACATCTACTTACATTTTTCTTATAATATTCAACCTGGTACATCCAAAAATTCTCCATCTCAATTTTGGTGTTGTTTGACTCCAACTAACATGCAACCCACTCCACCTGAGAAACCTTGCTTGCTCTTGTGCAGAGGGATTTAGTAACAGAACTTTAGTAAAAGAAGAGGATCGTGTTGCATCTAACCTATCCAGGTCAATCCAGCTGTTTCCTATACAGTTCATGAAGAGACATGTAACTGACACTGAAACACCTTCAAATACAATCACTTGCTCTTGCTTTATAAAAGCAGTGCTGTTTTATGTGCTTTTAGCAACAGATAATTTGAACAGAGTACAGCTTGTGGGTCACATAGTCACAAGCAAGGCAAGGACAGAGGGGATGAAATCACAGAATCATAGAGTCATAGAATCTTTTATGTTGAAAGGGATCTTAACGATCATCTAAATTTTACTGCCCTTGTCATGGACAGCAACACTTTCCAGTAGGCTGGGTTGCCCAAAGCCCCATCCAGCCTGGCCTTGAACAATTCCACGGATCCAGCATGTGGGCAAACTGCGCCAGCACCTCACCACCCCCACAGTAAAGAATTTTTTCCTTGTATCTAATCTAAACCTACTCTGTCAGTTTGAAATCATTCCCCCTTGTCCTATCACTACATGCCCTTGTAAGAAGTTTTTCACTGATGAGTACTCCCAAATCCTTGTCTGTAGAGCTGCTCTCAAGGAATTTCTTCCAGTTTGTGTTTGGGATTGCTCTGGCCCATGTGCAGGACCTTGCACTTGGCCTTGTTGAATTTCATGAGGTTCTCACAGGTGGGGTCCCCTTCTCAAGCTTATTCATGTCCCTATGGATGGCAACCCTTCCTTCCAGTGTGTTGACCACACCACTCAGCTTTGTGTTGTTGGCAAACTTGCCAAGGGTGCACTCAATCCCACTGTCCATGTTGCTGACAAAGATCTTAAAAAGCATTGGTCATTTTTTGTTTTAAAAAAAAGTAGTTTATTCAGAGCTTTTTTATAGTATTGTATATGTGGACAAATCAACTAATGCTTCAGCAATTCAAGATTCACTTAGACAACAGGGCATTACTTATTTGACACTAATGTCTACCTACAGGTATTGTGGCAGAGGAATGGCAAAGTCTCCTTGTACATTAGCTCAGGAGACAACCAGATAAAGCAAGGCTTTAATCTTATTTTTTTTCTTTCATTTTAGAGATAGTCTTCTGAAAAGAACCTATACACATTAGGAGAAGGTCAAAGCACTCTGGAATCTTCAAGTCCAACATGCAAGTATAGCCAGATGCATTCTACCACAAGAACTGCCCATATCAGGACAACTATAGCAGTAAATCTCCCAGGTTTTAGGACAACTATGTGATGGCAGTGTTCTCTGTGTTTTGAACAAACTGTTCACTAAAACATAGACTGAGACCATAGGTTTTAGTTGGCATAAATATCCATAAAGAATGAAGCTGAAAGCCAATGATTATTGACTGTATGTTGAAAATTTGTTTTAAGTATAGTGCTACAAATGGCGGGCTTTAAAAAATAATACCAACTCAACACTTTAAACATACTTGCATACTATAGCACAATCTATGCAACTTAATTTATAATTTTGACATATGGACGAAACTTAACTTTATACTGTAGTTCTAGTATAACTGCCTCTGCACATACCCCATGCAATCACCCATAAGTTTGATGGGTGGTCCAGGACCTGCCCCTTGTCAGTTTGTGCATACATGATAAGACAGGTGACCTGAGACAAGGTTACTGACTAAACTGCTCATTCAGAACAACACATTTGATTAACTGATACAGGATCTCTCCATACAGGAGTTTCAGAGATTCCCCCCTCCTGTGCCCAAGACAACTGATACGCGTAATTTATCACTTTACCTACCACCCTGGGTAGTTAGCACCTGAAGTGAGGGGCTCTGTCGACAGGCAGCTGTTGGGTCAGGACTCTGACTGATCCAACAGCTGACTCATGCAGTTGCTGCAGCAGAAATGACCTATAAGCTTATGAATAAGACACTTGCTGGTAGCCAACAGAAATTATTCCTGCCTATGCAGGTAAGGTCATGTACAAGAGTCTTATGTACATGTTTAACACAGGAGGTGTTTTGTATGTAGCTTAAGGTAAACAACTGCAATGGATCGCATATGCTGGAGTGATCACATAGGATCACAGACAAACTGTATCTGAGAAAAAATGCAGTTTGAGAAGTCTTGGTTTGGGAAATTTCCCCTGATCTAGGTGATGATGTCCTGCAAAGACAGAGCCTCCTGTCACTTGCCACCATCTGAACAATGACAAACAAGCCCATTTGAGAGATCTGACTCAGTGCTGGCTGCTTCTCTGAGTATGGACTTCCTTAGCCATACTTTCACCTTCCACTAAAAATGCAGTTTTAGGTGTCAGTCTGAAAAAAATCACTGTGCACTCCTCCTGTGTGTTCAAAATATTTTAACTGCAGCAAGTGCTGTTTTAGTTTTCAACTGCACAGAAAAATCACTTGAAGTCACTTTCATCTTTCAATAATTTAAAAATGTAACCAAACAAAAAATATACAAGGGGTTATGTATCCAGTGCTCACCATAATTTAAAAGCCAGTAACTCATCTGGGAGCATTTGTCTTCAAGAAGACTAATTGCTAAATTTAAGCTTTCGGCTGTGTGATTGAAGAATAAAGTGCTTTTTGTTTTGGTTTGCTTTGGTTTTTTAGTGACTTTTGGTTTGGGGCATTTGGGGCTTTTTTTTTCCCGTGTAAACTTAAAGTCTGGGTCTCTCATAAATGACAGAAAGCTGACCTGTAGTCTGTGTGCTCAACCAACAGTTTAAAAGGTCTGCTCAGCAAAAACTCAACAATATACTATCAATAAAAACTCATCTTTATTTCAATTCTTTCCTTTCTCTCTTTTGCTCCCTTAGTTCACTTATTACTGAAGCCTGGTTAATTATTTAATAGACTTGTCTACTGCTTTTTAATAATACATTATCCCGCTGTGGAAAAAGTGAAGCAAATTCATCTCCATGAATACACTGAGGTATCAGAATTGAGAAAATCCTGCAACTGAAAATGCAAGGGTTGAAATAAAATATACATAACCAAAACCAACAGAGAAGTGAAACAACGCAGCTCAGTTCTGTTCCACCTGTAAGACTTGTCTTCAGCTCTGAATTTCTACTTCACGAATCTAAACCACTCATACATGAGTGTACTTTATATTAGGGTTTATTATAATATCACACCACCTCAAGTGTCTGCAGAGGAACAGAGACTATAAACACCAGTGACAGGGCTTTGCAAAACTGAAGTCTTGACATGTAGGAACAAACCATGTCCTGCAGGTCAACAAAACTTGGCTTTCCAATCTATAACCCCATGGACAACTGAATGGACCTCAGAAAAAAGTCATGGTAATTAGTTCTTAAATGCAGAATTTCTACCTCCAAACCATGGTTTTATCCTGATTATGGCAGAATTAAAGCAGGCAGCCTGCTTCTATTCTGTTTAATCCACAACCCAAAAAATTCTACTTGACTTTTCGAGCCTTTCAGTGCTTTCCTCAGTACGTTTTTGTACTTCCACAACTAAGCAAGCCACTCTTCTCAAAGCTCTGTAACAAAGATACTTTCTCTCCATACGTTTTAAATACCAGAATATTTCACTGCATTTTGAATTATCTACTACACAAAACTATTATCCATTCCACTTGAACATGTGGATGAACATTCATCCTCAAATCCAGATCCATGTGATGCATGTCTTCTATTTAGACCTTTAAACACCACAATTTCTGTGCTTGGCTAGGTACATTCACAGCAGGTGTATAGTGCAGAATCTGACAGGTAAGAATGTTGAGCAAGAGCCCCCTAAATGGGATATGGGCCTACTCTTCCAGTGAGGTAACTGTGTCCATCTAGAATGTATTTTTCTAAAGGGTTTCCTGCTCCACTGCTCTCAGGCACAGGTGTACCACAATGTCCATGCTTAAACTTTTTCATAGCTCCAGCTACAAACTTTATTGAGTACGATGGAAAGGCTGAGAGAATTAGAATTGTTCAGCCTGGAAAAGAGAAGGCCTCGGGGTGACCTAATTGCAGCCTTCTAGTACCTGAAGGGTGCCTAAATGAAAGCTGGAGAGAGACTATATACAAGAGCATGTAGTGACAGGACAAGGAGGAATGACTTCAAACTGAAAGAATGTAGGTAGAGATTATACACTAGGAAGAAATCTTTTACTGTGAAAGTGGTGAGGCACTGAAACAGGTTTCCCACAGAAGATGTGGATGCCCCATCCCTGAAAGTGTTCAAAGCTGGACTGGATGGGGCTCTGAGCAACCTGGTCTAGTGAAAAGCGTCCCTGCCCATGGAAGGGGTTGGAACTAGATTGTCTTTAAGGTCCCTTCCAACCCAAGCCATTCTATGATTCCATGATTTTATGGGTGAACAAAATCTCTCCATTTCACACTCAGAAAACACAATCTAACTGCAGTTCCACAGCCTTTTCCATCACGTGTCAGTTTCCTGATGCCACACTTCTTGCAGTTGTGCAGCTCTAACTGCTATTATATTTGGAAAAGAGATCCTCACTAGGCCATATCCAAGTGATGGTCTGCTTTGGTTTGAAAGGTTTTCTGATAAACAGACTTTGGAAATATATGTCTAACGCTGTCCCTGGGGGGGTGTGGGGCAGGTGGAACTTCTGCTTTCACCAGGAGGGTCTTGGAGACTCTGAAAGACCTCTCTGGCCAGTACTGCCGGGTACTGGACCAGATAATTCTGTCCTCTACCCCAGCCAATGTTCTGGCAGGTATTCACCTCCCGCAGGTTGATGGCCCAAGTGTTACCTGGGTGAATCAGAGGGCTCAGTCGCATGGACTTCCAGAGCACTTTATTCCTGAAGGGGTCCAGCGGCGAAAGAGGCCAAATGGCCTTGGGAGACTCTTGTTATAGGGTCTGGCCAGGGGGCAATGGGCACAGGGGAGGAGAGGGAGGCGGGGGGATACAGAGAGAGCAAGTGATAGGGTAAGGGGACAGGTTGCAATTAACATATCCAGGTAAGGTAACTCAGGGAGAAACCAATTCGTTTTCCAGTGGTGGTCTCACACAGCTGAGTTATCCCACCAACGTTCCGGGGTGGGCTGAGCAACCCCGACATATGTCAGTTGTACAGATCTCATATATGTGGCAAATGTCAAAAAAAGACTCTTACTGCCTTTATTCAAAAGACACTGAGGATTTTTCAGCTTTTATCAAATACACAAGTACAACGCCTTCCCCACAAATTCACTGTCCAGACCACCTCTGATTCAAGTGAAAGCATGCATGGCTTAACTAGGGTGCAGAAGGCACATGGCAGCTAATACTCTCCATCGTTAAATATTAAACAAGTATCTCTTTAAACTATTTATTTATTCACAGAGGTCTGCTATCTGCCTCCTACATCACAGAACTACCAAAGTTCATTACAACAGAATCATCCATGGGCAGTGAGCAATTTACTTTTTTCATACAAATTACCAAGCATTTCTTTTGAGGAGAAAGACCCAGGAGTGACTGATAATCCTGGTAGATTAACCTGAGCACAAAACCGTTATCAGGACATCTGAAGTACACGCAGATACAGTGATCTGTATCTTTCTTACCGTCACAGCAATTTCATGTCTTTCCTAACAGTCCCAAACTATACCCAGCTGCAGGTTAGCTGAATACTTCTGAATTTTTAGCTTCTTAAAATAGTCTCTGGACCCTTCCAAATGGCATCCTACCAAGATTCTGTTGTGAACGTATTACCCAAATGCTCAGCACTGGGGAGTAACAGTCACTTTCTTGCAAAGAAATGCAAAGGAGGCTGTTGTATTTAATGAGTCTCAACTGCAAATCATTCTTCTGACTCCCTGGCTTCACTGGTCTCCAGTGGACAGCTTCTAGCTAAATAAAAAGTGATTGCTGTTGGTATCTAAAGAAGTCTTACAAGTTTCAATATCACATAATTAAGAACACAAAATTATTACAAATATTTTCAGGTAAGTTCTATTGTAAAAAAAAATTGTTTTCCTAAAAACCAACTTGAGGATAATTTTCAAAGCAGACCCGCAAAATAACTGAAGGTAAAAAATGCACCCAATTTGTATTATTTATCTGCAGCAACTTGATACTTCTGGGGCAAGAAAATAGTGTCTGCCTGAAGGTAAAAACACTCTTATTTCCAGGTCAGTGTTATAAATCAGACTGAAAAACATCTCTAGCATATATTAGACTGAAAAGTCTCCATCTGAGATGCTGCTTCTTTCTCGATGGAGACATGAGAACAACTTACAATTAGATGAATGGGCTTCAACTATATTTTTATTGACCACTCATGGTCACTTACTCAACACAAGCTATTTTTGCCCAATTTACAGCTAAGCAATTCTAAGATTGCTTCATTAAAGAAAGCAGACCATTTTTGAGTTGTCATCTAAATTAAAGAATCCAGTAAAGCAAATACATACTTTTTCTTCAGGGAAAAACAAAATTGCTGCTCAGTCCCAAGTCCCTCCTACAATAAGTCTTCTCCTCAATCTCCTATAGATCTTCTAAATTATTTGTGTAATTTACTTCTTCCTTCCAAGAAGACAGACTGTTTGTACCTCTACAACCATAATTTATCTCTTCACTGAGCTATACTAACTGTCATTTTAAATCACTGTTTTAATTTCAGCCAGCCCTGAAAATTTCAGTCAGGCTCTCATCTGACATGGCATGGAAAATATTGAATAAGAAATCAAATTTTGGTGCAAAATGGGAACTTCTATGTACTGCAATATCTAATTTATGCAGAGATCAATAAAAACACTTGTTTTGTTCCCTATATGAGCATATCAGGCTAAGTTATATCAGCACATCTCAGAAAAGTTCAATTCTGCAAGATGCACCTGAATTTTGGAGAGCAGGTAAAGCACCTTCAGGAAGAACTTGGTGCTCTCAGGATCCTCAACTTAATGTCACTAAGACCATCACATGTGGTACTCAGTGTTACAATCAGTCAGGAAGCAACAAAAAGGAAATTCTTTGATCCTCCAACCAATAACAGCATTTACAGACAATATGGTAAACAAAATGTGTAGCAAAAGAGTAATGTGATCTATTTGGAAATTGGGACAGAAGTAATTTCAGTTTTGTAAATTTTTTAAGTTAAGTTAAAAATAATTATTTCCCGCAAACAATAATCTGGGAAGATTTCTTCAGCCCTCACATGACTACAAATTAACCCTGCAACAGACATAATTTAAAAAATATTTTTAGAAATAACTTTTGCAGTTGTTTGTTTGGGCTTTTTTTAAGGTTCAATTAGGTTTTCTATTAAGAATTAAGGAAAAAACCTCAAACATACTCAATATTCTGTTTCCAATAGTTCTGCAGGAAAAATAAAATCTGGAAGCTATATGTCTCAATCAGCTTGCATGTTTTTTCAGCATCTCAAAAACCATGCTCCAAAAATCTCTTCCCTTTTGTAGAATACTAGCCTTACTCATTTTGAAGGCAGATAAACAAATCAGAAGCCTGTCATAGCTCTACATGGCATGTGATCTTTTTTCACCATCTGAATTCCCTTTGCAGTAGCTGAGGTGTCTTGAACAGTTCTGATGGATTCCTAGAATGTTACAATAATTGTTTCAAATACCAAAATAACATACAAGAAGTTCTACTTCTGCTATTCTTCCAAAAAAACCCTAAACAAAGGTCACAAAAAACATTCCACAACAATAAAGAGGATGGAACAAATGTTTGCAGGGACTTGCCACTGAAGTAATAACACAGAAACATGTAATATATTATTTTTGGTTAGTAAATTTAGCCTACCAGCTCTTTTCAGATCAGGCATAAATTTAACTCATTTAACAGTTGTTTATGAGTTTATTTTATAAAATAATGCAAAAACCTCATAAAACTAGAAGTACATATTATCTTACAGACAGCTGGAACCACAACCTGGCAGACAATTCTAATCCAAGTTAAACCTCATGCCAAAAGTACAGAATTTCAGAAATGTTGATGCTGTAAATCTGAACAACTTCCTTCAATACTCACATTGCTGCAAATACACTTGGCAGTGATAATGTAATACACTGAGGTTCATAATACATTTCTTGAAACTGCAAGTTGACATGCAACTTTTCTAGAATATGAATCTGATCTGATCTGATATTCATAAAGAATATTAACAGTTTTCTGACAGAACTGTTGGGTTTGTTATGTGACAAAATGAAATGCAGAAACTTAAAGAGTTAACAAAAGCACACAAAGATAGATAGTAGAAGAGAAAGTGTTTGGTCACTATTCTGAAATATATTATGGCAGTAAAGCATGTAACAGCATTTGTTTCAGAAAATACAAGTAAAGAGGTTCATGCGACAAATTCTTCTACAGCATGCCTTGGGTCAGCAGTATTTAATAAAAAAAATTTGGCTACCTGATAATGCATGTTTACTTCTCTTATGCTCTCTGGAGTACAAATTTAAAACAAAGCACTTTTTCAAGAATGAGACACAGAACAAGAATAAAATCCACCCTCCTTCACTGCCATGCATGCCACAATGAATGAGACACAGATAACCTGACAGGTGAAAGCTTTATGTACTCACATCTCCATCTAGTGGCCTCTGATCATCAGAATCCCTGGATGGACTGATGTCCTGTCGCATCACCCAGATAGGTTCCTTAGGTTCATCAGGGGTGTAAGGAGAACGGATGGTCCTTGTCTTCACTTCTTCAATAGCCTCTTTAATATCCTTGATGGCCAGTGAAATTGCATCTCTTTTTTCCTTGCTGTACCTCTGTACAGATTCTCCAGAGCCGGATGTAACTCGAGAACCAGATGAGAGCTGGCCATTACTTTCATGCCCACCACTGACAAGAGCCTGACCATGCTCCAAACTCTGCTCTGACTCTGGCATGTCTTCAGCTGCCTTGTCTAAGCTCTGGGAGCTCATGCTCTGCTTCACCTCTGCTACAATCTGATCAATGTCCTCCTCCTGTTCGTAACTATCCATCCTTGGATAGGGTGCAAACTCTGCTTCCTTTTCAGGGCTGTCAGACTCTCCATCAGACCGTTCATCATAATGGTGAAGGCGGGCACCAAGTGCCTCCTTGCGGTAATTGTCGGCTTCCTCCCTCTCCCGCTCATACTGTTGGATGCCCTCTCTAACATCGAGATCTGGAGTGTCTCCTATCTCCTCATACACATGCTCCTGCAGTCCATAGTCAGCGTAAGCCTCAGCATACTGTTCATCCTCTCCTTGGTGGAAGAGGCGATGTGTGTAGACATAACCTGAGTAGGCTGCATTCATGGCTTCCTCGTGCTCAATGGAATGGAAATGTAAGTGATTGGGCAATGTTCGGTTATGAATGGCCTCGCCATGCTCAGCCTCGGCATTCTCTGTGTATTCCTCAGACTCAGGCCTATACTGCACTGCATATGCGCTCTCATCCTCATTTTCCTGCACTCTCTCGATGTCATAACTGTCCTCCACTGTGGCTATCACATCGCCTTCTGCAGTATCCGTGTGATTGTGGAAACCACTCTCAGTGCTGGCTGACCGAGCTAATATGCCTTCCTCCTCCTGCCCAGACAGGCCCACGTGGCTGCTGTTGGTATGCCTTGGGTACCGAGCTGCATACCTCTGTTCCTCTTCGACCTCTGAGTGCTCCAGGTCAGCCTCCACTGACTCATTCACAGCTCCATTCACTGGCTCTTCACTGATCTCCCCCTCAGGTGGTCCAACCAAATGGTTCATGGCAAGTTTTGGAGAGTAGGTCTCTTATTCTGTTGACATTTTCTCTATCACAGCTGGAAAGAAATAAAAAAATCCCTCTGACATTACTCTCAATAAAAAAAAAAAAGTGGAGTCAATTAACAGAAGCAACAAAATGCACCCTTCCTTCCCAGCAGCCAAACATTTGACTCAGCTCTGAAGTCAGGTAATAGAAAGCCCAATACTCTGCCATGCAAATGATCTCCCAGAGCAGCAACCAACAACACACTTGGTGAATGCACTTCTCCCTTACATGGACAAATTCTCTGTGGAGGAATCATTTCCAAACAACCCTTTGGAGATGTTTGTATGGACTGCAGTGGCATTGCAGCTATTAGAAAAGCTAATTTTTGCCAGGAACTGAATCACAGCAGAGATAACAGAAATATTTCACCTTTGCTCCAGCACTCTCCCTACAGCTCACTAACTCAGAGCAAAGAAAGGATGCTGTAATGTAAAACAGCAGATTTAGTCCTGTCACAGGAGTCTACAGTTGCTCAGATACATGACAGCTATATATTCAACACTTCTTCAGTATCACGTCTTCAGGTGAGCCAGTCACCCAAAGCACTTTTCAAAAGTCAGTAGAAATGAAAGTGCACTCTCAGGGTGCAGTACACCTGAAGCACTTGTTTTTTCTCCCTAGAGAAGCACACGACAACTAGATACAACACAGTTATCTTTCTGGAATCTACCTAGTTAAGATGGCATCTTTCCTAAAACATGGGGAAGACATTACTAATACTCATAACCATGACGACATTGAGACTAGTGGGGCATCTCAGCCTTGCTGACTTTGAAAAAAAAATCTGAAAAGATTACATAACTACTAGAGAGGTCTGCCAATAATAATAAATATGCAGGGAACAGAAACAGGCCTATCTAGCTCATAAGGTTTTGTTTTTATAGAAGTTTCAGCTATTTATATAGTTTCAGCTATTTGGAACATTGCCCTATGTTTTTAAGATGCAGTGTCACGAAGAAGACATATAACGTCCTTTTAGGTACCTAAATCAAGTCACATATCCACAAATAAAATACAGCTCTAGCTTGTGATGTATTGGTAAGTATTAAAATAAAAGGTGTTTATTGAACGACTGCTAACTTGAAGGCTCTATAAAAGCATGTGTCAATTACCAACTAAAAAAATTAATGTGAAGGTGAAATAGAACTTGGATCAAATCTAGTAAACTGAGGCAGGGAGGCTCAGGTAGCACTTTGCTGACTAAATGAGCTCTGTGCAGAAGAGCAGTGGGAATAACTTCCTGTGATGAGTAAGCAACAGCAATTTCAGTTGCTCTCTATTAGAAAACTTGACAAGTAGGCAAGCCTATACTTCCACATGAAATCCAGAGGGTGCACATTCCAGGTCAGTGAACACTCCTTGGTTTTGCTACACCTAATGTTTTAGCCTTTTAAACACAAGAGTCCTTAAAAAAAAATTTACAGTTTTAAAGTAATAGCTAATAAATCATATTAGCTGGGCCTATAAAGATGTTGTACACAAACTAATCTCTTTTCAAAGTAATTATGAAAAAACTCTGTTTGTTTTTTCCAGCTAAAGAAGGTGTGTTAGTAAGGCTTCAGTAACAAGGTGAAGTCTTTTCCAGCTAAGACTTCCAAGACATTAGGAAAGAATGGGCAGAATACAGGCATACATGCTGGTGTGCACCAGAACTAAGAAACCAAACACTAATCCCCCCACACAGCATATGATATGTTAAGTAAGCAAGAACAACAATATTGGAGAGCCTTCCACCTGTAGCCCACAAAAAGAGTGAAGATGCCAAGATGCAATAGCTCTTTGAAAAGTCCTTCCCATGGAAGATTACAGTAGAGGAGTACAATCGGTCCAGCCTGCGTGAGCTGCAGGTTAAGCTCTGGGTGGCTGCAGCCCCAGGCAAAAGGTCTGGGAAGTGCAGACCCTTGCATAACACAGGACACAAGGATGCTAGCACCAACCAGGTGGATGGACAGGACAGACACTGAGACATGGCTGGAGGCAAAGGCTTGGGAGGGAAAGCGAGACTTTGATGCACTTGGACTGTGAGGGAATAAGAGCCCAGGGGTTCCTTCGTTCAGGCTCCCTCCTTGGAGGCTCACAGCTCGAGCTGTTTCTGTGTTACCACACTGTCAATAAATGGCTTTATGGAAAGAGACATCCAAGCCTCTGCTGTGGGAAACCTGGGGTCAAACCAGCCAGGAAACCTGGGCTGACTCCACAAGAATGTGTAGGAGTCAGGTGGGGACCCCGTCAGGTCACTGCAGTGGCCGACATGAAGGGGCTTTGGTCCCAGCATTGATAGTCTCTAGCAGTGTGAGTGTGACTGCAAGAGTCTTGTGAATGGTCAGGCTGGGAAAGTTCTTTAATATTGCCTGCTTTCATGGAAGTAAATTATAAAATTTCCACTCTTTTTCACATAGACAGAGTTAGGCTAAAATAGAGGGCTGGTTAAAAAAAATCTACCTAAATTTGTTGTGTTCAAAGCAGCCCCTCACTTTTGGCTCAGTGTCATTGGTCACCTCCAGAAAAAGGGTAGTGCTAGTCAAAAGAAATGGAGTTACACATAAACACAGGATAATGATCAACTTTCTGATATTTTATCACATGTCCTGATACACCTTTAACTTAATTACATCTTTAGAAAAGAAGGCAAAAAATCAGCTACATGAAGATTACTCAAGTCATATAAGGTATCAAATGCCACTATGTTTATGACAATAGAAGTTCTGATAATTGCTAAAAATATGTTATCCTGTTTAAGAAATCTTAATACATGCTTGCAACATAACAAATTATGGGGGCAGACATCATCACTGACATGTCTTAGCAGTGAGAAACAAATTACAGAGATTACAAACCATACAAAATATGGCTAGAAAACACCCGAGAGATCCATCATTTTCCTCTGGCAAAGTTAAAGTTTCCACAGTTCCACTTGTAAAATTTTTCTCATTTAAAGAATTCTGCCAGCTTGATTTTAACTACTGATATCCCAAAACTTTCAAGGTTGTGTCTTTTGAAGGGACGAGGAGGAAATGTTAAGCTGTACTAAAAGATCTTACTGAAAAACACTCTTCTGTTTGCCTTTCCTCCTATAAATTAAATACAACTTTTTAATTTTGAAAACAATAAATTATTATTTATTTTGAAATCTAAAAATATTTTAGCTGTTTGAAAGTAAGTTGACATAGAAATCTGATCTAAATGAATGTCCGTAGGTCACCTCAGCCATAGCTTCAATGAAAAGCAAGCTTCTGAGTCAAGAACATTTACTTCAGTCTTTAGGGTAGTAAACAATCCGTTTTTAGGGTAGTGAATTAAAGAACACCCATTAAGACTGGGGGTTAGAAGTTACTAAATCCCTGTTCGTACACGGTAGGTGGAAGACTACTAAACGCCACACTTTCTATTCTTAGCAGCATTATCCTCAAGCAAATACAAGGTCTGCCTGATCTTTCCCATCAGACCTGCAAAAAGCATTTTATTTCCTGCAAGCAAACAAAAATCAATAACCTGCATAACATGCCATAGACAGAGGAGAATGTAAGTAAGAGAGGTTATCCAACTTTGCAAATATAGACACAGCACCCATTCAAGGCCTGTTGCTCTGCTACCTACATCCTGTAACTTCACAATATTATAGTTTCATATTAATTACCCAGAACAGCAGCTGTGCTCTGGTAATCAAACATATATGGGAATGTGCTCTGTAAGCGCTCTTAGCTTTGCATACAGGACTTGATGGATGAATCTGTCTCCACAATAGAGAAATCAGAGGTTGATAACTACTGCAACTTCTTTGCTGAAGGTTAAACTACCTTCCTGTCTGTAAATAAGAAAAAATAATAATATATCCATATATTTCTTAAGCAACATAAAGTTGAAAGTTTAAGAATTTTTCTCTACTGCTTTAAAACATCATCAAAGGGCAGACTATCATCTCAGAGCAAGACCACAACATGCATGTCGAGTTCTACTCAGGAAAAGACATGCATTAGGAAAAGGTGAAAATGTGAGTATTCAGATTCTAATTTGGTTTGTTATTTCTTACCCAAATCTAGATTAATAATTGTTTGATTTCTTGTATACACAGGCAGAAATTAAGCAGCTATTGTTATTATTTATTATTATTATTCTAAATATTACTTTAAGAATTTGTAAGAGCATTATGCATCATATTTCCACAGCTTAATCTTAACCTGAATAAAAGCTCACACTCTTGATACGTCTGTATACTGTAGTTACTGTGCCAAAACAAAGCTGTGTGCCACATGGAACCAAGACTACATACACACATACACAAGTTTTTCTGTCACATAGAGGGTTAACAGGATAACTGAGGAAAGGACCACAGAAGGTCTCCAGTCCAACCTCACCCAAAGCACAGCCAGCTTTGAGCTAAGACCAGGTTTCTCAGGGCCTTATCCAGTTGGGGTTTGATAACATCCAAGACTGGTGATGGCAACAGCTTGTCTTGGGCCCCAACTCCAGTGCTGGACTGTCCTTGTGGGGAGCACATTCCTTCCTCATAGTTTCAATTTCCCTTGTTTCAGCATGTCCCAGCTGTCTCTAACCTTCCCTCCCACCACACAATACAGTGAGGAGCCTGGCTGCAGCTCCCCCCATCCCCTGGGCAGTTGACATTGAAGCCATACCTCTGAAACAGCCCTGATCCCCTAGCCTCTCCTGTGTCTCTGTGGCTTCCCATCATTTCCCACCAGTATCATCTCTGTATCAGGGACTCAAAAGGGAGGCAGTATCCAGCTGGGTTCTGGCAGGCTCTGAGCAGAGGGGACAGTTCCTGCCCTACCCTGGCTCTCAGGATCACATCTGTCTCACACTGCCCCAGGTGCTGCTGACCCTTATTTTGCTTCTCCCAGAACTGCTATTTGTTCCCACCAGTCCCAGCCTGTACTGTTATGAGGGGTATTTACATACATACATATTATTTAAAATTATATATTAATTTTAATTAAGTATTTAATTTACAAGAAGCATAACTGTTTCATCTTATTTTGCAGTTGACTGTGAGCAAAACAGTTTTGTCTTCCTTAAAATACTTCACATTTACCTATGTCATCCATGAAAAATAGCTATTCTTCTAACATACTCAAAACTGCAAATCACCCTAGGAATACAGAGACCTCTGAATTTTGAAAGGTATCCTACCTCAAGTGCAAATCTTGTTGGCACACTCTCTGAGGAAGTTCATAAAGCACCTCTGTTTTTCCTGACTTCAGCAATACACCAATGTTTCACTTGTACAGATGTCAACAAGACATATGAACACAAGCTACCTCTCAAAAATAACAACATAGTCTTTTAGTAAACATATGTCTTTGAAAACCACCTTTTTTTTTCTTTAAAGAGTCCCTGTGGTACGAAATTTCTGAGTATTTAACAACATATGCTACGCCCACTTGAGGGAGTTCTCCTCTTATGTTAGATAACTCTTTTTTTTGAACTGCAACCTGCTTGGGAAACCTCACTTCTTCTGCTGCCAGGTGCTAACTAAACTCATCCAAAACAGCTTTAAATAAAAAAGTCGTGAAACATACTTCTTGCCAGTCAGCAAAAGCAGCACCTGGAAAGTTGTGACAGCACAGATTCTTTCCCACGGGAATTCTTCTCTTCTTCTACTAAAGTTTACTACATATAAGATAAGTTCCATGTTACTGAGAGTGGCTTTGGAAACAGGCGGTCAAACGCCTGAGCCAATCAGTCCCGGGGGGTGGATGATTGTTAGCCAATCCGAAAAGCCCTCTCGCGTGTATATAAATCTGTTATTAATTAAATAAAGGCATTCAGCATTCTCTCACCATTCGTGTGTCCCTTTGCTCCGCAACCAGTTCAACAGCAACATCTGGTGACTACCGACATGTACTACACGCACCGCTGAAGGTATGTCAAAGCCCCTCCACCCCTCCCCGCCTGCCGTGGTGCAGGTTCGGGACACAAATGGACCCCCCAATGCCAAAAGACGGCCTTTCGCAGTCCTTACTGGAGGACCCTTGGTGTGGCCCAACGNAATGGACCCCCCAATGCCAAAAGACGGCCTTTCGCAGTCCTTACTGGAGGACCCTTGGTGTGGCCCAACGGTAAAATGGAAGCAGCACCTGACCAGAGCTCTTATAGACTGGGCTGGAACCCATGGCTTTCCCGAAGTGTGGGAAACGGACGTGGACTCAGCCCTCTGGCTGAAGGTTGGGAGTGGGCTGCGGAAAGAAGTGGTGTTTGGGGACCCAAAAACCATTCGTTTGTATCGGACATGGAGGTCGATCTAGGACGATTTAAAAGAGCAGGAATTTTACACTGCAAAACTTCACTCTTCTCTCTGTCTGGACTCCTTGCTTTCGGTTAGTGAGGAACGCACGGACGGACCCCCATCCTGGGTTGGCCCCGCCATAGTGGATGGGTTTTCCAAGCGCAAATATAATTCTCCAGACGATTATGTCTCTCCCACGTACCCGCATCCAAATGAACAGCTGGTGGAGATGCTGAAACAAGAGAAGAACCGGGGGGGCCACGGGGAGGTTGCTGGCGTGCAGCCGCTGCCCCCATGGAACAGCACGGCTCCTCCCCCTCCAGCATGGCTGCCGGCGCCGCCCCCACTCATGGCGCGGGCTCTCCAAGTTGCAGCAACTGAGAATGCAGGAGCTGCGTGCCCTGCCGCGGTGCAGCCAGGGTAGCAACAGACCCCGGTTCTGTCCACTTGTTTTGGTCTCGGTTTTTGAGACAAAACTCTCAGGAGGAAGTGATCTGGAACTAGCACCTCCCCCCACCCCAAGGGAAAGGGGTCTCCCTCTTTCCTCCGCCAATAAGACAAACCAATAAAAGCAAGTGAAAGTTGGGGAAAAAAAATGGAACTATTTATTAACACAACCCAAAATTGGGAAAAACCAGGAAAAAAAGAAAAAAAGGAAAGAAAAAGGGGTGCCCACGAGGAAACTGACAACTGGTCATTGTCCCTGCCACTTCCCCCCTCCTCAGTCTCCGGGAAGGGGGAGTCCACACAGCAGGCTGCTGGAGAAGGGCAGATGGAAAAAACCTGTTGACTCGCTGGTTCTCCTCCTCACTGCAAGCGATGCTGGTGGATCTCCATGTGACTTCGCTTACCAGCCTGATCCTTCCTCAGAGTTCTGACCGGCCGGGGCCACCCTGCAGACCCCCCGGGGTCGGAGAGAAGGGAAGGGAAGCAGGGAGGTCAGGGGGGAAGAAAGGAAAAGGAAACAAAACCAAACCAAACCAAACAAAACAAAACACACCCAAAACCTCTCTCCAAGCTACCACAAACGCAGGAGAGCAGGGCAGCGTCGCCGGTGCGCTCCCTCCCCAAGCCCGGCAGAGCCGTTGGAGCCAGAGCCGTTGGACCGAGCCATTGAACTGACCCGCACCCGGGGTCCCGCAGCTCCAGCCCCACTCCCCAGGTCCATCTTAAAGATACAGGTGTCTCAGGCATTAAGCAGACAGTAAGGAATACTGGAAGTTCATAACATCATCCCAGGACATTCTGGAGAAAAGAAACATTTATATTAACTGTAATTGTAGTTATCATCTATGTAGTAGCCTGCGGGTCAGCCAGTTGTGTGAACCGGTGCTGTGGGTAATGTAATGTAATGTAATGTAGAGTAGAGTAGAGACTAGACAAAGTAGAGTCTTGTTAGTCTCTAAAAGGGGGGAAATGAAGCCAAAAGGATTTTTTACTATTTCTTTTTATACCTTTTACACAGTTCTGTGTATCCACAAGTATTAGCATGCATGCTTGTACTTCTCAAAATCTGATAACTTAGCATAGTTCCAAGGTCCTGTAGAGCTAGGAGACCAAACATCCTACTATCTTGAGAAGCCATGGCTCCCCTCAGTAGAATATGTTCTGTAAACTTATTGGCCCCCTGGGGAGATTAGGTCTATAATTTGTGTGCGTGAGTGGGGTGGAGGGATATAGAAGAACAGAAGAAGGGTACAGGAGAAGAGAAGAGAAGAAAGGAGAAGAGCATGCATGCATGGTGGGCTTCACAATGTGATGTATCAGAACAGGATCCTGTTAAAATACTGAGGTAAATGACCTTCAACCCTCTAACCTCTAACCGTGTCTAGTGTTCATTCCTGAAACCAGGGAAAAAAGGCATCAATATGACTATCGTTTTAGAAATTTTTTTCAATCTATCCACATTCCCACAAATATGACCTGGATAAGAAAGAATTTTTTTTAAATTCCCTCAAGCTACATAAGCCTGAGGGAAGCCTAATATTTTCCACACTAGAGGAGAACAACTTTTAACTGCTCACAGTAAAAAATGCGTTATTAACATAAGAACTGCCTTGAAACAGCTGCCCAGAGTCCACAATTACTTGCTTCTGTCGTTTGGGGTGGGGGGAGGGGGTGTGTATTCTGTTTGTTGTGGGTTTTGTTTAGTTGGTTGGTTATAATATACTGCCCAAATTTTTTTAATTAAAAAGTAAAACAAAAAAAACTAAGCAAATTCATACAGCAAGAACAGAATCAAACTACCAACAAGAGCAAAAGAGATGGAAGAGCAATAATGTCATTTTGCCTAAAAAAAAAAAAATTTTAATAAGAGCATATTTAGGAAACAGTCCACGTATTCAGCATATCTGTTCTCTTACAGATTTCTCTGGGTGTATTTTTTCCCCACTTACAAACAAGTGTACAAACTTTTTAAAGTTTCTTCATTTTTGAGTTCAACAAAAATTTGAAAAAAATCATAAGTCACGCAAGCCATTCTGATGTTAGGACAGTTCAAGCATAAAAAGAATATGGTCTGCATGCAGCTTACAAGGGGGAGAAATAAGTTACTTACGCAGATTTCTTTTTTGAGAACAGCACAAAAAACAACAGCAACAAAACAAAACAGACAAAAAAACCCCAAAGAGCAGAAATGTGGAAACTTATATAGCAAAATTGCTTTCAAATAGAATATGGGCATATTCTCCTGAGGTGTCAACAATGCCTCTGTGCCAGCTCAGCTCAGTTTCCAAGTAAGACTTTGACACTAAAAGTAACAAACATATGGATTACACAGTGAGGAGAGACTTCCAGTTCATTCTATATAAAAGTAACTCCTCAAAACTGAACACAGTTTTTTGTTAATGGCAAGATTAGAGCAAAGCCACAGAGATTTAAATCAGATGCCTCTGGATTGTTTTTGCCTCATTAAAAACATTGTTTCTTCTAGATTCCTGGAGCAGGCAAAAATCCTTGTTTGGGACTTGGCTAGTTTTGCTCAAAGC
Source organism: Orthonyx spaldingii (assembly GCA_013397795.1). NCBI lineage: Eukaryota > Metazoa > Chordata > Aves > Passeriformes > Orthonychidae > Orthonyx > Orthonyx spaldingii. Next base: position 152,061 of record VZTJ01006154.1, on the reverse strand, counting down.
AGATCAGTGAGACCTGTTAAGTCAAGAAATCTTTAAGACTCGTAGACATTTCTATTTCCTATCTTTTAAAATATCTGAGGATTTGCAATCCTGGGATCCCCATGAAGAAAACCTCACTTAGGTAACACACAGCTAAGCTCAAAAAAGATGCTGTTGATAATACCTTTCACTCTCACTAATTTCCATCTCAGAGATTTTGTATGTTGAGGCTCAAAAGCATAGCCTCAGCTGTTATCCAGGGCTTCCACAATGCCGTGCTCAGCTAGTCTATTCATTGCTGGGAAAAAAGCTTTACAGGGCTTTACCAGAAGCTATTCAAGAGCAAGCAGTTAGTGAAAATGTAAACAGAAGCATGCAACGTAATAACTACTATCAAAATAAGCTAAGTACTACTTTGAATTAAAAAGGTAATCTCCCACACAGAAAGGATTATCAATTCATTACTTCTATCCTTACTCCCTCAACATTGAAGCAGTAATGTCACCTCCACTGCTTTTTTTTGTTGCTCTACACAGAAAGAAAACAACAAAAAGGTATGTTGCAGGTATTTGTACCATTTTGCAAATAATACACATTCAAGTTAAATCTTCGCACAAGCTTTACTGATTTTCCCCAGAAGTCATGGAGGACTGTGAAATCCCTTAATAATAAGCTCCAGGCATCAGGCGGAAGTTGCTTAATTACATGTTCTCTATTTATTGAAAAGATAAAGCTAATTAGTAGCTTTAAAAGATAAAGTTATTAGTAGCCTGTTTGAAGGCACAAACTCTGCACTTGAGCTGCCCAACCATTTCACCACTCTCTCAATGACCTCTGATCTGGGTTACATATGCAGCAACATCAGCAACTTACTATCAAATGTGCAACCAAAATCAAAAGTTGACAGTTCCTGGTGGATCTTCTGGTGTGCCTTCAAGCTCCTCAGACAGCACAGCAAAAGTAGAGCAATCGTAAAGCACAGTTGGCAGGCAGGTCACCAGGACAGCAGGTAACTTTTCTGTTTCATTAAACAGGCTTCCACATCAGAAACCAGAGCTGCAGCAGGTCTTTTGGGGCACCCCACCAGAGTCAGCAACCCACATGGGCACATGGCTATGAGCACCACATAACTTTCTGCATGCTTCTTCACCATTGTTCCAATTTTAAAGATCTGGAAAGGTCTGTCAAATAAATGGATTTCATACAGCTTTCAAAAGCAGGAAAAAGATCTTAAAAAGATAAAATCAATCAGTAACTGCTGTATACCTGTTATAAAAGGTGCTTTATTGAAAATCGTAGTTTTTCAGCTCTGACTCAAAACCCTCTTTGTTGGAAAAGCTGAGGCATAAGAGAAGAAGAAACAAAATGTACAATCTGTTAGACTGTTCAATACTTGCACGCAAAATACATCTAAGAAATTGGCTAATTCAGTGACATGCCATACAGTGATTTCCCCATTCTGAGTAGCACTGAAGCCACGCTACCAGTGTTATACAACTGCAGTCACACCACAAGCAATCATAACTTCAGCACTCACACAATGGAGACAGGCTTGATGCCTGATTACTGCCTTTTGGTCCACTGCAAGTTGTGGTTGTGCAACAGGCAGCACTGCCTGTTTTGTATGCTGAGGGTATTACAATGATGGGTAATGTGTAAAATGAAAGTCAGGACGAACACAGAAACAGCAACAATCTACAGAAATAATGTTAGTAATTCTTCTACTACTAACAAACATTTGCTAAAATATCAGATTTTAAGAGCATGGGAAAAAATATTTGAAGAGAAGTGACAATAAGAATTCTCAGGGCTACAGTGGCACTGCTTGAACCTCCTGTAGGGAAGCATGGAGAAATGTTCTGAAGTAGCTCAAGGCATCTTGCAACCAAAACATCTACTTAATCTTTTCATAAAAACGAGCTTTGTATACAAACACACAGCACCAGATAGGTAGCTGTGGCAGTCAAAGATATTTCAGCTAGAAATTACATTCTTCCTGGAAAGAAAATCTAACAATCAGGAGCTAAAAGAGTGTTTGTTCAACTATATCAACTCCCAAATGCCATAAAGAATTTTCCAAATCTATTCTCTAGCAGTGCTTCTGCTAATTCATCATTGCTATTACAGTTTCTCACAACATTTGCAATTGTTTTTTCCAACACTTTTAACTTGGAAACATCCATTTTACCACTTTCAAAAAAATTAACCGACCCTCTTCCCATGATGGACATTATTTCATTGAGGGTATTTGCCCAATTTTACTGTTTTTGTCTAATCTCTTTTTACCCAGCATTTGATTGTACTCCCCCTGCCACTCACTGTGAATCTATCTGGTCCTTATACATGACAGTTGATTTTTCTACAGGTTTTACTTTCCCTGTATTTTTGAAGGAGGAAAGACAAGCAGCATAAATTGTGGTAGTAATGTTTGAAATTATATCAAAGATAGACCCATTGGTACAGGGAGCCCTTGCTAAAAGCATTCCAATCAATTGCAAAGGAATATAACAAATCACTACAAAGCATGACCATATGCAATTACACTACAATCATCTGATCTTCCTTTGCAAGACCAAACAGGTAAGGTACACTCCCAACCTTTACTGTATGCTACTCAAACTTGAAATATGAGCCTAAAGAAGTTGACCACTGAAAGAGTCATGGAATACTGTTTCAAGTACAAAACTAAAGTTCAAAATAATTTACCACATCACCATACTGTTGTTCTCATGGAAGAAAACAACATCAGAAAACTACATCTGGTGACAAACAAAAGAAGAAAAGCCAAGCTGCTTAAATCAGTTTCAAGGATAAATTCATCTTGGATTGTGAAAAGCAAATGTGAAAATCCATCTGAAAGAGACTGTTCAACCTGAGGATTGCTCCCTACAGTATTATTGAAGCATCACTGAGTATTCACTTCTATGAAAACGTATCTTCCTTTACTCCCTGGGAGACTATTTTACAGTCTGATACACATCAGTGTTGAGATGGTTTTTTCCAATATTTAGTTCTTTCTGTATCTCGCCATATCATGAACAGTTAGCTCCTTACCTCCTTAGTTTAGTTTTATACTGTTTCTACCAGGGCTCTTCTGGTTACAAGGTAAGATTATTCCTCTTTATTAAACAAATAGAGATAACATTTTGTTCCTCTCCAGTTATTAAGAGTCATTTCTGCCCTGTGAACATCTTTGTGTTATCTGTATAAGACAAGCAAGCAAAGCTGTAAAATGCATTCAACTTAGGCAGACACCAAAAATTTCTAAGTGCATTTAAAGCAAAGAGCTTCAGTAGCAAGTCATGCTTCAACACTAGAAACTTGCTATCAAGATTCTAACATTACCCTTAATCAGTTGTTGTACTCCTTGCTCTTTTTCTTCAACAGGTAAAAAATTTGCAGAGAGCTTCACAAGAGACATTAAAGACCTTGGATTCTTGTCATTCCTCAAATTTAAAGAGTTGAGCAAAAAATGGGGAAAAAAAAGCTTTTTAAATTTAGAAATGAAGTGCCATTTTTACAGGGAAGACTAATTACCCAGTTTCTGCCCAAAATTACTGTAGTTCTTTCTTTGACAGCATCAGGTCTACCAGGTAAAATGGAGAAAACCCAGGAATGCATTTGGTCCTAATAAATTGAAGAAACCATGCACACCCTCAACTAAAGCAGTGTACAATCACAGAGGCACCAAGAGCATAACTTCATTTGCTAACCAGATAGAACAGAAGTGCCATGCACTTGATATGCAGAAAATAACAAGAGAAACTGTGTCCATGCCAGCCACAGTGAGGTCTTCTATTCCTGTAATTCACTGAGCACCTTTACTAGCAAGGCAGAAGAAAACCAAACACCATCTTATTCATGTACATATGGATAGCATCCCAACAACATATTTAGCATTAATAAAAAGAGGCAAATGTAAAATTGAGAAAATTTTCTTTCTTTGACCACAAATTCACAAGGCCACAGAAAAAGGAAAGACTTCCCCTGAGCCTGAAATATCAGATGCATAATGGTCACCACCCACTGCCAAGTCTTCAGCACTATGTGGCAAATATTTATTTAGATGCTATAGTGCAGTGGGTCCGAACTGTGGACTGTAAAGCTGTTTCCATGTTCAGAATGGTCAAACATCTATAAATTTTTAAGCTCTAAGGTACTCCCATTAACCCTGTCTATGACTGTCCAGTAATTTTCAAGAGTTAAAGGTGGTGGTTTTTTCTGAAAAATAGGTGTTTAGATTAAATGCAATTCTCTCCCCAAACCTCCAACACAGGTTCACCAGGTCCTTTGCAAAGGCTTTTTTTTAACCTTGATCCCTTGCACATAAAAACACACTATATTACATCATTGTTTTTTCTTGAGAAATACACCACACGTACTGTGAAATCATGAATACGGCTACATTTAGAGCCAGAAGAATTAAGACTTCTCAGGACAAAGAAGAACAAATGGAAAACATTATGATGTTGCTTACAAACCAGATACAGATGGGAGAGAAGAAAAAAAAAGAAGAGTATTAAATCTCCACCCCATACAATTCAAGGGCATGTAAAATACAAAGGACCCACAGCAAAACAATACACATAAATAATACACACCAGATGCAAAATAAAATATGTACACGAGATTACATTCCACAAGGACCTTGTCACAAGTGCTATGCAGACGGAGCTGTAGGGTGACAATGCTAAGCCTTAGAAGGAGGAATTCAATTTTCATATGCTACACTTAGGGACAGGAAAAATAGAATTATAACTAGCATAGAGGAAAGTTTCCTCTTAAGTACCTGGGCTGAGCCTGAAGAATCTGCAATCATAAAGATAATCCTGGAAAAATAAAAAGAAAGCACTGCTACCACCATGAGTTCCCAGGTTAAAACTTGCAAGAATACTGCCACCACCTCACAAAATACATCCTGAAATTGGTGTATTTCCACTCCATGTTTGCTTCTGACACTTAAATGCCTCCTCACAACTGAAAGGGTCAAAAATCACATCAGTTCCCAGTGTCAGTGCTTACTTGGCAACATCAGCAAGAGCAGACTTGGGAGCCACTACAAGAGAATTCAGAAACTACTCCCTGTGGGGAAAGCCTACCACAGCTGAAGAGCAACAGAACAAAAGCTTAGACCTCTAAGGCTTTAGTCGTTCCTCCGCAGAAAATAGTTTCTAGATTTACATCCCTGAAGCTTAATATGTTGATCCATACATCTTCTCTTTAGGCAGGACTGCAGCCAGAAGATTTGCTCTTTGGATAATGAAAGCATTGCACAGACCTTTTGGGAGATTCCTTCCTCTTGGCAAAAAAAGCTCCTATTTCACAAATGTTGTTTTAAAACAGCTGTGGTCATTGGATCTTTAAATGTCTTCAAAAGATTCATTTAACAAACAAATGTGCAAGAATAAACAGACTTCAGAAATTATAGCAGTCTGAATATGTAATTCAGGCACAACAGCAGGTGCTTTTTACAATGTATGCTAAGTCCTTGTTACATATTTGACATTGCCTTGGTTACAGCAAGTAACAAATAACGCACTAACAAGCTGTGTCATCAAACTGCACCAGATGGATGCTCCAGTTACACAAATCTCTTCCCTTCCCCACTCCTCCAAATAGGATGCAACTTTTAAACAGCAGTGACAGGCACCTACCTGGTAAACTTATGCTGATAATTACTTCCCTGCCAAAGTGTAATGACTGCAACAATTACTTTAGACAAAAGTTATGCTAAAATTTGGACTTGATCCTGAAAGCCTTATTGCCACACTGCTTGTACGGCTTCAGGAAGTTTGACCAGCTGAACATGGAACTATGTGCAACTGAAAGTCTCAGTCAAGTTTGATTTTTTTTTCCTAAATAATCTGCTTCTGTCACCAACGTCATGCAAGCTCCCTGGACACTGCCAGAACAGGTGACTAGTATTTTTTGCACTTTCAACATCTCAATTTGTCTTCTTAGAGAAAAAAAATCAACTAGACTCCCGTTTCCCATACTTTCCCCACTATGAACTCACGCTTCATTCTGACTGATGTCTGAGTAGACCAGACATACGAACAGGGCAAAGACTCTTCCTCATTGGGTGGCACCAGTGTAAAACTGGTGGGTTTTCCATGAGGCTGCAGAACAGACTGCTACTTCACACCACGCAACTTTTCCCTGCAAGCACAGTCCTCCTTCCTAAAACCCACCACCATTACAAGCTGTTGAAACTAAATACAAATAATTACAGCACAATTACAAACAATTGCAGGCAACTTCACAGCACAAGACCTCATACTTCAAAGATGTGATGGCTTTGCATTGGCAAAAATGTCCTCCCATCTGAGCGTGAATGCCCACAGGTGGCAGATGAAGATCAACAAAACCTACCCAAAGGCTTCATTGTGTGAGGTTTTATCCAGATTAAACCCACTGTTCAGTACCTCACTACATCTGAAAAGTCAACACAAAAAAGGAGGCCACCAAGGACTGTACACTACTACACCGTAGTAATTGTGTGAGATATTGCAAAAAGCCATGAAGCCACAGTATTCCTGTCATATGCTGAGGAGAAGGGACGTCTTCAACAGGCAGAGTAAATAAAGTGACTGTGGATTTGCACCTGACTGGAGAAGGTTAGTCTTTCAGGGGGGGTGTGCCTGATTTTTTGATACACTAAGCATAATAATGGAGACACAGAATATTATAAAAACAGAAGAAGAGCAGGGTTTTTTGTGTACTATCCTTCAGTCTTTACAGTTCATACGATTACTAAACTTTCAGACTGATTTTGCAATTATTTTAACTGACTGAAAAAAACATGATCCTCTTCCTTCCATCACAAGGAACTCTGAATTAGTCAGATCCTGTGACTATTCCACCCTGTGAATCCCTTCCTGGTAATTTCACCCTCTGGTTTAAGGTCTAAGACACCTACAAAAATATAGTACATAACCCTTAGTGTTTCCAATGACCAATGGTCCTAAAATGACTGTTTTACACACTGCTGACCTCCACTGCTAGACTCTTGAGTAGGCAGCTAAAAGTCTTTCTTTTAAATACACTTGTTCATTTACAAGTTCTGTTTCTTAAAGTAAAAATGGAACTCTTACCTTACTGCAGTTTGTGCTATTCTGTTATCCAGAGCATACCTGGTGTACATGTATGAACGTGCTCTACAGTGCCAGTGGATGCCACTGCTTACAAGATCATAACACAGACTTTAATATTGAAGACCAAAATTGAGTTGTGAACTGCCCAGATTTCAACAGTTATATACTGGAAGGAAAAAAGAAGTATTTGAACCTCTAGTCATTCTCTTCATGGATAAAGCGACTGAAGAAGAGGTATCTTCAATAAAATATGAATTTACACACCGGAAATGTGACATATAAAAATTGCCTTTGCTCCATGCACAAAAAGGTTGTTCACTCTATTTTTAATTCCTAGAGAATCACCAAAGGTCAATCAGTTTTGAAGTAAGGAACTTTCTACTTTTCTGAAAGTTGACTGTATGAATATTAATTGCATACAAACTGCAGCTGTGCTTTTAGTATTTACTTTTCATGCAACTATATTTCCATGCTGACATTCAGCTCAAACTGCTTCTGTTGGCTATCGGGGGCAATTTATCCTGAGGAGGGTCTGACAGAGAACTGTATCTCCTTTAGGAAACGTTTTGTTGCCCTTGGTCAATGATCTCTAACAACAGGAGCCCAGTAACACAGGCTCTGTCATAACCAGAGCAACAGAAGCATCAGGTGATGCTCCATGTCACCTGTGATAACCAATATAAATCAAGGAGTCACTCAATACATTACTGAGAGTTCTTTTTACCTAAAAAACCAATTATACAGGCAGCTTATACACATCCCAATCAATAAATTCTTCTCTTCACTTTCCAGCTTACTTATTTGGCTTTCTTTGAGACAAAAATTTTGTTCAAGAGGCTGGGTTATCTTGGCTCCAAACCCAGGATTAACCAAGTCAGAAGCTAACAAATACTAATTCTTTTTTTAAAATAATGTAGTTTGATTTTAATCCAAAATGTTTGATGTATTGTAGATTGAAGCATTAAGTCTGTGTAACTCTTAAAATATAAATGTGTTTCATGTAGCTTTTAAATTTGCATTCAAAAGCAGCTTGACCTAAGCTGACATAAAGACATTCAGTCTTTACAGTTTACCTAGGTAAAGATATAGAAAGATATGTGTTAAGTCCACACTCAACTTTAATTGCAACTAAAACTTCTGATTTCAAAATCAGTGTGGGCCAAAGGGTGCTGCACGGAAAATACAATGGATTAACACTGCCTAACTTGGACAAGACTTTAAGCTAGGTCTGAGCAGTCAGACTAATCATCATGAGGCTGTAGTTGAAAGTCTAAAGCCTGGATGTTGAAGCTAATGCAGAGCCAACATTATGAAGTACAGTGCTGTCCTCTTGGGCTGATGGTCATGTCTTCGCCAAGAAGGCATCAAGCTCAAATGTCTCCTTCTTACATGCCTTGCAGCCCTTTACACAAGGAAGATTTTGAGGACTTTGGGATTTTCTCATTGTTATGAAATAAAATTAAGATACCAAAATCTGAATGATGCTGTGGCAATCTCGTAAGTGGATTACATTAATCATTTATCAGCAAGGAATGATAATTGTTAAGCAAGAGCAGAAGCCTGAGTTCATCCTTATTTATCACTCTGAGACAGAAAGGTATAATAGCTGTGAATATCAGCCATACACATGAAGTTTGTGGAAAGGTTAAGTAAAATGTCCACTAAAAATACAATGGAATTACACAGCTGGAGGCTGGTTTTGCACTGACTCTTATTTAATACAAATTTCTGTCAGCTTACCACAGCATTACTGGGAGAGATTTTCTCCTTAAGTTAAATGTGAGTGTATTGCACATATATACTAGGAACACTGCTTAATAAATGGTCCATTTCATAAAAAGAGCATTCTAATTTTGAAACTGCTGCACAATATTTTAACACCAAGAAAACAGTTTTCTAAACTGGGCAGAAATTTCCTCCATATTGACCATCTTAAAAATCCAATTAAAAAAAATAAATTTCAGGTCATTGTATTGGCTAATACAAGCCAATAATAACACAAGCTAATACAAGCCATAATCTCAAGCAAATATACCTGTACTTCAGTCCTTTCTTAGGGTGCATGGCAGTGGTAAGAAGGACTTAAAAACCAGCACCCATAAGATCACCATTTCCCTCAAATCGTACATGCCCTTCACCTCAACACTCCCATCGTCCCAATGCCAGCAGCAAAGCAAGCAGCTTTTGCAGGGCAGCTTGTCTAGCAGAGGATGAGGAGGGCAGGTTGGAGGAAGGTCTCTCTCCAGCAGTCATATTCCACCCCATCCCACAAAACCTGCTGCATGAGCTGGTGTTTAACGCCCATGGGAAACACAGCACTCCACCTTCAGAGCTCCACGCCTTGGCTAAGCCAAGGGCTACAAACACAGTATGTGCAGCCCTTGTCTCAGTCACCTGACTTGAGCAGAGCTTAGATCAGATGACATCCAGGGATGCTTTCCAATTCAAATTACTCTGTGATCATAAAAAAGCTGGTGTGAGAAAGCTGTTAAGAAAAGAGAAGGAAAAAACCCTCAGCTCCCCACACATATACAAAAACATACCAATTTCCTCTTCCAAGAGTGGAGGCAGTACTCATCCTCCTAAAATTTACCAGGGACAACAGGTAACATATAAAGCAACATATTAAAAACTATTAGTTTTGCCTACTAGTCTTTGGATTTGAAGTGTATTAGTTTAAGCATTCTGCTGATATTAGCCTGGGAAAAGCCTGGAGCAAGAGCTTTTACCCTGTGCTTCTTGACCTGACTTTAGTGAGAGCTTTTTTAGTCTCAGCTGTTCTTTTAAATGTGTTTTTCCCAATTTAATTTTATTTAGTCTAAAGAGTTATATTTGAAACTTCCACAGAACCAAGATTTCAAACATGATCAAATCCCGTCAGAACAGACACTACATGAATATATGGCAACACTAACACTGTTGGCTAGAACAGCAACTCGCATACCAGAATAAATAAATAAAATTTTTAAAATCCACAAAAAATACTTAAGCATATATTAGGAAAACTAAGTCACAGTCTTGTATGTTTAAAATCTTCCATTATGTTCTTACCTTTTTCCTCCTGCTTCTGTTTTAAAAAACCTTCCTTTTACCCAGACCATAACCCAATAGGGTCAAACCCCAAGTTTTAAGAAAATATGTTTACTAAAAAAGAAAACCAAGTCAGAATGACCACCACAACAAGAATGATCAGAAAGCTATTGTCTTGTGTACGGAAGTGAAAATTCTTGCAGAGAAATAAACCTATTTAATCAAATCAATATAGGGCACCAAACCCATAAATACCAGATACTGAACCAACAACTTAACCACACACATCCAGAAAGGCATTTCTTACCGTGACATGCATCCCCAAAATGAAAAACTAAGGCAAAAGTGAGTCAATGCAGGGTAGTCACTCAAATGATCTTTGCCAAGATGGCCAAGTTTTGTAGCCTCCATGGCTTTGCTGTTCTGATGTTTTGCTGACCTGTGTTCATCTTTTAGAGTTCAAAGCTTGAAAATTAAATACAGCAGACATGTTCCTGATGCACAAAAACGGTTCAGAAGAATTTAATTAGTTGAAAAAAGAAACTACCACTAAAAGAATTCAGCCTAAATTCCAGGGATGTGCTTCTCAGTTGTGACTAATTCACACTTTTAATGAAGTCTCTCACTCCCTACACTCACATCTTTCTCAGATGGCTGACAAGGTGGTCATCTTCTTAAGGAAACAAACATTTATTGAAGTGCCCATCAGAAAGAAAGATGCAAGTAATCCTTAATTGCAGACTTATGAGCAAGATTTGATGGACCAAACACCCAAGAACAGGCTGGACAACACAAGGGGAAGCTATAAAAAATCATATGTAAACATTCTGAATTTTTTGTTTTAATTGGCTAAATATTGAAGAACATCACCTCCTTTTGCTAAGCAATGGGAAAAACAGAGACTCCCAGTATGGTTTACCTCATGTAGATATATACTGTTTTAAATACTCCTAATACCTTTCTCTCAGTTTTCCTCAATGATGTACAAAATCCCACTCCTTATCCACATACATTTACTTACATAGGCTCATGGGTGATGGAAACTTCTCAGTAAGTATTTGTAATTAGACAGAAACCACCACAGGAGACACGATGGACCAGGTGAGATGCCACTGCCTAGCAGCATCTCCATAGAAACAGAACTCCCTAGAAGGAGAACTGCGCTTTCATTCCTCCTCTCATGTCAATATGGATGGTCTCTAGCAGAAAGGGTTTAGTGTAGAAACACATATTCTTACGGTTTTGGAGTATCTTCAGCTAAGTCCTCTGCCATCCACAGCTGTCATGTACCCATTGTACTGTTTATGTACTTATTTCTTCAGAATTAGGACAGACATTATCATCATGTGCCTGCATATGTGAAAGCAGCAAAAAAAGATGTTTCCCTAGCTCCCTTCAGCAAACCATGCAGCTTTTTAGAACATCGATGCATGCGGTAGAAACGGAAAAATACTATCACACTGCTCTTAGCAACTGACTTATCAAAGCAATCATTACTATGAAGCAAAACCAATCAATCTGTTTCTCAGAAACCTTTAACCCCTATGCAGTATGTTATTACTGGCAATCTATTAGAGATAAATGAGCAGAAGGTTGTTTGCTACATCTCTCATCTTCACCTTCTAGGAAACCAGAAAAACACACTTAAAAATGCATTACTGGCACATCAAGGCTTCACTTAAGTCTATGGTAATAGGATCTGGTTCAAAGTTAAGCTTTAATTAATCAAGCTGCATTGCCTATGGACAACATGCATTAAACTATCTGAAGTACCTCTAATACTTTTAATTAGCGCTTTTTTTTTTAAGAGAGCTTTAGATTCTTCTAATTCATAATCTCATGTAAATCCAGAGCAGCTATGATCAATAATAGACAATTCATGTGTCAAGGGAAAAAATGCTGAATTTGAATCTAGGCCGTGAGACACAAGAGAAAAGTTTTAGCTCTCTGCTTGATTTTTCCTGCATTTTACCTATTTGAAGACTCTAAAGTTTATATTGTAAGTCCTTTTTTGGTTTTTTAGCATGTTCATTAGTTTTGGACATTAACCCTGAACATATATGTAGCAACATGGTGTTTATTTTCCCAGCCACCTTTTCTGGATTTACTATTAGTTTTTTCTGATTTTATTTGCCATAAGCATTATCACACACTGATACAATCTAAAGCCAAGCAACAAAACCACTGCAAATGACTACCCACACTGGCCTGTTAAAAACACAAAACAAGCAGCTGAACAGGAGATTCCATTTCTTTTTACCCTCATGACTTTTCTGCTGGCTCTAGTGCTGGTAAGCACTGCTTAAAAAAATAAATGTTAACTACATTTCAAAGATGCACACAGTCCTCATACTGAAGGATTTTTAAGTTTAAGAACATAAGCATTGCATATGTCTGTGGCTTAAAATGGTATCAAATAAGTCAGAAGCCAACTCCTGGTCCAACTGAAATCTATTAAAATCTCATATGCAGAATTCAGGTTTCTCATTTGTGTTGCTATTAGATAGATGACACAAACTTTAGCTTCAAAATTAGTAGTCCCTTTATTCAAAGTGTTATGGAGTACTTACTTTCCCACAGAGCACACAAAATGTTCAGATTAACATGTCTGTATCTTCAAAAATCCACACCAAATTTCCCTGCCCCAAAATAATAAGGGCATGGTAGCCTACAAGACTTTCACCCTTGGCATCCATGATGCCACCACAACCAGCATCACAAAATCTCTTCTAAAGTATTAGCTCCTATGTTTTAAATACGTGAAGGTAATTTTAACAAATTGAAAAAAAAAAAAGAACAAAACCAAAAAACAAAACAGAATGCATTTATACCCTTCCCAACAGATAAGAAATTGCAAACTTATGAACAAAGGACTGAGAATTAAATTAACAACTCAGGAAATTATGAAAAGGATTTTATATTAAGTAACAAAAAAGAGTTATACTAAAATGTTTTGGCATGTCTCCCTCTTACCACATCAAAACAATCTTTTCTATCTAGCTAGATGTACCAAATCACCTTCACAGCATTCTTACATTTTGTAACTAAAGAGCTAATCTGTAAATACTTTTATTTTGATATCCTTCCAATAGGCTAGCCTTGCACCTGTTAAAAGACAGCATAGTAGCCACGAAGTTTGCTATTTTAAGTGAAGATAATGCACTGATTTAAGATAGAAGCATCATTTTAAGCTACAACTAGAAATGTCCAAGAAAACTTAGAGCAATGATTTACGTGATTCACAGTACACAGCTAACCGTGAACCACCATTATGTTGTAGAAATCAGCTTGGCCTAGAAGCTCATTGGTATCTCAATCTCAGATCACATTTTCTAAGGAAGGCAAGCTGTCTTTCACTAAGGTTTACATTTCACTCATTAAACATCCATAACATTCATCTAAGGTACATTACAACACTAAATGTTCTGCTTTTGCAGTTTCTTGTGATCTTCCATTATTATTCACTGGACACTGAATTTTTCTGCACAAATATGAACAAATGCATAGAATTCAATAGTAATTGTTCTCCTTTCCTCCTGAACAGCCTATCCTGGGCAGCCTATCCTGCCCCTTCCTCCCACAGCATTAGAGTGAAAGGTAAGCATGCACCTCACTTTTGGTTTGGCAGTACAGAGAGAATAAACCCATTCTACGTCACCATCACCTTTTGGGAGGAACAGGTACCATGTGCTTACTCCCAGCATGAGCTGCAAAGGCAGGTGCAGCTGGTCCAGATTTAACAGCAATGCAGCAGAACCTAGAGTACTGTGACTGGAATATTTTGCAGGGCAAGTTGGTTGGGAGCCCATGGGCCACAGTTGCAGAGCAGACACAAAACTGCAGCCACCTGGGTGCACTCTTATCAGCTAGTGTAACATGACATATATCAAAGACAAGAAGAACGCTACATGGCTGATCTGCCCTACACCCATATTGGCTCATTCTTAATGTATGCAGAATCAGGCAAACATCTCTGCCTTCTAGTTCCTCAGCAGCTATGAAAACAGACAGATCTGCGATGCACTCTGTAAAGCAAACTGCAGTTCCACAGCTCAAAAAATCTACAACAGGGGAAAAGTAAAAAGATGTAGTTTTTCACCCTAGACCCACAGCCCCATCTCTCTTAAACAGCAGGTTTATGATGGCAGTAAAACAAGTCTTAGTAGACTGCTCTTACTGACTGATCCTTACAGAAAGCGGATGCAGTGCATACGGCTGCACTGACCACGGCTGTGATTCAGGCAATCGTTGTTATCAAACTGATTTTCGCGGGGGGGGAGGGGGAATCAAGACGCCTTCCTTTTCCTGAAACCAGAACGTGATCGTAGCAGATGTCACCTTTCCGCCAGTCCAGGGGTGGAGAGCACGCTCCACCGGGAGAATGGGAAGATCCAGGCCCTGCTGGGTCCCCTGCTGCAAACCCGGACGCGGCCGCAGATCCCGACAGCATCTCCCGACGGAAGGGGCTGCTGCGACCGTCCTGTTGCGACGGCGACCACTCGATCGCCGGATGCGAAATCCCCACAATCCCCACATCCTTCTCCTCCCACCTCCCCCCTCCCCGCCCCCATTTCTCCTTTCCCTTTTCACCACAGAAAAGGTGCGAGTGAAAAAAAAATACTAAAAAAGAAAAAACAGCAAGCCAGTGCACTGGGGTATGCACGGCTCCACGCAGCATTATTCTACACACATCCCACCCACACCAAATAAAATAATGGAATAAAGAAACCGAGGGAGAACACGCAATACCCCGCCTAAGGCTGGGACGGAGGCGGTCATGGCCGCGCTAGCGCCGCTCCCCGCAGCCCGGGGCAGGTGCAGAGCAGCCCCGCTGGCTCGGAGATGCGCGCACACCCATGCAGACGGCTGGAGCCGCCGGGCGGGACAGGGACAGCATCCCGCGCTGGACACCCACCCCGCGGGCCCGCCGCCTCCCCGACACCCGGTGCCGCGGCTGGGGCGCGGCCAGACCCCGCTCCCGCTCCCGGCCGCGTTCCCTCCGCACCTGGTGCGGGTCCGCGCCGCCTCCTCAGCAGGCAGAGCGGCTCCGGCGGGCGCGGCGGTGCAACACTAGGCGGAAAGCCCGGCAGCCAGCCGATCCTCGGGCCGCCACCATCTTCCTCCTCCTCCTCCTGCCGCCGCCGTCAGAACAGCCCGAGCCAGCCCCTCCCTCCGCACCGCCCTCACACGTCAGCGCGCCCGCTGTCTCCCGGCGGGAGCAGAACCCGACGGGCGTGGGCGGCGCCGCTGTGGTGCCCTGGCGGGGGTCCGGGCTAGGCGCGGCTCCTGCACGCCCGGGGACGCCCGGCGCGGCGGAGCGGGGCCATGCGGGCGGAGGGGCCCCGGGCCCTCGCTGGTCACACGTCCGGCGGTCTCCGGAGCGGCTGCTCGTGCCCGGGCCGCTCGGAGCGAGGGAGGCCCTGCAGGGCACCGACCTGTCCATCTCCCCTTCCCTGGGCACGGGCTCCGCAGCCTTGGCTTGCTCCAGGAGGGAGAACGCTCCCACTGCCGAGAAGGAGGTGTGAGGGTGGGTGTGCCAAGGCACCGTATCCGCATCGCAGCAGCCAGCCGGCCCTTGGCGTCCTCCGCACCTGGAAGGAAGCTGCAAAGACGGAGGTGCAGCACACCTAACCAAGTTGTGCAGAGAGGCTTACTGTCATGCTAGAAAGACCTTACCAGTGCCTCTTCCCCGAAATACTTACTCCTGTGTTCACATACACAAACACAGCATTGGACCTTTGCTTGCATCTATAGCCTGGGTGTAAACTATCTCATATCTTCTCCAAGCTCCTGCTCTCTATGCTTAACTGCCTCAGTGTTTCCACATATGCAAACAAACCCCTAAATTCCTCAAGCTAGTGCCTTGCATGTTATGGTATTTAAACAAAAGAAACTATCAGAAGAAATACATCTTCCCACTGCCAGATTGTTATCTAAACAGTTTTTCACTTTAAAACAGGCCAGGGGACTTAAAAAAGCCTAACAACTGAGGCAAAACTGTAGAATCGGCAACCTAACCTGGTGTTAGTTTATACTTTAATTCTAGTTTTCCCCTTTCAGTGGAAAAACTGGTTCTTGGTAACAGGGTAATACCTATTCTCGTGATGAAGTTCGGTCACTCTGTATTGCACAGCTGCACTTTTAAATGCCCAATGCCAAAATGCCACAGAATTCTCCAAATGAAGACTTCAGAAATGAGAGTATGAAAAAAAAAATGTTGAAAAGAATGAAGAAGTGAAGAAAACACAAGTGATTTATTCTTTAGACAACTGCTACAAAAAATCTTTTCCTCTGTTTTTAATACATTGCAACACTACATTTCTTTCCCTCCTATGTTAATAGTTTCTATTCATCCCTGTTTTTCTATCCTGCCCTGGAGGAACCTTCCAACCTAACATTTGCAGCAAAAATAAACAAGCCTGGAGGAGATGTCTGTTCCCCTCTTTTTTTCTATGTCCTGCATATATGGCCCTGGAATAGCCACAGGTTACCACGACTTAAAGTGTAATAGAATGTGCTTGACTGATTCCTAAAATTATTGATTCTTGGAGAGTTACATGAGATAAAACACTTTGCTTGCAATCAAGTTCCTTCCCCCTGTTCTTCCTCTCAAAATAATGAAGCAGTTGGGCCTGAATGTGATCTAAATTTGCCCTTCTCTAAAAGGGAGTTTTGCCTAGGTGACCTCTAGAAGTCCCTCCCAACCTATGTTTTTCTATTATATTGTAACAGTTTCAAAAGATTAACAATAGCAGTCTCAATTACTGCTAAATTATATCCTAGAAAAGTTTCATATCCTAAATGCATTTTTGTCCCAGAGCTCCCCCTTACCGCATGTGTTTCAGAGCTCATGATGACAGGTTTTCTACCACATAAGTTGTCTGTGAACCTGAAGAGACAGGTGCTGCTAGAAAGCAACAGTATCAGTATTGCTGATGCTGCATTAGCATTGACCTTCCGGCTCTTACTTGTTTTCATGATCACCATTATTTAGTCAAATTTCAATATAACAAATTAAAACTGATTTAAGAACCAGTAGGGGAAGCACCAAGACTAATCAGTAACATTTATAAAATCAGGTAGCGCTGTGGATGAATCAGTGCAGTCTTCTGGATATTAAATTATACCCTTCTGAGGGTGACAGTTTTCTCAGCTGCTGTGGTAATCAGTGACAAATACCTGTCAGCCAGCTTCTGGCATATTCAGACACTCTTGCTAGGTAAAACATGGTATTTACACTGAGCTAATTTTTTCATTGGATACTGGCGGAGGGGGAGGGGCAGGGGGGCAGGGGTTGGGACGAGAAGAGGTGGGAGTGTTGCTGTTTATGTACCCACTAGCCAAGATAAAAGCTTTGGCCCTGGCAGTTAAGACACTTTACCCCCTACATTAGTCTATGAATCGAGTCCGGTTTTTTGTGTTTTCAGGAATTGGACATTGCAATGATCTTAGGTGTGTGTGACATGTTATTTTCAGGCTTGGGCCAAAAGTAGAACAGCTCTCACAGGCTAAAATGACCAGTGTAAACTTGAGATTTTTAAGGTCAGATAGCTCAAGACCCAGGAGGGACAGAAATGAATGCTTTCTACTGTCTGAAAACTTGGGACTACAGCTTTCATATCTCAAAAAGCATTAATCACTGATTCTAATTGTGTGTGCATTACGTGTTGCTAGAAGAGAGTAGGCTATTTCAGGGGTGCTTGCTGGTACTGAAATAGGTGGGTTGCAGAAATGAAAATGTTTTCAAATTCTGGTACTGGACCAATGAACTAAAGGAAGGCAGTTTTATGAATAATATCTTCCAGACTCAACCATCTTATCTTCTTTACTAGCTTCTTGGTCTGAAATAGCTAAGTCAGTAGCACGGAATCATGGATTTCATGGAGATCTACTGTTTTCATGCATAAAAGTCCAATTTTGTCAACTATTCTGACTTCCCATGTGAGATACACATAAAATTTTACTGTGCCTTCATCCAGTCTGTAACTCCTTAGCAGCATAACAAACACTTAAGTTCCATAGGCAGTTCCCTTCATATAGTGATTTTCCACATCAGGGAATGATAACTTAATGTACCTCCAGGCACTTCTGCAATCTACACGTGCATAAGGAGGATGCTCTTCTTTATCACTTAGATAGGTATAATCTTTAAGGTAGTATTGGCAGAAATCAAAGACTTTATTCTGTAAATGCTTCTTCTGCCTTATCTTTGATTATATTTTATGGCACATGAGCTATATAGCTTCTAATTGGGACTTAACACCACTTTAAGTCTTCTAGAGTTGTTTCAAACATTAGTCACTGTTCCCAAAGAGTTGGGGTGCTTGCTTTAGAGAATGTGAAAAAAACCCAAGTTAATTCTATGGTTAATGAAGTGACTAGATTTTTTTCTGAAAAGGATTGTTCATCACTTCAACAATAAGCCAAATGGTGTCCTCATTGGGCTAGTTCCTGGAGTCAGGTACTTCTAGCACCAAATGCAGTGTCATAGAAATCAGTCATATGATCAGCCCAAATGCTTGGCAAAACCAAGCCAGAAGTAGGCTCAGGTCCACTTTTTAAATCCATATGGATTAGGAATGGTATTCTCCAATTATGTGTTGGCACTGAAACATTACAAACCATGCACCACCCATTCACTCCCCTTAATTTAAATTAATGATTTGCCACTATGGTCCCTCTGATTTTGGATTTCAGCAAGTAGGAAGGACCTCAATTGAGGCACTTCCACTGTTAACACCAAGAGGTCCAAGCGAGAGCAAAAGGAGATAGACCCAGCCAAGGATCCTCAGAAGCATAAGCTCCCTTCTGCTGAAAAAGGGAATCCAGCATCACTTGCTCATGGGGACTTTCAGAGAGTGCTGCAAGTCTTGTTATTTCAAGGTGATGTTTGTGACAGATATCAGGTGTGATCTTTTACCATTTGTTCTTTGAAGCACCTAAATGTCACAGTGGTAGCTATACTATGCAAAAAATATATCCGTTATATCACACCTGCTGTTTGAACACTTTGCAACTTATACCTTAAGCCTCAACACACTGCCTGGCAGTATGGAAGTGCTCCTTTCAAAACCATTTGAAAGAGAAGTGCCAGTGAAACTGATTCTTTTTTTCAAGTGGACAATAATTGTATGTGATCCCTTTTCATGTGTCAGTCTCATAACCTGTGATACCTGCTGATGAGAATACTGTAAGAACGCAATACAAGCCTGACACAGTTGGTGCCTTAATCAAAGCTCAGTGAATACAAAAAAAAACCAGAACAAAAAACCCAACCCAGCTTAACTTACTCCAAATCAATGAGAAAATCATCCAGCTAGCACCCTGTATTCAGACCACAGGAGCAAATGCAAGAATAAAAAAAGTCAAGATTTTTACGCAGATACAAATCAAGTGAAATAAACAAAGTTTAGCAAAGCCAACACAAGAGACACTGCCATAGAACTCAGAGATATTTGTGTGGTTTTCATGATGAGTAAAATTGGATAACAAAGCCTTGTGGAAAATTGAAATAACGTTCATGTTCTCTGGAAAAACAACAGGAACAGACTAAATGAAAGTGGTCTGTCTAGGCTTGTGTATACACTTGTATTTGCTTTCATTCAAATAGTGGGAGCTATTAATATATCCGAAGTCTGGTTTTTAAGGTGATGGTGAAGCACAGCAATAAATGGACCTTTATATGTTGAGTGTGTTGCTCTGCATACTGAAAATGGAGCTTCCTCCTTGTCAAATTAGCCCAGGAGGCTGGCTTGTTTAGACCAAATTCAGCTATATCTGTTATGTTCACTACAGAAAGACCCTTTTATACCCTCCATTTTGAAAAGCTTTACTTAGTGGGGAATTAACATTAGTCGCTATATGATGGCAGCAACAAATGAGATGCAAAGTGAATTTGAAGGAAGACATATTTCATGCACTAACATTTTTTGCTCTTGCAAAGTAAGATTGCTGGGTCAGGTTGAAGAATGGCTGTCATTTGGAGAGGTGAAAAGAGTGGGCAGTGCACATGACTGAACGGTGTCAGTAGATGGCTAGGTGAGAAATGTTTTGGCATTAGCCCATGAACCAAGTTAAGGTGAAAGGCAGCCTTATGGCTTTTGCCAGAGAAATGGGATCTTTGATTATCTTGGAAATTTCAGCCTTGCTCAAAGTACATATATAGGTGTGTTCACATATAACCATTTTGTCTTCAAAGAAGGAAAACGGAAGATAGAGCAAATCCTAGGTCTAGGTATTTGTCAGTCTTAGGGGGAATTATGAGAGTACAGGCAAATTTAAATTGAGAGTACAGTTGCTTTAAATAGTCTGCTAGTTGTGCTGTAAAGATGTAGCAAACTCCTATGATTACAAGCAATCAATTTTTCTTCAGCTTGATTTTAGATGAAGGTAATCTTGTATTTTAAGACATCTCTTGAGATTTTTTTGTTGCCATGGTTTTACTACATATCACCATTAGAATAAATTGAAGTATGTTAACAGAGTAAAGGAAGTGCTTTTCTTTTTGTATTAACTTTTATTAAAATGGAGCCTGGATGTATTTACAATTTTATTTCTTTATATTGATCTGTACTGAAAATCATGCTTCATAGATACTTAATGCAAATCAAGATGCCACTAATTGTAAATGTTTGTGGTTTAATTGTTACTATGTAAATAATGGCATGAAAAGATAAATGATGTTTGAAATCAGAAACCGTAATGTTAAACACTTTCCTGAGCAACGGCTGCTGTGAAAACAGTATGTGCAGAGAGTAGTTTAAGCAGCTTTTTAAATGAATTGTGGGAGGCAGGAGTATAACCAGTTAACCTGTGAAATTTTTTTCTCTATGAAATATAGTCACACAAAAGTTACCAACAGTAAGACTGAATACTGTAGCTCATACACGGTATATCACAAAAATGCCACAGATTCTTTGCTGCAGTTACAACATTGCAGTATTAGTAAACATTCTGCCTGCTACTCATTAAGCAAATACTTTCCAGCTACTGGTTTTGTTGCATTTAGAAACTACAATCACAAAATAATACATATATATACATGCATATGTACACTTGTATTGTTGAAAAACATATGAGTGCAAAGATCACTCGAAGTGCAATAAAAATTTCCATGCAGACTACATTTCTCTCGCTTGAGTGCATGACCAATGTCCTATGGAGGCCAAGGGCCAGACCAGAGAGCCACGTCTCTGACACCTCCTCATCACGATTCATGTATGATAAAGCATTAACCAATCTGCATGTTGCTAAATATATGCAAACTGAGTGTTCCTTGTCTTTTGGGTCCCTAGTAGGACCTGTGGTGCACTGTGCAGTGCAGAAAGGGAAATCATCTGCTTTAGCAGAACTAACGAGCCTTTTCACAACACACAACATGACTTAAATTCTCCAGAACAAAAGCCACAGCACTCAGGTGCTAAACACAAAAGCACAGCTAAATTCTGTCCTCCTCCTAAAATTCATCAAAACAAAACAAAAAATCACTCCTGTTTTGTGCCATGCCATGCTGCTTAGCATATTTAACAGTATGTTAAGTAATGTATCATATTCAAACACAGTTGTCATCATAGCCTGAGTGGGGATATACTCTTTAGTCTTCCTATCAAACTTCAGCACCACAAACAAAAACCCCAAACAAATATATTCATTGATTCAGAAAATAAAAAATGGAGATATAAAGAAGTATGATAATATCTTGCAAACTAGTTACCACTCAGACAGATGTAGGAAGGCTCAACTTAACTGACATATTCCCAGAAGCCATAAAGTAGCTTTTATCCTTCACAAAATGGGCATTTCAGCCTTATGGTTTCCAGATAAGCAGGTCCATCTGCCTGTTCTGTGCAGCGGTAAAGCAGGTCTCTCATGCTGTGTGGTTACTCTCCTTTGGGGTAGTGAGCCTGTATTACTTCCAGTAGGTTTCTCATCCCCCTCCTTTGCCCTCCAAGTTTAAAGAAAGACATGTTTTATATTTCTGCTTCCCTTATGGAAACACTTAATCAGAGAGGAATGGATACACTCATCTTCCCTTCTCTTCCCTCAATGTCTAGAGTCATCAGCATGTTGATCCAATGCTACTTTCTACCAGATCCCACAGACAATCTGACAGTTTAACCCATAACCTGGTAAGTTTGTAGTGGTTCATTCTGCTAGTAGGGATAGCAAAGAATTGACATCTTCCCAGTTAATTTTCATGTTCCTAATTATGACTCAGTGCAGCCAGCTTTGACCTGCTGTGTATCAATAAGCATTTACATCTGCATCCCTATTTTTAACCCAGTGGCACCCACTTCATTAATGTATGTTCTCTTAATTCATCAATTGAAGACCTAGTGCTGACTGAGACAACCCAAAGTCCTTCTAGACAGAAAGGGAATTTATATTTCATGTTGTTCGTTTTCCATCCTCTTTACAGTCACTTAGAAACTACTTCTCAGCTTTGCCACCCTCATCTCCAATTACTCAGTTCAAGCAGTAGTTGCAGTTTTCCCTTTGTTTTTGTGGTTGCATTCTTTTACAGGAAAAACTGCTGCTTGAATCTCATGAGCAGCTGGAAGCGAATTTTAATTTCTGTATTAATTCAATTCAAGCACTATGTAATTGAATAGGGACTGTAAGAACCAATAAATCTATTAATTTGAGGACTTTTTGAAAACTTTTACATTTCCAGTCAAACTGAAAAGGCTTCAGAAAGAAAAGAATAAAGCTGTCATGGACTAAAAAAGCTTACACTGGAGCAAGGTTTTCAGCTTTCCTGGAAACAGGCAAACCTGTTTGTGCAAGGGTGTGTTAAGGGAGAGAGTCTCTGCTGCCTTATGGGTATCTGGTCAAGGACATTTCCAATACCAAAGGGTGTAAAAAGTAAAGGGGAAGCCAAAACAGCACAAGGAGACACAAACCCAACAGATGAGCAGAGGCAAAGACAAGAAACAAATCTAAATGATGGGCTATTAAAAAACTACAGGCAAATTGGAAGAGTTGCAACACATGAGGATGCAAACCTGAGGGTCTGGGGTGTCCACGGAAATTTGTGTAGCTGTGCAGATGGGTGAACGATGTGCGGGAGTGGGGATGTGGAGATAGTGGACAGTAGATGGTGGACAGACAGCAAGAGGTACAAAAGGGGCCAGTTGCACATAAAACACAGCTATATAACACCTTGTAAAGACAGCAGCTTTGCACAGAAAGGAAAGTTCCTCTTCCCCTTTTTCTAAGAAAAAGCCATATTGTCCTTTAGCAGTGAAAGACCCCAAAGAGGAAAGAAATGAAGATCAACAGATTATCAGTGGCTACTAAATTTTCATGGCTTCACCAAATTGTTTGAAGTGCTGATATATCTCCCTGGCTTAAAACAGTCACGTGCCATACAGCCAAGATGCATACACGGACATGCTAACCTGAAGTGACACTACAGAACTGGGATACCTTTCAGTTTTACTTTGCTTCATGCCTGTGTGTGTTTAAAGATGTAAGCTTTCGGTTTTAGAGCAGATAATGCCCAGACTGACCTTTCTCTTCCTATCTTCTGTTTGACTCCACTCAGTAATCACTAATTGCCATGGATACCAATAAGTGCACCTTAATGATGTCACTTCTCCCAATCAGACAGGTGTCTGATTAATACTTCTGTTTAAACAAGCAAGCTTATATGGGGAAAGAAGGCAAGACCTTTGCAACTCCAAATGTTCTGCAGCTGAAAAATCTTTGTTATCCTCATCTTTTGCACTATAAGACACCAGCAAAGGATACTTTAGCATTAAAAAAATGATACTAGGGGGTGTCAGAGTTAAGAATATATTCAAGATTAAAAAAAAAAAAAAAAAGTCATCTCATATTAAATAGAAAACTTCCCACTTTCCTTGTGCACACTCCGCTTCAGAATCTGAAAAACACTTGCCCTCCGAAGGCTGTAATCTTTCCCTAGGAACTGCTTTCCTAGCTTGTCAACATGTCTACGTCAGACATAGTTCATGCAGGTAATAGGAAGACTCAGACAAAAATCTAAACTGCTTCTGTCAACAAAAATCTAAACTGCTTCTGTCGTGCTTTTTTCCACGCTGTGCCCCACAAACTTACCTCCTCTCTACTGATACTTCTTGCCATAACATTTCCATTTATTTTCTTTTTTTTATCTCTTTACCAAACATTGCAGAAAAGTGGTTCTCTAAGTGCCTCAAATGCTCTGTTACAAAGGATGTGGTAAATCTATGGTTTGATTTCAGAGGTGCAGAACCCCAAACAAACTACAGAGTTAACAGTCAGATACTCCGCACTTCTGGAAAAACAGACAATGCCACCACCACCTTCTGGTACATAGCAAAGGAGTTCTAAAGTAGTATTAGTAGCTGTGGAAGATTTAGGTTTACTGGAACTAGAAGACAGTGGAAGACTTGAAGCCCTATGTCAGAGAACAAATAATTATTACAAAGTGCAAGCAGAAGAGCATGTTCATGTATTTTTCACTTCTTTGCCTGTACATCTGAACAAGATACCAAGATGACAGGACAATCCTAGAAACACTTAGCTAAATTTGAGAAATATTGGACCTGTGATTCCAGTCACACCCTGTAATATACATGAAATACAAAACTCTCTAAAGAGTTTTTACATATGCCATTACATTGAAATATCCCAGTGCCACTGCTTAGAAAATAAAAACCCGATCCCAACCACACACTCTGATAGTTCAATGCTCTTTTATATTAATATTTCTTAATTTAATAAATTTCTTATTTTAATTATTTAAATGAACCTCAGAATTATTTTAATTATGGCCTGGAATGAAAGCTCTTTATAGAGCTACTGATTGTCCTGATATATAAGGACTGGAAGCAAATTTACTGCAACATTCACTCAAGTCTACAAAAGAGGTCTAAACATCTAAGTCAGTTTTGACAAAAAATTAACAACTTTTCATAAATGAAATCACAGAAGTATACATGAAGTAAAAAACTATTTGAAGAACTTAACTGCAGATCAACACTATGGATTCAGCTGTTAATGCATATGTATTTGCATAATTAGAAAGTTCACAAAAATAATGAACATACCTCAATTATCTTTTCATCCAGATCAGGGGTCGTATTAGGGAGGATCTTCTTCCGGTAGTGAAAGAATTTATACAGCAAAATTTATGTTCTAAAGGCAGTCAACTAGAATCAAAGTACCGGTAGTACTTCAGATTACATCTATCTTGAATATGAATCAAAGAAGATATATTTTTTTAACACAAGAGATCAATTACCTGCTTTTAATACCTGTGAAATGTTTTCCCTTCAATTGTAACAGCACAAAAATTGTATGGAACATGAAAAGACTGGCACAACCTATTCTGGTTGATTCCAGATTTTAGAAAAGTCAAACATGTCACAGAACGTCATGCTGAAATTTTTAAAAGTTAACAGAAACATAAACAGTAATCAGTTGTTCAAGTTCTGCAACTCTAGACAGTATAGCCATCTGCCTACTGCCAGAAAGAAATATCCTATAAAGAAGAACTGCTGTTCATCTCCATCCTTTAAGAAACTAAGCTTCAACAAAGACCTAGGAAGGCATTTGAAAAAGCCCTAAGTGTCAGCGTTTAAAAGAACCGAAAGTAAGTCTGCTGTCATCACCTAAGAGAAGATGAAGCTCCTGTCAAAGAAGCGTATCACTGAAAAGAGATTAGCAATAATTAGGAGGGGTGTCTGTTGCACAAACAACAAATATGAAGTTCAGTGTTGTCAGAAAACAAAGGTTTTTTAGGAGATGAAAAGTTTATTTATAAACTGCCAACATTTAACAAAAACAGTATTACACTATTTTCCATTTTCTACAGAAATACAATAACTTACAGCAGTGCTTAGTCCATTTTGTCACTAATACATACAAAAACAAGTCTGCTGATAAATAAGTGAAAAAAAAAATCTGTTTTCTAACCATCACCACTAAAACTGTACCTGTAAATTTTGGAAGAAATCTGCATAAAATAGTTAGAACTGTTGGGGTGCTCTTTTTTATTCTGTAAGCAATTTTGTACTACTAGGATATGCAAAAATTTAACATGCAATACAAAATATTTGAGATAAACAAGGTAAAACTCAGTGTGCACAACTGGAAAACAGTGCTAGGATACCCTTCTATGTTTCTAACCAGACATCAGCAAAATGCATGTTTTATGTGGTGGAATTTTGAATTCCCTTCACAGCAAAACCAGATTTATAACCATGAAAATCTGTACTTGGCCAGGCTCCACTGCAGAAGGACTAAAGGCGCGGTGGAAGTTATCTAGTACTAGATAACACCAAATAATTGTAGAACATCTCAAATCAACATTATGTAGACGCTTTTACAAAGTAGATTAGCTGTTAGCTAGTGATAAGCATTTGTGAGGTAGAAGGGTGACAAGCATGAAGTTTGTTGTTGACAATAAATGTATGCAGCACGCCTGGAGAACAGCAACACTCAGGCCACCCCCTGTTTAAGACATTCCTGTTCAATACTGCATCACTTACAACACAGCACTTAAAAACCTCACCAATTATCCCTAAATATCTTGCATGAACCTTGAGCACTGGTATCTATTGGCTATTGATCTGTAATACTTCCAAAACTAAAGTGTTATCCTGGTTTGCACACAGGTATATTGTATGAAACTTTTTGCCACTAGAAAAGATGAAAAATCATGGAAGCAGGGGAGAGGATTGGGGATATTGAGCTGGGGCAGGAGGTGGAGGAAAGAGGGAGAGAGAAGGAGAGGGGAGAATAGAGGGGGAAAAAAAACAGTGGAAAAGGAAGCTTTCTTAGCTACTGATACCCTGTAGTACCCTTAATTTTTCTTTAGCTGCCCTTTTAAACCTTTAACATTTCATAATATTAATAGCTCCTTTTCCACAGTGCTAATGAGTATACACTACACTAACTGGGTTTTTTTGTTGAAGCCATAAATACACCTATTAGTGAAAGAGAAACAAGTCCCTTACAATTCATGACACTAAATATGTCATGGCTATCAGGTAGTGGCTATCAGGCCACAGCATGGCCTGATCTTACGTCAATGAAGTTAGTGAGAATTTTGAAACTGATTTCAACAGATGTAAAAATAAAACATTCAGATCACAAACAAATAACCAGATCCTGCAAATTACTTCTACACAATGACCCTGGTGGGTTTATTACTTGCTCCTTTCTGATTTAAAGAACACCCAAATAAAGCAAGCCAAGATGGGTCACATCGACTATGGGCTTCCTTACATATTCTTTCTACCTAAAAGCTAGTAAGAGAAAATGAAAAAAAAACAAGAAAACAAAAAGTATATTACAAAGGCTTTTTAAAGATTTACATTTAGGATAAGGAGCAATACTTTCAGTAATGCCCTGTGACTTTAGGTGCTCATTTAAGAACACTTGGAATGAATCACATTGTCTAAGAGGAAACAGGAAAGGTGCTAACATTTTCCAATGAAATTGATTCCTTTAAGGAAACCTCTCAAATCCAATAACTCAGAAATGAAGAGTAATTCTGAAAATATTTTTATGTGATTTATTTCTACAAAAAGAACACGAGAAAAATACTGAAAACAAAGTACAAAAAAGACTACTTCTTGTTTGCATTTAAATACCAATTTAAGTCACTAGTTTGTGTTTGACATACTTTTCTCAGTCTCCTGTGATGCTAAAGTACTCATTCAAAGCATGCCTGTCCATTTCCTTTCCAGAGGACTCATTAAAAGCATCCCTCAGGTATTGACTGAGCACCCCCAAATTTTACCAGCTTGCGAGACCTTACAAAATCAAATACAGTCTCAAATACTCTGTACAAGCACTTGGAATAAACGCGCTTATTAATTATTTGGTTGGTGTGTGTAGGCATGTGCCCAAGTATCATGAAAATCAAGCAGATTAAGACAGAGAGGGGAAGTAACAGATCACACTGCTTTCAGCAAACAACCTGGCACTAGCCCTGCTAGAATCAGAGTCAGGACAGGTGGTCCATGGAAGAGTCTGTTAGCGCATAGCCAAATGTGGGTGATTTTTTGCAGTGTTCCCAGAACATAAATACAGTTCTGCCATTCATCCATTCACACATACATGCTAACTGTGGGAGAATAAATATAGATAATTTATTCACAGATAAGCTCTCTACTGATTACCAAAAAAAAGAGAAAATAATCCCCATCTGACAGGAATTTATCCTATGACAAAGTAAGACCAGTGAAAAACAAACTTAATTCTTTACATTAACTGTCCTGTAGAACACTGGTCATTTAGCAGATTACTTTCCAGTGTCTTACTGTTCTGTCATAATTTCAGTCTTTGTGCTATAAAATTTATGATTTATTCAATTTATCTTGGAAATCTACATAGAATTTACAATGGTCACAACTGTGCATCTGAGAATTTTTCATAGAAAAAATATTGCAAAATATTATGTTTAGAACTAGTTGTATATCCCCCAATACGAAAGCTATGAGAATTAAATATTTTTGCACATATCTTGATAAAATAAGCATTTCCGTAAATAGAATAGTACTTTGATGAACATGATGGTGTTACAAAATTAGTGTTTAATGGCTCACTTGAACACTGTAGTGCTGTCACTACCTTGGATCTTAATGCTACTTAAAAACATTAAAGACATCTACTATTTCGATTATATGAAAGTAAAGAGATTATATGAAGTAAAGTGTGTTCCCAAGAACACTTTTCAAGATAACTACCCAATTTTAAATGCAGCCATTTCAAAAAAGAAAAACTTGTACAAAAGGGAATAAACACAGTAGGGTATAAATATATTTTACCTTCTAAAAACAAATTCTGGTACCTTGCATCATTTATGTGATGTTTATTAACAACAGGTTATCTACTCATTACATGCAGCCATTCAGGAAATCTTACCCTATTAATGATATACCAATTTCATAGCTTTATTCACAAGGAACATACAGGTGTACCTCATCCAAGGAAAGCTCTCTGTTTCACCGTAATTATATTCCATTTAGAAATGTCCCATGAAGAAAATATGCATCTCACTGTGTATTCTCCACACCTCTGTCTAATACAGCAGGATGTACAGCAGGTTCCAGATGGTGCAGATAAAGATAAATCGGACTTCAGTTAAGAGTTCTATTTTCCAGAATAACTGTTGCATGTAAGAGTTTGACAGTTATCAAAAAAGATTTAGCATTCAGAATCCTTACAAAAGGTTTTTAAATATTAAATCTAAGATTTATGGTGCATCAACACAGATGCTGTAAAAAGCTTCCCCATCATTACAACATACTTTGAGATACTAACTACTCTACTGAATACTACTAGGAAACTCAGAGAAGAAATCCAACAACTGTCAGGAGCTTCTTGCAAGACTACAACAGCAATTCGAGATACGGAATAACAATATGAAGCAGATGAGATAGTAAGGTCTACTGTAAATCACTGGGTAGAGTGTTAGCAGGTGGGTAGATTATAAAATACTACGCTAGACAGGAAAAAAAATAATAATTAGAAACCAGTTATTACATTATTAGCTTTTTTTTTTTAAAAATCAATAATTATAAACTGTACCCTGAGAAGTAACGTAACACACTAAGCAAAAGCTACTACGAAGTGTCAGGTCTGCAGCTCAAAAGCATAATATATGGAATTCCCTGGAAGCATATTTCCTCCATTTTTCAGCAATACAGTTGCTTCTTCAGAGGAAAAGGCTAATGAAAATTTATGCTAATTCTAGTTTTTCCAATTTAATGACAAGATTTTTTTTTTCTTTCTCCTTCAAACTCTCCCTGGAACACTTGATGGATTCAGAGATAAAGCTCTTGCTTTTCACAGCCGAAAGAGGATATAGGCCTAGCATGAGGTTCTGAAATCACTGAGTCTGATGAACTCCACTTAAGAACATCAGTCAAAGTACTTTTTGGGAGGTAGTCAAAGTTACTCAAACACAAAATTAAGCCACCTCACCAATGCTTTGCTACATTCTTCTTTGATGGTTGAAAGAACAGAGAAGAGGTTGAAAAGAAAACACACCTCTGAGTACACAGGGAAAATTATCTTAGACAGGGACACTGAACTACCTTTAAAACTACCTTGAGAGTTAAGTGCATTTGAGAATTGGTGAGTTACACCTTTTTCTTTGTATCTGACACTGATAAAATAATAAGATCTAATTATAAACACCTCTCATCACCCAATGAGTGCTAAGATGCATTTAGAAGTGACATCTATGTTTCAGTGTCAGTTCACTGCTTTTTCCAAAATTAATCTAGAAAATACAGTTCAGCAGTTGTGGGTTTTTCTCCCCACACTGTAAGTGCAATGGTTCACCTCCTACTAGATGTAAAAAAAAACTGAAAGAGCACTCTTCCCTTACAGAAGGCAAAACAAAACTAAGCAAGCAACAACTTGTCCAAAAATTTGATCATCAAATCTCTAAAGACTCACAACCTAAATTATTCTCTGGTACTCACATTTAGCTCAGTATATTATATGTTTTTGAAAAAGTATACTTTTTGAGTCTGGTTATGCAGACAAACCTTTCCAAAACTCTTTGTTTCTGTTCATCAATATTATACAGTACTGTTTTAAAAATTCATTAACTATCTACTTAGGAAAAAAATCACTCCCATCCATAAAGTCTAGCTACACATTCTAATTAAGCAGCACTAGAACAAAACTGGAAATGCCAGAAATTTTGATTATAAGACAAAAAGCTGTCTCACTATATTATCACTTTGCTTATTTGTCTTAAAGCAAATTACATACAAGGTAATTAATCAAATAGTAAAAACTGACAAGTAACTTTATCCCCTATTTAAATGACACATGGATTTTGTTATATAAAGAATATTTAAGTAGTCAATAACATACAAATATGCAGACATGAGTACATTAACAAATATTAATCAGAATAGCTACAACAAGGCGTTCCGATAACTTCATACAAGTTCGTTATTGTAGCTATCATTAATGCTGCCTTTCTTCAGTGACTGTCATGCACAAAACAAACAACATGCCAGTGAAAGAACAGTTACTGTATTTAGCAGCTGAGAATTTAACCAGTCAAAGACGTGATTCCTTCTATTCCAATTTCTGTAGTTTCAAATTACATTTGTTCCTCAAAACTCTTGGTTTCTACTACAGACAGATTTCTACAAAGATGAACAAAAAGAATCTGTGTCAATTAAAATGACACATACTACAGCAGAAGACAAAATCAGAAAATATGCTGAACTTCATATGAAGATGTTTACAGATGTAGAAAGTTTGATTTTATATTTGAAGAAACTTCAGAGAGTGAGAACCTTGTATTCTGCAGCTTCTGCTGGACATTTTCTCTGCAGGAATGTTCAGTGACTATATTTTTAGTCTCTGATCTCTGAAACACAAAAGAGCTGACATGCCTTATGTAAAGTAGCCGTGCTCAGTAGGTTAACTACCATGGCCTAAAGCCACTTTCTTTTTTTTCAAGTAGTGCCCAAATGGGACTCTGCAGTAATCCCAAGTAAGGTTAAACAGGCATGCTGCAAAGATCATAGTTCCAGAACTTCACATCAGTTTTGAGCTTCATGCAGTATCTTAGAAGTATCTCTTCAAACATTTCATATGTGAGGTTTCAGGACATTGACAGTTTGAAGCAATTTAGATATTATTTTCCTCTTTCATATAATTTATATTGTTATCATTAAAAAATTAAAGCTCAAATTTAACAGCTTACTGTTTGCATTTCCTTCAAACAGAAAGACGTGACTTCTTTCAAATTCACTGTTTAGTTTTCAGGTCTGTGAACATTTCTAAATGTAACTATTCTAACTGGATTTAAAAAATAAAGTGTGGGGGAATATTTCCATCAGGTGCAGACTTTAAAAACCCACAATTACGAGTTTTACTACAGCCATTAGTGTTTTGCGAAAGTAATAAGAATATCAGCACCATCTCTAACCAGAGTTCTCAGAACATTTCCCAAGTACTAAAATTCAATGCAACTCTATTCAGTTACACAGGACCAAATCTTGTCTTCCTGCAAGAATGCATCACTTGTGCTGACATGAATAGGAACTATAGGAACTATATACATGTATATGAGGGCACCTGCTTAAATGTTTATGATGTCCAGTTCAATAGCACAGAACTTTCACAGTACAGCTCTAAAAATGCTAAGACTCCAGATTGTAGTCTGGAAGAACTATATAACAGGTTTCAAGTCAGATTCTAGTATTAACATTTTCTTCTGAAAGCCTCAATCATTCCGTGGAAGAAGAGAGAACCTCTTCCACAGTTCAAGAAATGTTTCTTATCATGCTCCCACTTCCAAGACTGGTCCCATCACTAATAATTTTCTCATGAACAGGTAATTTTTGGCAAGGCAAATAGAACACACAAATACATTACTAAGTAATCTAGGACCAAAAACCTGATCTTTAATATACTGCTGCCTTGAATTCACACTTTCCAGGTCCACATGAGTCATTAACGGGATGCTGTTAATCAAGCTGACCCAGGCTACTACACATAATATATCATCCACATTCAATAAACATCAGATCCTCTGGGATGTGTAAAAGTTCTTGCTCAAGTTCTTAAGTTCAGACTCCTCTTTGTACTTGAACCTACCCATTTGTCAGTGAACATTGAGGCAACACCTTAATACAAAACTATCCTCTCAAGCCAATCCCACACCTCCTTCAGACAACAATTATGTTCTTCTGCAGCTAAAACCATCAACCAAACCAAGACATCATTCCATAGCATCTCAAAATAAATGACCATGTAATACAGCCCTACCTACAGAGAGGCAGGTGTGGATGCCCTCTGAGAC
Organism: Orthonyx spaldingii; assembly: GCA_013397795.1. Classification (NCBI taxonomy): domain Eukaryota; kingdom Metazoa; phylum Chordata; class Aves; order Passeriformes; family Orthonychidae; genus Orthonyx; species Orthonyx spaldingii. The sequence continues at coordinate 119,163 of VZTJ01006154.1, read as the reverse complement.
AACACTTTGACACAGATATGCTCAAGCCTTGATCAGTCTTATCTAGGTACTGTAAACAGAACAGTGTACATTCAGAAATGTCATTGTTAGCTACTTTGTGCCTGAAATGAATCATGAACATGCTCAAATACTACAGGTGGTCTGTTTTAATTTTGAAATGCAAGAGTAAACTCCATTCACCAAACTACTTAGAAGTGCAGGAACTTCACATTTTGAGTGCTTTTTTGATTCAAAGTGATACCTTTTGAGCAGGCTACCTGTGTTTTTCCTCCCTCATGGTTTCTCTCTCTGCCCAACAGAAACAGCATCTTGAAGCTTATGGTCAAGAGACATTTGGGGCAGGAGATATATACAGCAATACTGGCAAGGACACTAACTTGAAAATCTAATCCCCCCAGAGAAAGCCTGCTTTTAAAAGAGGCAATGTTGCCATTGTACAGACTTCTACAACTGAGAATGTTTCCCCTGGGTCTGTGGGCCAGCAGAATTCTACTAGTGTAAAAAATCCCTTTTACAGACAAGTTCTAAAGAAATGACAAAATACACCATTCATATTTGATTTCCAATTCCCTTACAATTTACAGTCATGTAAACAGAGATGTATGGCTGGAGTAGAGCTATTCAGGAAGAATAAGAAAGGAAAAAAACCAACCAAACCCAAAGACTGAAGCTCTGCAAAAGAACAAAAGGGAAGAGTCAGCTCCCTCCTTGCTGTCACTTTTTTTTAATGGTATAGTCTTAAGGACCAGCTGGAAGAGTTACTCTTTATTCCACCCAATACTGGACTTGTAGGGTCTTGATTAAGTACAAGTTAGCAATGTGTGATTTAGCAGTGTGAGAATCTGTAGTGTAAATAATACATTCAGAAAGGTGTATTGAGTATGATTAATTCTGGATTGTTAGATAAAATAAATAAATAAACACCAAGTAAGAAATGAAGGTTAAGTAGTCTATTTTAGGAAAACTACTTCCAAATACAGCCAAATATAACTCTTACTGTGAGTGAACACATGTTTGAACTATTTTCTGCCACATTTTCCTGTATCTGCTTACCAGGATTTCAACCTTCCTATCAAGCTAACATGATAATTAATAAGCAAACAAAAACCCAGTTAAAACAGTAAAAGGCATGATGGCTCCAATACTGTTCCTGGAACCTTCAGGATGAAACACTGTATTATGGTGTTCTACCAAAGATTCCTATACAAAAATAATAGCACTGAATATAGTCTGGATCCAATAAGGTATTAGCATGATGCCATGTAGGAACATATAGGAACATGCAGGAACAACCTGCAAACATTTTAGCTGATCCTGACAGATTCTCCCATTTTTTTTTCAGACACTCTGTTTCACAAGCATTTCAAATTTTTTTTCTTTTAGTCAAATTATTCAAAATTCACCTTAATGCAGAAGTTAAAAAATAAGAAAATGTCATGATAGGAAGCTGACAAGAGTGATTTCTTAAAAAGATTAAGGAACAAACTGCGTTTGCTTAATAAAAATATATGCCAGTTCTTTAATAAAGTGACAGACTTCTACCCTGAAATTGAACTTTAGGACTGACCATCAAAAGAGAGAGAAACAGAGAGTTAGCTAACATTTGCAACCAAGACATGCATTTGTCTGAAAAGAGAATATTGCACTAAGAGAAGAACCCTGAAAGCTTTAAATGCTTCCTTCACTGACCTAAAAAAGTAACTAACCATTTTCTATAAGCAGTAGCAAACTTGGCTTGGTCCACATCCCTACAATTTGATAATACTTTATCAACAAACTGGTACTCCATTTCTGGACCAAGAGAGTCCTGCACAGGAGCACGCTTCAGGCGTTTTGTTTTTTGGGTATAACCTTGTTTGCTGCTGGATTCATTCAAACCATCAACATCCATAGCTTGTGCCATGTGAGTTGTTGCAGGACTGTGGTGGGAATTATTCACAGTTTCATCACTGTTGTCCACAGATGATACCACTGCACTCAGGAGAGGAAGTTTGTTGCTTAAGTGCTGTTGAAGGTAGAATACACACCTTCTTCAAAGCAAAAGAAAAGAAGAAAGAAAAAAAAAGAAAGTCATGCACTGAAAATAACCTGCTGTTGCTGCTGAACTGTTTCAATTCATTTACCATCCCATCAGATTTTTCTCACAGACACAAAATCTGTGTCTGCTCACAATCTACTAGAAAGGGCTCCATGTCACTTTGGCAGAGCTACTGTTACCTGGTCAGGAACCTGCACCCAGCTAGCAAAGCAGAAGTTTTCTGCAGCCAATCTTCTCTCTACATTTTGCTTATTTTTTGTTGTTTAAACATTTAAAGTGTGAGGAGGCTCATTAACAGCATTTTATGTCTCTTGCACAAATTATAGGGACAAATGGAGCTTACACTGCAAGATATTTAAGCCAAATCAAATTTCCCATGCAATAGTCCTGATTATGCTCTTCAACATTTTCCAAATGCTTAATGCATAGTAGCTTAAAAATCTTTTATTAAGTAGTACTTTCTAAAAACAGAACAATTTGTTTGGAAATATCATTTGAAGAATCATCCACAAATCAGAAGGAAACTCTTTTGACCACGTCCTCTTACCTATGAGACCACAAGGTTTCATGCCCTGGGTAATTATCAATCAGTTCAGTGCAGAGCTCCATCTCTTCATCTAAACGGCGGAGGAGATCCACACTTTGCTCCTCTCCACAGATAGCTTCTTTCCCTGCACTCTCTTCCTGCTTCTGAAGGCTAGGGTTTTGTTCATTTACCATTTGATTTTGTACCAGGATGTTACTGTCAGTCACCGTTCTGCTTATCAAGGAATTGAGTAAGAACTGGCGGTAATGAAATCCACTATGATCCGAAACATGCATGGATACCCAATATTTAGTGGATGAAAGTTCATCAAGGAGAACCTGAAACAAAATAGAAGGACAGTTATCAACCAGTACAATGGAGGAACTTACCACCACTGCTTCTGTATTAAGGTAACCTCTTTTTTGGGGATTCCAGCCACTGTGGTAATGGTTTAATACACAGAAAAATGAAATATCACTGAGCCTTTTCCACTGTGTGCTGAAAAGCATCTTGTCATCCCTGCAGAAAACAAATTAATTCTTCCAAACTCTGAAAAGGCAGGTTTTTCAGAAACCTGCCCACAAGCTGAGTGGGAAAAAAATCCAAACCACTTATGATACAAAATAAGCAGTGGTTTAAGAATCAAAAAATGGTTAGCAATAAATACTATTTAGAGAAGGCAGAAACTACACTGCTATTAGCTTTAAGAATTTTACTTGTTACCCAGTGGATTATGGGTGTCAGAAGGTGGGTGAGTCACTTAAAAAGAAAAAAAACCCAAACTTAATTAACACCTTCATTTTCCATGAGAGAATGTCAATCATAACATAATGTTTAAAGTCTTAGAGCCTGTGAAATACAAAACTATTTGTCCATAATCAGGTTCCTAGTACTGAAGAACCCCTAGAAAGGCTTTCACAACTATGGTGGTAAATACTTAATAGCCAACTGCAGCTCTGCTTATAACACTGCTGGCTCTATGAATTGCCTCTTAATTCTAAGAGCTTTCACATCTTCAAAATTCATTTCTGGAGAGAAATGCAAGTTTGGCTACAAGGCAAAGCTTCTCTTACTTTGCTTTCTCTGTTAGAGCCAGTGGTTTGTTTTTTTTACAGGCCTCAACCTCTTTCCTCACACTGCTTCTCCTCCAAACCTTAAACTATCCAAAGAGATCAAAACTACCTTTTTCATTTAAAGACTTTGAATATAACCTTCTGCTATACTTTTGCTTTTAATCTCTTCTCCTAAGTTACCTACACCACTTAACACAACCAGCTGATGCAAAACAACTTGCATAGGTAGAAGTCTTTCTTTTTCATACTAGACAAAAGCCACAGCCTCCCACAACAAAAATCATGGAAATACATGAGGCTAGGTATACAGCATTTTTGGGGGCGTCTATTCTAAAAGAAATTGGAGCAAATACAATACAAACAGAGTCTTCTAGCCAAGACAGTCAACAAGTTTTTCTAAATCTTGACAGAAGATACCAGCATCACCTTCCTTTTACAGATCAGCAAACTGAAATGCAGTATTAAGTAACAGTCCACACATGGGCTCTTAAGGGGGCTAAAACTCCATGTCCAGATCTGCACTTTAAATCATAAGATCAGTTTTTCCCTTTTCCATAGAACTGAGCTTATTATTTTAAACTTCTGAACATTAAAATTTAGAAGTCTATTAAGAACAACATAAGGCTCAGAAAAATCAGATCAGACTTTATTCAGCTGTGATTGATACTACACATATTTATGCTCAACTGAGACCTTGGAAGAATCCAATTCATTTACCTGAAATATTTACAAGCTACACATTTACAGAGGAACATCTTAATTATGCATTTTGACTTCCTATACAAAGGGAACAAAATTATTCCCAGCATTCCTTACTTCAACTAGAACACCACTTTTAAAAAGCAACAGAGAAGATCGCCATTAAAACCTCTTGAGAGTTACAAAAAACAGAGCCTCCCGTCTAGGAACCTTAGAGTACTGGTGAAGATGCTTCCAACAATTGGAAGTCAAAGCCAGCTAATGTCTGAATTACAAGAGGTTCTTTCTTACAAAACCAGCTTTCTCCATTCCCATCTCTATCAGTACAAGCCTTTGTACAAGCCCTTTACCATTGTTCTGTGAAGAAAGAGGAAACTACAAGAAAACACTTCCCTCCCCACTCTTAATAACCCCTTTTCCACCTTTAGTGCTGAGCTGACTACCATGAAACTGGCAGCCTCCGCCAGAATAGGACATGTGTGCTCAGTGAGCTTTGTCTCAACCTGTAGGTCTGCTCCCTCTTACACCCTTCCTGATACTGTGCTTGCTTGCTTGTTTTAGAGTGCTTTTCCGATCATAAACTGCAGACCAAAACTTCCTCCCTGGTCTGGGACACTGGGGAAATGAAAAGGAACTGGGGAAACAAACTTTTAAGGATAACCAGATAAATATAGCGATGCCCACTCGCAGAAACCAGTACCTTTGGAGACCCATCTAAGAAAAAGCCAAGGCCTTACTGGGGATGGCTACAGGAAAAACGACTTTGTTTCTTGTGAACATATTGTCTTCTAAGCATCACACAAGAGAACTGCTGCCTCATGACAATTACTCCACCACTTGTTTGCTTGCTTGTTTTATTGTAGGGACTGATCAGTCAGTCTCCACCCTCTAATTATGAAATTGAGTATTCCAATCTAAAGAAAACAAAAAAGTTTGTCAACCCTTGCTGAACTACATCCTATTTTTCTACCTGCATGATTTCACTGAAGCAACATGGTGTGTATGAATTTTAAGACTATACCCCTACCACTCTCTTACCCTGGTTCTCTAACTAATTATGCACCCACTCTTAAGTAGGTATCTGAATCCTATCATCTAACCCCACTAACTGTACAGTCATGTGAGAAAGCTGAAATTAGGCTCTCCAAGGCAAGTACTCCAATACCAGAAAGATTAGATTAGTTTCAAACAATCTATTCTTGACAAATTCCTGACTGATATTAATGAACACTATTCAAACACTACATAAACTTGCTAATGCCATTCAAACTCCACAGCTAGAACAAACTGGAATTTGTATATTGAAAGAAGATGTTTTTGACTCTCTAGTGTAAGAAAGAAGAAACATCTATATCCTGTGAGAAAATCTTCCTACTGGGCCAAAACCTTCTCCTCTAGCACTTTAAATCTTTTTTCCAGAGCTTGAGCTGAGATTCTGTCTGCAGTAGCATTAGGATTATCAAACCAAAAGAAAAAAATCAACCAAAAATCCTATTAAACAGCCTACCTCTTCAAATCCTCCAAAGCAGGCCAACAGCTTCATTAATGTTGTATTTAATGATAATATAATATACCATTTATGTTTCTGGACCTCTGCTTCCTTGTACACTTGAAACTACAGGCAAAGCTTGTATTATAGCAGAAATATGGCCCCAAATAATACAGATACTCCTTAATTTCAGGCAACCTTGCAAGAACTAAATGGCCATAGAATTAGTGACTGTTTTATCTGCCAATTTTTCAGCAAGGTTCCAGTCTTGCATCTCAGTGAAATTTATCACACTTTTCAGATATTCAAACACAGAAATTGCTGAAGGTACACGCAGACATGAGGCACCAAGCAAGTAAACAACCTATACAGAATGTGTAGGGATGGGGTCAGAAAAGCAAGCCAAAACTGGATCAGGACTTGGCAAGAGGTGCAAATAACAAGAAGGGATTGTGTGAGTACACAGGTCAGAAACAAAAGCCCAAGGAGAGTGTATTGCTCCCTGGTAAGCAAGAAGGGTGAATTGGTAGTGACTGATACAGAGAAGGATGAAGCACTTAGTTACTGAGTTCTGTGTCTCAGTCTTCACTGGTAGTTAGTCTTCCCACTCCACTCAAGTCCCTGATCCTTTAGATTTATGGCGAGGGGAGTGAAGTCCCTCCCACAGAACAAAAGAGCAGGTTCAGAACCACTTGAGGAAGCTGAACAGTAGCAAGTCTGTGGGATCTGAAGAGTTCTGAGGCAATTGCTTGATGTTGCCAAGCCGCTGTCCATCATGTCTGAAGTCATGGCAGTTAGGGGAAGTTCCCAGTGACTTGAAAAAGGGAAATATTGTTACCATATTTTAAAAGGGGAGAAAGGAAGATCGGGGAACTGGAGACTGGTAAGCCTTACCTCTGTGCCTGGCAAGATCACGGTGCAGATCTTTCTAGAAGATATGCTAAGGCACACACAAGACAAGGAGGTGACACGAGGCAGCCAACAATCATGCCTGACCAATCTGGTGGCCTTCTATGATGGAATGATAGCAGTGGTCAACAAGAGAAGACCAACAGATGTCATCTATCTAGATGTGTAAAGTATTCAATATGGGTTCCACATGACATCCTTATCAGCAAATCAGAGACAGATGGATTTGATGGAATGTCTATTCAGTGGGTAAGAAACTGGCTGGATGGATGCAGCCAGAGTAGTATGGTCTATGGCTCTATGTCCAGGTGGAGACTGGTGATGAGTCCCTCAGTGCACTGTCTTGGGACTTTTAGTATCTTTATCAATGACACACACAGTGGGATTAGCACCCTTAGCACATTTGCACGTGACATGAAGCTGAGCTGTGCAGCTGACATATCAGAAGGATGGGATGGTAGACAGGGAGATCTGGACAAACCGGAGAAACGGGCCCATGAGTTCAAGAAATCCAAAGTGCAAGGTGCTGCACCTGGGCTGGAGCAATCCTAGACGTGAGCACATACTGGAACTGAATGAGAACAGTACCACGGAAATGAACTTGGGTGTTCTCATCAATGAAAAGTTGGACAAGAGCCAGCAACACTCACTTCCAGCCCAGAAAACCAGCTGTGTTCTGGGCCGCATCAAACGCAGCGTGGCCAGCAAGGTTGAGAGGGGATTCTGTTCCTTGCTCCAATCTGGTGAGACTCCACCTAGAATGTTGTATACAGCTTTAGGGTCACCAGCATAAGGACATGGACCTGTTGGAGCAGGTCCAGAGAAGGGTGACAGAGATGTTCCGAGGACTGGAGTACCTCTCCTACTAGGACAGGGTGAGAAACCTGCAGTTGTTCAGCCTGGAGAAGAAAAGGCTTGGGAATGACCTCATTGTGGCCTTCCTGTACCTTAAGGGGACTTACAAAAAGGAGCGAGATAAACTTTTTATGTGAGTAGATAGTGACTGAACAAGGGGTAATGGTTAATGAAAGAGGGCAGGTTTAGATTAGGTATTAGGAAGAAGTTCTTTACTGTGAGGGTGGTAAGGCACTGGAACAGGCTGTCCAAGAGAGATTGTGGATGTCCCATCCATTCAAGTATTCAAGGCCAGGCTGGATGGGGCCCTGAGCAACCTGATCTAGTGAGTGGCATTCTTGTACATGGCAGGGTGGTTGGAATGAGATGGAGATCCCTCTCAAGCCAAACTATTCTGTGATTGTATGAACCTGCATACTTTTGCCAAAATCTGTAACGTCTGCTCCCTGTTCTCCTTATTTGTTTTTTTCCTTGTATCACATCTTGCAAATAATCACTGTATAATTCTGCCTCTTAAAGCTACCTAGACACAAATTTTATCACAAGTATCTTGCTGTCTTTTATGTTCCACATTTTTTCCTAATTTTCCTGTATCCCAAACACCTTCTCCTAGGCCCTCTGAAGAGATGCATTGGTGGTGTCATGAAAAAAACGTAGAGCCAACATGGAGACTTTCCAACAGGTTAAATACACTGGTGGAGGAACAGCACCAGTGAAATCTTGCCAGAGGTAACAGAAACCAGATGGACAACTCTAGACAAAAGTATCACTTCCATGGTCTTCATTCTAAAAAAACAGATCAATAGGGGAAGTAGGATGGCAGGCAAAGCAAATGGACTTTGGAATGATCACACAAATTTAAAATACTTCCTTCACAGGCATGCTTGTGATTTGTCACAAAAAGCACTCACAAGTGACAATGAATAAACTCACCAGAATAATTCCAGTTCTGCAAAGAGTTATTTCTATTACAACGTATTTATTTCTCTTTAATTAAATTAGTAAGGAATATTAAGTGCAAAAAGCACTCAAGGTGTTATCCTGATCCCCAGACTACGGTCACCAGTATAACGGACACAGTGCTGTACAGGATTTGGTTTAGATTTTTGTTTGTTTTAAGGCATAAAATTACTTGAATTTGCCTGAACAGTGCTAACTCCCCTCACCTTTTAATAAGCTATTCAAGGTATTAAAGTTGCTGTTTTCTATTAATGTAGAGCTCTATCTCTAACTTGTAACCTCCCATCTATCTCAATCCTGCAATTCTGAGTCTTCTGAAAACTACCTTTTCATATAAACTTGTTAGGCAGATGAATCCAAATTCTGCACTGCCTCTGTCATGGACATATAAATAATGGCTATATTGACTCAGCAACGTCCAGTAAATCCCTCCCTTACCACCCTATGTGGCAAAATGCATCAGCTGCTGTCAAAAGTGAGTCATGCAACCCTGCATCAACCTAATATTCACAAAGAGTCCACCTAACAACTTACAAAGCACAGTATTACAAAGCTGCCTATATAATTTTAGACCATGTCACAGTAATTAATTCAATTTGCTGCAGGTCTTGATGTTATAGATGCGAAATATTCAACACTGCATAAAGTGTCCCTGCTGTCCCTGAAACAGTTTAATCAGCTCCCAGTGTAAATGCTGTCAAAAAATAGCTGGAGCTGAAGAAATTAGTTACAGGCACCACTATGCTTTCTCCAAAATTCCTGCTGTCTTTACTTGGTCCTTGAATATTCTGAAACCACAGCTAAGCTGAATAAGGATATCAAAACAATGATATTACATTATCAAAATAATACCTGTTACATATACGCTACTAGGAATTTCAAGGCTAATGCTGGAAGAATTACTTAAGAGTTGGCGGTTCCTTACTTTGGCTCATATAGTCACATCTATACTCTTCCCACACATACATTAGCACCAAGTACTAAGAGAGAAAAAGAACTTTGTATACAGCCAAGGAAAAGGAGTTACTTCTGCTTACGCTGGCAAGAAAAATGCAAAATACGCTCACTGCAAGATTTTGCCCACTTTCTTGAAACATTCTTAGCTACCTTCTAGTGATAACTTCACTTGATACTCTTCATTCATGTTATACAATCTGCTTAGTAAACCAGTATTTGGGGTTTTTGGACAAGAAAATTTAAGAATTTATTCAGTATTGTATTATACCTTGACAGTGAGCTTTGCCAAATGCTGTAAAACCCAGATGCGATGGGACCAGGCATTGTAGTTGCTTGGATATCTCCCAGCAGCTTCGGAGCAGACATTCATTTCCTCCTGCACTAGTCGGTGAATTCTCTCCACAGGTGCTGCTCCCAAGTTTCCTTTAGTTGCAAGACTGGGCAAGGAGTTTTCCTGAATTAGCTGTTGCAGCACCCATCGTCTGGTTAAACGATGTAAAGTGTTAATGGTGAGAGAGCAATTTTGAGAAAAAAAATTAGTTTTAATTTATATAAATCAAATCTTTCCAATATTTCTATTCTCTAAACTACACTGGAGCTAAGTAATGAGTGAGTAGTAAACATTCATCTGAATGCTTGCCATACTAAAAGCTGTGACATGATGATCACACTCTGACACAGATGTATGTTTGCTCACTCTAAGTAATCATGGCTACTTACAGCATACTAAAATAAAACAGAAGAAAACAGCAAATTTATGAAAGAGTGCAAACAATGTGTGCATGAGATTTCTAATGAGCTCCTCTTTCAAAGTCTTGCATAACACTAAAATGAAGTATCCAAAGTGAGACAGAAAAAAGTGATTTAATAAAAAATTAACTCTGCCTAGTATCTTTTACATCTGACAGCACTGCACACCGCAATTCAAATTAGTTTCTATACATCACCAGCAGTAGCAAAGTCCAAAAGGCTTATGGTTTCATGGGCTAAAAGTATAAGCAAAACAAATGTTTTTATTAATGAATGACACATATTTGATTTCATGTGACTGAGATAAGCACAGATTCCTACATGTTTTGGTTTTTAATTTTACTTTGGACAGAGTTTTAGTAGTATTTTTAGAGGCAACCTCAATGCTGCATCTGCAGCCCCTACACAAAAGGGTCCTACAAAAATGGATTACAGATGTGTAAATCTCCATAGAGCAACCCATGTTAATGGAATTGCAATGGTTCAACGTGGAATGGTCTGGAGAGATGGACATTCCCTGGTCTGTGACACAGAGGTTATCCTGTTTTGTACTGGCTCACATCGGTTCCAAAACCAATGATTTAATATTTTCAGAAAGGTGTCATTCCTGGTTAAAAAAAAACAATAAATAAAAAAATACATTCATTTTTTTTAAAGAGCGAATTCTATTTTTCAAGCCATAGATAAAATTAAATATATACATATATCTATGTAAAAATAGGTAAGTCAACCACATATTAAAAAAATCTGCTAATTCATCTACTTCTCTCATTTGAAAACATTTATAATATACTTGTTCACTGGTAGGTTTTATATACATTGTATCTTTTTCTCTCAGTTATCAAAAAGGACAAAGTATTGGAAGAAAATATTAAATTAAATTTATAAAAATGCAATTTTAAACTGACCATTTTTCTTAGCAGAAAATTACAAGCACTGTATGAACACTTTGTTCCCATATACCGTTTGTTTTAAATAAAGATATACAGCCAAGCAAACCATGCTCTCACTATTGTGTAACAGTATTTTATGAAATGTGGTAATTTTGATGACTTAATTTTTGATTTTTAAAAATATCTTTGATCAAACATGATCTTTCAGTATGTTTTACTTCAGTCCACAGTTATGCAAGAAATGGAAAACTCAAAAATAGTCTAGGTAAAAAAACTCGATAAGCATAGTCACTCTTTTAACAAAAGATATATATTATTTCATTAACATCAACTTCTGAGTAAAAGCATAAAAATAAGTGATTTCAACTCTGTAATTATTTCAGTTTCTTAAATTGAGCATGTTTTTATAAAATAAGGAATTCTGATAAATTATATATGCAGGAGAGAGTGAAAAAAATACAGACTTTATAGTCTCTATGGCTACAACATCCAAAAAAAAATATTAAGTTAGAGCTACTTTCTAGGCAATGCAAGCACAACCTCAGAAGATTTAAAATATATTTTTGGAACCTGTTGAATATCATGGTATTATTTGGTTTTTAAGCAAAATTTCCACCAATTAATTTGGAGTCACTTTCACTTTTGCACGTTCTCATTGCTCTTACAGTTCCTGGAATTACTACAAACAAACGAGGGACTGTTAAGTGACAACTGCACAATCAACGGATATACTGACTGTATATGATCAAGATACATCTGAAGCCCCCAAAATATATAGCAGGAGGTCATCTGACAAAATGAATGACAGGTATTTTGACATCTTTAGTGAGTGTATCTGACAAATATAAGAAAAAACAATTTAGATATGTTTTATTGAATTTTATTTGTAGCCCCATTATACATTTTTGCATCTTCTGTCTGACGTTTAATACCATAAGGGAACAGAAAATCCCAAATTAATCATTATGCTGATGTAGAAAAATATTTTTGCAGATGTTATTTTCTAACATGTATCAATCATGGTCAGCATACCCAAATCCAAGCCAAACATTTGTAAATCATCCTCAAGTATACTTCTCTGATGTAGGCAAATAAAAGAAAGAACAACAAATTATGACATTATTAAAATATTCCTAAATTTAAAGTTTGTATGGGAACTATAGACAGAATTTTTTATTATTTCTAAAATGTAAATAAATATAAAGAACCTAACATTCTAACTTATTCAATAAAAACATATTGATCATCATAATGATATGGATGGCACTAGGTACGGAACTATTAACATGCAAAAAATCTTATTTTTCCAGTGTTAGTTAGCATGAAGAAAAGGTAAACTACGACAAACTGCAAGATTTTTTTCCCACTCTAACTACATATTTCTGCTTCAATGCCATTAAGCAGAACAAGTCTGTAGCATGAGGATGATGAAAAGAAGTTGAACACCAAAATTAAAAACCAATGCTGCAGGAATTCATTGCTGTTGTTGCAGTGTCAACGTTGTTGCTGTATCAATGAAATACCTTGGAATATTTCATGTATTGCTTTCTATGTTTACTTTGAGAATTTAAACTCATGCATGCACTGAGAAAGAGTTTATCAACAACCTCCCCTTCCAAAATTCTCATGCAGTCAGTAAGTTTTGTTATGTTCTTTATAGAGTATGAACCCCCTTGTGCAGTATCAACTTTACAGCTGCCCTAGTGCTGGACATGTTAAACACAAACATTGCAAAATGCTTCCTAATGTGTTACATTTAAATCTCTTTAGGGTTGTCTATAAAAGAATGATCTATCTTTTTATTTCTATCACGTAAAAAGATCACACACATACAAAGATTTTTTTTTTTTAAATTGAGCAATGGATATATAATTCACTTAGCTCTGCTACAGGCATTTTATGATCAGTCATGACTGAGATGGTTAGCCTTGTGCATATGAGTAATTCTGGAGTTACATTTTTCAAACATGTGATCTGTTATTTTAATATCAGTACTGGTGACTAAATTATTTGTCTTAAGTTAGAGATTATAAAAATAAATTCACCAAACCAAAAAGACCAGTATTGAAATGGAAAAGAATCCAGCTTTGGTTATAAAGACTAGCTTTTGCAGAGTATTCACTTTCCGAAATGCCTGCAGACAAACAGTATAGTAGTAATTTGGAGGGAAAGGAGAAATGTACAATACTCAAATACTTACTGTTGATGGAATCAGAATTTTCAGGCTGAGAATTTTAGGTGCTGCAAGACATGATAAACCTCTAAGGAAATTTATCCCACCTCCAAATTTTATTTTAAAAGTATGCAGCAGAAGAAGTGTATATGATTTCAGTTTCAAGTGTAGAATGTAGACAGGTAGCTTCAAAAGCCAAAGCACAGTATTCTGCAATGATTGGTTCAAAGAATTTGATCTATTTCTAGACGTCCTCTTGCATCTATGACTCTCCTTAACCCAAGAACAGGAAACAAAGAAAAACCCTAGGAAAAATGTTTGAAGAGTCAATAGAAGGCAAGTGAAACCAACCTATGAATCCATGTTTCTGGACTCTTTGGAAACTTGGTTAACGCCAGTTTTCCAAGATGCAAATCTTTAAGTGGATTTAAAGTGCCAGACAATATTAATTCTTTCCTACAAAAGATAAAATAAATCTGTGTGAATAAAAGTAGTAACCTGAAAACAGAACACAAATCCCAATAACAAATTGCAAGGCATTTCCTTTGTAGCATAATAGAACTTCACTGTCAAACTACAAGAACTCAAAAATGCTTTAGTGCATTAATCCATTCTACTGTACTATACATATGCACACAAGGAACTTATCTGTTGAACACATATAACACATTAGTTCTACCCAGAAATTACTGAGTCAACTACCAGTAGGGTTACATATATATGAATAAACATTCCTTCTTGAAATTAAGCCCTTAGATCATTGTGTACACTGAAAATACTCTTATACATAGCACTCCTCCGCACTTACTTTTTTTAAATACTGTTCGAGACACAGTGTCAAAGTTCCCTTAATTTTTTTAAGAAAAGGGAAATATTCCCTGTGTGTAGAATGTTTTACAAACTTAACAAAAAGGCTGAAATTGCTACGTTTACTTTAATGTAAAACAATCTTTGGTTAAAAAAAGAAAATTTTGCCCTGACTTAATGTTCATCCAATACAACCCTTCCCAAAGTACCTCCAACAGACAGAGTAAATGAAAATCCATACTTGGTCTTCTCACCTTCTTTGCACAGAATTCCCTGCCCCTTACCCTCTTCTTTCTAGGTTTTTAACTCTTACTGCCTGTCCTGAGCATGTATGTAGACATCACCCCATCACTGGTTACTCCAAGACCACTAGTCTTCATATCCTGTTTTCCAATCTAGTAGGTAGCAACTTTGGAGTAAAGATACAGTAAGTTCTAAATTTACCATCTGCAGAACGAAAACACACATTTCCCAGAACCTGCAGAAGTCACAATTGAAAACTGAGAGTGTAAGAAGCAGAAGCAATTTTGGCATAGGTTTGGGTTTTGGTTTGGTTTTTCTAATGATTTCTGATTCATCATAATGATAGGCATGGCACTAGTAAGTGAGAAGCAGGTGTCAACTCTCTGACCGAAAGACCCCAGTGGGACAGGAGGAAATATATTCTGGAGAGATCTGCTATCACATAAGAACGCAAAACTTCTCAGCAGTCTGACACAGAACACATAATGCTATCCTAAAGTTATGGCCCAAACAAATTGACGTACTTCCTTTCTGTAAGTACATATTTTCTGTCTAACTTGGTAGTTTTCAGCAGGAAACGGACTCCATCTGGTACTCTGGCTTTGTGTTGGTGTAATTGAACCTTATAACCACAGTCAGAAGCTAATGGTTGCAACACTAACAGTGAGAAAATATTATTTAAAAGTGAAGCAGAGTGGGGAAATGTATAAACCCTTATCAGAAGTTTTGCTTCTGATAGTCACTGGGACATCTGTTTTTATCTCAAACAAGTTCCAGCATGCTTCAGATTGGATGCTTCTAGCTGGTTTATAACAGGCAGTTCAGATATACCAACCAGAAGCGGCAGACTGACCAGACTGCTCTGTGCCAGTGCACTCTCTTGGAAAGCAGACAAAAGAAAGATTCAGGGTCAGTACAGGCACAATTGGAACAACTGCCTCTTTACTGCAGTGCAAAAGGCGATGTTTTGGTAAAAATTACATACCACACACACACAGAATGAAAGTACAGCCTAGATCAGTCTGATATTTAAAACAAATACATGTACATATTTAACAAAGATTTCAATTACCAGGCCACCTACTGTAGCAGTGGGCAGACCACCAGGATGAATTCCCAGTCCCAGTGGGCTGACCATTCATAGTGCTGCTTTGTACCTGTCCCTCCCCTGTTTGCCCAGGACTGGCCAGATGTCACTGGTCAATCATTTGCCCATTGGCTCATCTCTCGCCTTGCCCTCCCCTGACCGAAGGCATAAGAGGCTCAGGCGAGCGATGATCTTGGTCATTTTGCCAGGTTCACCATCTCGCTGTTGTTCTTTGCACCTTCCTTTTCCCTCTGTGAGGGAAATAAAGAACACTGATATAAAAGGCAAGTGGTCCGTCTGTTTTTACCGGCAAACAGCTGCCACCGCCCGGCCCTGGACTGGAGCTCCCAGGCTAAAGGAGTTACCGAGGGCGGGCACGGTGGTCCTAGAGGAGTCCAGCGACGAAACAGCAAAGATACAACCTACCTCTCAAAACCTAAGTTTTCAGTGAAGAAATTGCTTTTTTTATATTAAAATATTCACTGTAAATAAATAGGCTCACACTCATACACTCATAAAGTAAACTTCCTCTTTTGGGAAGTTGAGGAACAGTATAGACAAGACCCACCTTCACTGTCGCAGCAGTAAAGATGTTTTTAACTGTATTTATTTTCAAATGAAAGATTCTCCCATTCACTAAGGACTGCAAGCACAAGTATGACTGAAGTACCATACATTCCCACATAGACCTCTTCCAAGCTCTTTCAGCTAACATCCAACTTGGAATATATAATTTCTAGCTCACTTTCTTGCCATGTAGACAATAGATAATGTCTTATGGATTATAGTGCCCATAAAAGATAATCTGGAATAATTTTGACTTGCCTTATGCTAACACCTTTGAAGTCATTCATATCTGATAGCAAAATGTTTGACTTTTCAGAGTGTTTTGTTATGTAATGTCTTTTGATCAAGTGTACCGTGCCAGGAAGTATGACAGGAAGAACAAAGGCATTTATGACAATTCCTTTACAATCACTTACATTAAAATTTTGAGCATTTTAACTTGCAAGACTTTTCAACTTCTAAAAACACAGGATAACTGAATTTAGGATTAACAACTGAAGATATCCCTTATCCCATTCAGTGCAACAGGGATTTCTCTCTCAGTTCTAGGAAGTGACACATCTCCTATTCTTTAGCATGTCTTCCTCTGCCAATGCAATTACCTCTTATGCCCAGGTCTCAGGGTTTAGGTTATAGTCCCTGCCCTTCTGTAACTTCCCAATCATTTCTAATTTAAATAAATAAATAAACAACAAACCTATGTAGTAGGCACATTACAATTGTTCAGAATAACTCCAAAATCAAAGCAGACCACCTATTCCTAGGTAACCTTGATGACATGTTTAAAGTTCTGTGTTCTGCTGGGCTTCATTAATCAGATATTACTTTCTATGATTGTCAGCTGAGCTGAAATGCTCATCTGTCTTCTGCAACACCATTTTAGTCTTCTGACTTGGTCTGCCAAGTCCTGTGTCCTTTCCTAGCAAGGCATTTCCTTTTCTCTCTCTTCCTCTGTCTTCAAGTTCAGCACTATTGAGTCAACCACTATCTCTGAAGATCTCAGCAGAATACAACATACAAGAAAGGGATTATCCCAGCCTAAAATGAGTCTATGCATTACATATATACACTGTGGGCAGGGCTGCTATTCAGTAAACAACTAAAACATTTTTTTATTTTTTAGGCTGCTTAGAGTCTCTAATGCTTTTTTCGCCTTAAAATAAAGCAGCGAATTTGTGAATGACGAATGCATGATGAACCTGGCATGACAAACATCCTCTGAGCAACAAGAAACCAACCATGCTACAACACATGGATCATGTTCTGCAAGCAGAGTGCAAATCTCATAAAATTAGTTCTCAGCTCAGACTACCTTGGAATAAGGATTTATCACCAGCACCTGTACAGAACACAGTCTGTCCTCTATGCTATGACTGATTATGCCACATATCTGGCTAGCTTGACCTGTAGTTTCACAGAGAAGCTGAAATGCATGCCAGAAGTGCCTACCCTTCAAAAGAGCAATCTCCCAGCAGGAGCCTAAAACAATGTAGGATCACATTCAGCAAAGCAGCTCCTTGGCTAGAGCAGGCTCAATGGTAACCTCCACAGACACTGACTGGCTTGTGTAAGAAGAACTTCTCTCTGGATGCTAAATAGAGCTTCAAAGACAGACTGACTGGTAGATCACCAGTCAAGAATCTGGGGAGTAAGGACACCTTCTGTAGTAATTTGTGTACTTTGGTGAATCATAAATCTCATAAAAGAGAAAACAATCCTCATCCATATTCCATAGCATTTTTAATTCCACTTACAACTTTGAACTACTCTCATGCATATAAAAGCTAACTCTTTCAGCAGTCAGGCAGAAAAAAAGCCAGACTGATAAGGATGAATGCATCTGCAATAAAAAATATTCCACAAAATATAAACCAAAAATTAATTACACATACCATAAGATTAGATTACTGTAATAGCTCTAGTACTTATACAAGCTCCTAATTCCATTTTATCACTTGAAAGCTACTCAAGCTATACATTTTCATGACAGTAAACCCTTTGCTACCACCTTCATCCCCCTTTTTTAGACCTGAGATGCTAGAAAGATACAGATCACAGCAGAATCCTTCAGAACTATATCTACAGTGAAAGAAGAAAAAAGAAAAAGCTGAATTTGCCATAACTAGGGCTGACAACTACACGCAGCCATTGTCCTTATAGGTCATTTTGCTAATGCACCAACTGCAATAGTAGACTTTAACTACAAAAGTCCTGTTTTCCATGAATGCGCTCCTAGATACTATCGTAATTTTGTCAGCTCTCCAGCCCTTCTGAAACTATAGCTTTAAGACTGTCTCCAGTCTCACCTAGGCAGCAGAAAGAGAATATTCTGAGATTTCCAGAAAAATCGTAAGATTACAAAGCTGTACAAAACTTGTTTCTTCACTTCCTGAAGAGCAAGGAGGTAAATTCCTGCTCCTCCTCCATCATGACTCCTGGCCAAGTTGTGTAGCTTGACCAATGCTGAAGCTATACTAACCCAACAGGTGCAAGAAAGGAGAGGGGATGGGGGAAATGCATTTGAAATAAAGGGTAGACACCTTCCCTCCTTCTCTTGCAGTGTATCTACTGAGGTTTATTCAGCTTTGATAGCCTGTGCTGGTAGTGGCAGCAAACTGACCTGGAATCTCAAAAGAACTCAGAGAGGGGTAAAAACAGTGAATACACACAGCAGCCATCAGTTGAGCACTACCCTCATTAACTGCAGGAGGAAAGAGGAATGGTAGTTCAATGGGACTTATACACCCTGAAAATATGGTGTAAATATGTGCCTTTACACGCAGCACTGTAATCTTTAGCCTGTACTACAAAAAAAAAACCAACCCAAAACCCCACAAGAAACCACCAAACAAACAAAAAACCACAAACAAACAAAAAACCCCAACAAAACCCAAAACTGGGCAGTCTTAAACTATGTGAAATATGCAGAAGAGATTTTTAATATTACTTCTTATCTAACAAGTTCTTGCTGTGCCACTAGCTACCACTTGAAACAAAGCTTTCAGCTGACTCATGTAAGGCCCAGGTCTTTCTGATGGCATTTTCTGAGTGCAACATACCTCACATTCCATGCAGTGGTGAAGTCGGGGTTCAGCAGTAGCAGGGTACACGTGATATCTATCAGCTCTAAAATGATGGAATAAGAGACATTAAGATTAGTAATGATTTGTGCACATCTCTGCACTGATCTCTCTGCAGTCCCTTACTCTCTCTCATTCCTCCAAGTCTCTTTGCTATGGGCTGCTGTACCTGTGAATAACCACCTCTGTAAAACACCGCTCCCATTCCAGAAGAAATGATGGCTTAATTTAAGAGGGAGCAAGATCTGCCATATCCTCCCTTTTCATTATTTAAAATAATGAACTGAGTAGGCCCTCAGCAAGGAAAAAATAATTATATAAAGTCCTTGAGCATTCAGTGATTTTAACTGCACACACACTATATATCAGAAGCAAAGAATTCTTCAAAGAAAATCCAAATATTTTTAAATACTATAGAGAAGCAAAAATATACCCTACTATTTTAGTACAACTCTGAGCTGCAGATGGCTGCCATATACCATGCTGTTACAAAAAACACACACACTATAAAAAACTAGCTACAAAATGAAACACCACATCTCTACAAATTAGGATTACAAAAGTACTCCTTATTGACCTGCACAGAAAACACTTAAATACATTGTGAAGTGCTTCAGACTGAAGTTTTAATTCAATAAAACACTCCAAGCAAAAACCAGAACATTTGTTTGCATCCCTGTATTTAACCACTGTATACTGTAAATTTATGTATTACCCATATTTTTAACTATGTCATAAAAACTGACTGTGACTATCCACGCTTTTACTACCAATTAAATTTGGCTACATTCTCTCCTAATCACCCTGCATCTAATACTAATTAGATTGTACTTCAGGTGATTTCCAGCAAATAAGAGGTACTTCATTACTTGAAAGAAAGAGATGGTATCTCATGGAAACACATCTTTGGTTAGTGCAGTTAATAAGACTGTTAAGTGAACTGTTAAGAAGTCATTGACAAAAACCAACAGCAACAGGATGTAAATTAATTGGAAATACAAAGGGACACAGCTTCATGTATCTTTGAAACAAGAGTCAGTACTTAAGTAGGTCAAAAAGTGAAATACCTCCATATATTACTGTGTGACTGACTGATCATTTATGTCCAACAAAGAAATTTTGTGCTTTCCATTATGTTCTTCCTTATGAAGAACATGCTAAGCCATCATATAATGCAAGGGGTGATGGGGGGTGTGGTGTGGAATTCTTCAGTGTACTGTTGACTTCGCACTAAGCTGTGATGTTTTGAAAATTGCCTCAAGGAACGACCTAACTTTCTATTTTCACAAGTTTTAGTTAAACCCTTCTTTGCTGCCAAGGAATAAATATTTCTCATAGATGCAACACTTCTTCCTAATTTGCTGCCTGAACATACAAATATTTTTCCTTGCTCCTGAACCAGCAAAGTATTTCAACACCCACTTAATTTTATGCAGCTGACTATCCCAATTCAAATAACCAGGATTACTCACATACACAAAATTAAACATATGTAAAATTAAACATCTGCTAAGTGTTTTGTGGCTACTGTTTCAATTTTGCATTCAAAAATTAGTTTGGCAACATTTAATAAAACATCCGTTTTATAAGGAGGTATAGTTAAAATTGTGAGCTGCAACTGTTTCATATACATTTATCATCTTACCTATAGTAATAGTTTCAGTAATTATTAGGTACTACCACATGTTATACACACATCAAGCAAAAGTTTATTACAGCCTATTTCAGTCTTTTGAATACTTTTTAGAAAAGATTTTCAAAGTCTGCTTAGAACAATACAGTTTGTTTAGTCATGATTTCCAGTTAATATGACCATTCTGGTAAGCTCTAAGGTCTGTAACAGCACGCAATCAAGTCCAACTTAAACAGAATTTGTTAACATTTTGTCCATTTTCCCATTACAGAGGTTCACAGCATCACGAACATTATCAGTGAAATGAAGCACACAAAAGGAAAATCTCCAAGTAATACCCAGTTCTTTCATGTCAGTGTTCTTTGACGTAAATAACAGATGAAGATTCATGAAATGTGGATTCTGAGCCAGAGATGTGAAATTACACAATTTAGTAACCTCTGAGCCACTTTTCAAGAGAAAAATGGCACAATTTAGTAACCTCTGAGCCACTTTTCGAGAGAAAAATGGCACAATTTAGTAACCTCTGGGCCACTTTTCAATAGAAACTTTTATGACAGATGTGGTACACAATGATAGTAGTTGCCAGATATTTCCCCGTGTCAGTAACAAAGCCCAACACCTTTTATTTACAATTTAAAATTATTTTCTACTAGATACATTTTAGGTAAACCATAGCATTATAGGTGCTCACACTGAACATGTCCTTTTTGCACATTAAAGTTTTCCCAACTGCAAAAGGACAAATAAAACATTATAAACAATATGGTTTTAGCTCACTTTTAAATATGGCTGTATCCAGATTTTTAGATATTCTGGAAGTAGTTTTGTAACAATTTCAGAAAACCATCTTGACATAACACAAATAGTATGCATGCATAAATTTAAAAAATATTGGAGAAAGGAAAAAAAAAAATATTGTAACATTCAGATTTCTAAACTGAAATAATAGCAAGACGAGCAGTCATGATTTTGGATTCCAAGTATTCAAAGGAAACTGTAACTAAATTAAGATTTGTGTCACTAACCTATCAATGAATTATTATAACACACCTCCTTCTTCCAGGATCCTGTCAGAAAATGTATATCAGACACCATATCTGAAAGCAGACACTTAAATCTGCACCCTGTTTTTCTCCTCTATTTCAAAAGGCTTACAGTGACTCAAACAAAATAGAAGAGGTAACTAGAGACTACACCTGCAATCACTGATTACAACGAGCTTCAACAGAACATACAATCAAGTTTTGAAGCAGTAACAGACAAATCTGTCTCTTTACTAGATGCAAAAGAAAACAACTACCCTGCCAAGTTCCAAGCATACACTTTTGTCTATAAAAGCAAGCTGGAGCCAGATCCTTGAGAATAGCTAAGAGAAAAATGTAACATCTCTTGACAGAGTATACACACTTATGACACATTAGAGACAAGTCTCTAAAGCCCACCCGGGAAAGACTTTTGCCTTCATTCTCTCTACCACTGCAGTTCAGTTTCTGCTAAAACTTTCTATCAAATGTGAAACTCAATTATGGGAAAACATACTAAACTCCTTTACAAACAGGTCATTAATATGAAGGCCCTGATTGTGTTTTACAGTGGTTACAAAAAACCTCAGCAGACATGAAAATGCTGTAGATCACCTCTTCTCACACATTTGAAACTGACTTTTGTAAATGAGACAAAGCAGAATGGTGTTTCATTTTCAAAAGAAAGCCAAACAAGTTGCAGGCACTAGTCTAAGGTTCATGCTTCCGCAGTACTCACTAACAGTTTTCTAAGCTGAATTTTCAGAGTAAGGGTTCTGAAAGGTTTCACTTGTAAGGGAAGCAAGGGCCCGCAGATACCATTCCTGTGGCATCTGCAGGTGTGACGGCATCACCACAACAAAGTATCTGCACTGGTGTGACTGTAGCTGGGTGCTAGCACACAGGTAATGGCTATCAGCTGTCTTCAGACATCCAAAAATGTGACACAGACCTCAATGTTTGTAGTTTGGCTTGAAACAAGAAGTTTCTGTGTGGAAACTTCAACGGTGAAACATTACAATAACATTTGAGACCAAACTGAAATCTCCCCACTGAAGATCTGCAGCATAATAACAATACACATCACAAACTCTTACCTCAGACCTCCAAAAGCACTGCAATGAGAATCACTGGTGTTGCTAAGATTGCCTGTGTTAGTAGGTTCAACTGCTTAAATGCTAAAGTTTGTGTCTCACTATGTGTCAGTCAACATTAATTACATTCCCTGTATTTAAGCTCTTTTTGTTGAATTTTGTAATCATCTGCATTACAAATTTCAAATTTGGAATGATGTCACCATCACCAGTTTCTATCAGAACTGAATCAATCAGCAGCAGCTTGGTGGCAGTTATGCAAAAGATCCTGGTCTTAATAGGTCTAACCATAAACCACAAAGACCAAGAAGAAATAAAGTTACTCATGTTAGCAATACACATCCCCTAGGAATAGACTCTGTTAAAGATGTCTGTAATGAGAAAAAATATTAAAGAAAATAACTTATGTTAAAATAAAAAATAAAGGGCCATGTAAAATTTATAAAGTCCATTAAATACTTTTCCTAGGTAATCATGTAATGACATGATATCAACCCTCTGGGAGGAGTGTGGGAAACACAATGACACAAACTCACACAAAAAATCTGTTAGACAAAAATAAAATCCAATCAACAGATCAGTCATACCCAGCAACACAGGCAAGCACTTCAAGTTCTTTAAGCTACTCTTTTGAAGGGTAATTAATTCTAAGGATCAAGTGCCCTGTTACTCTGTTACTATAACACCCCACCCAAGGTGCATAGCTAGTACTGGAAGACTCTGTTGCTAAGAGATTTGGTTCCTCCTTGTCATGAGCTGCCTTGTCTGCCACTTCTATTCTTTCCAAAATGCTTGCATTATGCATCCATATGTTTGTAGTAAGGAGTCAAAGTGTGTTTGGCAAATCTAGAGTTCGCCATGAGGTAGGCAAAAGTAGGCAACACTCACTGCCTTAGAATGCTCCTACTCCAAGATCCACTAAAGACCTCAATCTTCTTTCTCCATATCATTCCCAAATGCAAAAGCTCAAGTGCACATTTATAGACTTCATCAACACCATCTGACTGCACCTTACATTACACTTTAATGAGGATCCATGCACAGCTGGCTTCATCCACTTAAAGTGAAACAGACTACAGCAATAAAATACTAAAGAAGAGAAATGCAGGTATCAAAACAGATCCTACTGACCAGACATCTTTTCCTGATCTACAGAGACCTATTCTCAAAACCTACCTATTCAAAGTAGTACACCATTATTTGTTAATTATGACTAGGTGCTACAGTCTGCACCAGATGTATGCTACCATTCCACTATTTAAAACAGAATTCTTTAACTCACTGTTTCATAAAGCAGCCAGGGATATTGCCTTTGCTACAGCTGCAATCAACACAACCAAATGAATGGTGGCTGTTCGGTATGCTTCAGGAGGGGAAGACAATCCCACACATTTTATAGCACAATGGACACAGTCAGTCCTTTATGGACAGGTTAGTCACACATAAACAGAAAAAAATTAAAACATGGTGACAGTCCCAAACTGAAACCCAGCTGCATGTGAGACACTAAAGATCTGAACTCTGAGTGGTCACAGAGTGCTCTTCAACAGAACAGCTATCCCTCTTTCTGAGACACAAAAACGTGAAAAATACCACAGCAAGTAAAAGACACTAGAAAGAACTGTTCTAAAAAAAAAAGAAGTTTCTAAAAGAAAAAACACCAGAAATAAGACACTGAGATAAACCCATCATAAAAACATTCTTTATTCCAACTGCTATTTAGAAGATTCTGCAACAATAAACAAAAAACTTGTTTCATAAACTACTCTTTTCCATTCTTACTTTCAACAGAACACCTTATAAGCAAACACCTCCTATGTCACACCTGTTCATAATTTTTTATTTTCAATTTTTTTAAAGAACATATATAAAAGAATTTTTCATGCAAGTTAAAACAAACTAAAACCCAAACCAAAACAGAGATATGAGAAAGGAAATAAAACTACAATTACCAAGCTGTAGGGACTAACGATTTCTGGTACCTCTACATCTGAAACACATTGCACTCATTTCTTACTTTAGATATATACATCACCACATTTTCCTTCTGACTCAGGAAAATGGGAAAATTCCTTCTGTGCCAACAAATATCACTTCCTTAAATAACGCACTGAAGTAAGTTGCCTCTCTGTAACCTTTCCAGTTCAGACAAGAGAGAAAGAAATTATATTTTCAATTAAATGATCGTACAACTTGCTTAAGTTGTTAAGATGCAAAACCCAAAGCCTGCTATCCTCAGTAACCATCATTTCTTTCAGAACAGGTTAAACTGGCATTAAAAAGGGTAAATGATCCAGACAAGGGCATTGAGTACACGCAGTCAGTTTGCAGATTACACCAAGCTGGGTGAGAGTATTGATCTGCTGGAGGGTAGGAAGGCTCTGCAGGGGATCTGGACAAGTTGGATTGATGAGCCAAGGCCACTTGTATGAGGTTCTGATCAGTCCTGCCCCTGGCTCACAACAACGCCATGCAACACTACAGACTTGGGGGTGAGTGGTTGGAAAGATGCTTGGTAGAAAAGGACGCAGGGTGTTTGCCAGAACCAGCTGAACATGAGCCAGCAGTGTCCCCAGGTGGTCAAGAAGGCCAAGGGCATCCTAGCTTGGAACACACCTGTGTGGCCAGCAGGATCACACCAGTGGCTGTCTCCATGTACACATCAAGACAACAAGGTGCTGGAGTGAGTCCAGAGAAGGGCAACTGGAACACAAGTCTTAAGAAGAGGAGTTGAGTGGGCTGGAGGTGTTTAACCTGGAGCAAAGGAGCTTTGAGGGAACCTTATTGTTCTCTACAGTTACATAAAAGGAGATTGTAACCAGGTAAATGTCAGTCTCTTCTCACAGATAACAAACAATGGGATGAGAGAAAATGGTCTCAGCATGCATCGGGAGAGGTTTAGGTTGGATATGAGAAAAAAATTCCTCACTGGAAGTGTTGTCAAAATTGGAACAGACTGCCCTACAAGTGGTGGAATCACCATCCGTAGAGGTATTTTAGAAGACAGGTAAACACAGCACTTAGGAACATAATTTAGTGCTAGACTTAGCAGTGTCAGGCTTATGGCTGGACTCTGATCGTAAAGCTCTTTTCTAAACTAAATGATTCTATGATAAACAAAAAATGTGAACTAAGAACCACATAATATAATCTTCTCTGACTCAGAACTTACCATCTTTGTTCAGCCACTGTTTCCTCTGTCTGTACAGGAGGAGTTTATTGTGGACATATGGCAAAAGAAACTTCACACACCAGCTCTCCACACCAAGCTTGTTTTCTACCAGGACAATAGGGCTCCGGTTATATCTGGCTTCAGGGCAGGGTATTAATCCAATTTCATCTCTTAAAAACCAGAAAGAAATATAATTAAGCTTATTTCCAGTAGGTGACAATTATTTTTCTCAAGAGAGTATGCTGGCAATGCTTCCCAACCAAACATTCCATCACCTTTTTTCCTCATCTTTGCTGAAATCTGTAATCTGAAAAGTTTTATTCAATTTTCACAAAGACCCCAAATGATGAAGGCCCCATTTTTTCTGTTTTTTTATTATCATCTAAGCAGTTTAACTCAGCTGAATCAACACAAGCACTCCTGGTTTTGTAATAAACATGTGACAGAGCTGTAGCAACTCTGATGCTAACTAGTACAGGCACCTGACTGACCAAAAGCTATCCAGGTGCTCTGAAACTAAAGATCACACAGAAAAAAAAAATCACATAGCCACATGCACACTTCCACATGTCGCATTTTTCATTGTCCTATGCAAGGCAGCATGATCAATGGAGGAAGATTTGAGACACAGAGGCCAGTCTGATTAGATGACAACTCTGTACGAGAAACTTAAGCCTTTAAAACAATGGTGGCATACACAAGCATTTGTAACAGCAAACAAAGCAGAAGAGACTCAGCTGTTTAGTTTCAATGGGCCACACCATATTTTACTTTTTCGTCAGGTTTTTCTAGCATGTTGGAATAGCAGCTTCAGTAGCTTCTTAAAAATAAACACAGCTTGTCAAGGATTCACACTTGTTTGGACAGAAAGCAACATTATTTTATACTTTCCATTATGCATCATTTCTTCACCAACTCCCATTCAATGGAAAAATTAGTTGCTAAAGAGGGAAATTCTCAAGTCTCACCCTTCTTATCTTTCAGGATAAGAAAGGCATTCATTCATAAATACTGGCCATTTACAGCGCATTATGCTTCACTTCCTAAAAATGAAGCTTCAAGGCAAAACGCAGCCTTTTTTTAAACAGCATCCCTATGTCGCATTTTAAAACTTGTCCGCCCACCCAAACCGCTTACTACATTTAGAGAAACATGCGGGTACTTATTCTAATATCCTCTTTTAAGCAAAGTGATAAATCAAGTGCCATAAAATTTTCCTACAGAATTGTTTACCTTATCACTTTCTGGAACAGATTAATAGGCCACCACTTCAGAGACTGTAGAGTTTCCAACTGACACAAATACACCTCACTTAAGTTATGAAGTTGCTATTTATTATGTGCTACCTGATTTGTTATAACCAACATGGAGCTTGCATATAGGTTGAAAGATACTTTCCTAGTTTGCATCTTAAAGACTAGAGAAATATGTTCTGGGAAACAGAAATATGGGAAGCACTTAAAACAGGGTCTCAAGGCAGGTCAACAACACTGAAAATAAAACACACCCTCCTCCCCCCCAGATAGCGGGATAAATCTGATTGTCACAAGGTAGTAAATACTGTAGTTTACATTTTCATAGTCATTCTGTCTTCCTCAAAACAACACACAATGAAACGCACTGGCATCTCTACCAACACATACGGATTTGAAGGTGGCATTCACCACACTGCTCTGTTCGTGCAAGGGTGCAATTCAGGAGGCTTCAATCCTGAGCTTTGCTCCCACCAGCGCCAGAACTCTGTTCCAGACACACATAGAACTCGCTGCCTTCTGCGGGGCTCGGCAGGGCTGGCCCACCTGCCAGGAAGGCTCAGCCCCACCCCGACTGTGCGATGAGTTTAACTTTGGCAAACATCAAGTTCAGAGAGAGATCACTTTGTAACTTTTCTTTGAAAATATATTCATCGCTTCCAAATCACACAGACCTCGCTGGATTCCTCGCTGGATTCCACGACTCGGTACGTTTTACCGGCGAGGCGGTTCTGGCCGCCGGGCTGCCGACGCAGCCGCACGGGTCTCCAGCGGCTCAGGCTCCCGGAGCGAGTCCGTGGCGTTGTCGCGGAGAAGCCACGGCGACAGGAGAGCACCGAGAACAGGGGCACAGCGCCCTGCCCCAACGAGGCACAGGTGCCACCGCAGCCGCCCGGGGCCGGCCCTCCCGCTCGGAGGAGACCCGGCTGGTCCCCGCAGCCGCTCACGGCGTGACCTTGGGCCCGGCCCCGCCCGGCCCTGCCGGGATCCGCACCCCGCCCGCCAGCGGCCGCGGAGCGCGCACGGGCCGGAGGGCGGGCAGCGCTCCCTGCGCGCCGCCCGGCCCCGGCCGCACTCACATGTGTGGGTTCCGCTGGAAGGCGTTGCGAATGTCCTTCACGACCCGCTGCACCAGCACCGCCACCTCCTCCGGCGACTCGGCCATGTTCCCGTAGGCAGCGGCGGGGGCGCTTCCGGGGGAGAGCGGCCGCGGCG
>VZTJ01006154.1:56983-86137 GCA_013397795.1 Orthonyx spaldingii | reverse complement strand
AGGAGCCAGGAACCTCCACACTGGTGACGAGCAACGACAGCCTCCCTCTCCTCCGAACGCCGAAGGGCAAAAAAAGACTGAGCCACTACTCCCCTTCCCTTTTTCCCAGCCCAGCTCTGCTCCACTGAACAGATCTCTGCTCCCTCCGAGAGGGAATTGTCCAATAAAGGAATAGCTACTTGCAAGTTCTACCCTTTCTATTGTCTTTCCTAAGCACCCAGTTGTTATGGTGTCGTAGCAACGTATGGGCAAAAATTCTCTAAGAGAAGAGAAACAAAAGGAAGGATTCCAAACCCCAACACCCCACAACACTGACTCAGAGTTACAGAATAATTATAGTTAGAAAAGACGTTTAAGATCACTGAGTCCAACCTCTGACTGAACACCACCATGTCAAATAAACCATAGCACTAAGTGCCTTGTCCAGTCATTTCTTGAACTCCTCCAGGAATGGTGACTCCATCACCTCCCTGGACAACCCATTGCAATGTCTCAGCACTACTCCAGTGAAGAAATTCTTCCTGATATCCAACCTGAATGTCCCAGGGTGCAGCTTAAGACCATTTCTTCTCATCCAGTTGCCTGGGAGAAGAGGACAACCCCACATGGCTACAACCTCCTTTCAGGCAGCTATAGAGATCAATAAGGTATCCCCTTGAGCTTTCTTTTCTCCAGCCTAAACACTCTCAGCTCCCTCAGCCGCTCCTCACAGGCCTTGTGCTCCAGACCCTTCCCCAGCTCTGTTGCCTTTCTCTGGACACACTCCAGCCCCTCAATGTCTTTACTGAATTGAGGGGCCCAGAACGGGGCACAGGACTTGGGGTGTGGCCTCACCAAGAGAGAGCTGACTTCTCTCAGTGCTTGTCCTGCAACTCTGTTACAGTGGTGTTCAGACATTGTCAGGTACTTCTGGCTTTGCTCCAAGGAAGATGGTTCATGTGAAAATTTCATTGTATGTTGTTATTGCATCAAAATTTAGTATTCTAATCTAACGATTTTACTGCAATAAATTATATTTTATGATAAAGGTTGCTTACCACTGTAGGGAGTGTGGTGTGGCTTAGTTCATCATATGTCATGGCGGCATTGAGTGGTCAGTGGCCGCGACCTTCCTGGGAGCATCTCCAGATGGAGTCACCCAGTCAGGAGCTGCTGCACTGTTACATGCTGGAAAGCATGATGGAGAAAGGACGAGAAGGACCTTCGTGTGGAGGTTCCGTGGGGGTGGCTTTTATTCTCGGAGGTATAGGGACAATGAACGAGGAGGGTGGAGACACAAAGGGGTCCAGGGACAAAGGCAGAGCACAATGGGGTGACAGGGGATTTTATACGGGGGCGGGCAGAGCCTCGCAGCCAATGGCTTGGGTGCTAGGGGGCGGAGCAGAGGTGGGACAAGGGTAAGGAAGCCAACCGGGAGAGACAAGGGGAGTAGTGACAGGTAACTAACCAATGGGGGACCAGGGAAGGGGGAACTTTCCAGCAACTGGGGATAAACAAGGGAAAAGGAGGTGGGAAGGCAATGTGATAAATACATATTATAATATTGGCTTTGTGCAAGTAAAATGGATGCTATGTGTATAATTTTAATTCTTGCTAAAGTAGCTTTATTATAAGGATATAGGGTGTTTTTGTAATAATAACTAATGCTTTTATTTCTGTTACTAACTAAACTTAGACATAGTAGTGGGATAGCTGATATAGTTATGCTTGTGGTAATTGAACTGTCTTCTTGGCTGGATAACATCCAGTGAACATGTGATGAAGACTCCTGCTACTGACATTTCAACTACTGGCAACTCCTGTCTGCAGAAACCATGGACCAAAGCCCAAGCTGGAGGTGATAATAAAAACTGACTAAAACCACAGCCAAGAAATGTGCGTGCTCTAAAAAGGCAGACCCAAGGAGGAGCCATGCTAAACAGTTCCTGGAACATGGAAATTAGTTGGGGGGGAGTTTTGAATATGCATAATTGTTAATGAATATGCATCAGGCTGATGCAATAGGAAAGGTATGTAAAGGATGTCTCGGCAATAGCAGGTGTGCTCTTGCCTGAGTGCCAAGCACCCAGCGCTGTTACTTTTGCTTTATTGTATTTGTTCCCTATTGTCTTTTATTAAACTTTTAAATCCTAAAAGGAGAGTGAACTGCGTTTTTCACAGCAACAGGCCAATCAGCGAAGTAGAACTGGGGTACATTTGAATACAAATGCAAAGGATCTTGGAGAAGGCCATCCACTTGCCCTAACCTCAAGGAGAGTTGTTAAACAAGAGGTCATCCCACCAGTGGACTCTCTTGTTGTTTACTGGGGCTGGCCCACTGGCCCCCACAATCATGTGGTCAGTAAGCATCAGTGAGCTCATGCAAACAGCATTGTTGACAGACAGTGCAAACATGTTTGTCCAATGGATGAAAGATAAATTAATGGAAGCAAACACCACTACAAAATATGCTGAGTTTTTTTAGATAAAAAGTTTCTGAGAAACAATCCCTATGATTTACAGTTTGGATATAATGGATGTCATTTGTGGATATAAGTTTGTCTGTTTCTCCAAATTCTTCACTTCTTATTTAGAAAAAATTGCAATTGAGGTGCCAAGAAGAACTAATCTCACGTAAACTGAATTTCTCATTCTCTTGAATGGAAAATATGTTAAATTAATAAAAAGTTCTACTTTTTTTTTAGGAATAAATTTTTAATATTGTGAACATATTCCTGATGTGTTAACTAATGTCAAAATTTTTCTTAAAAACAGACTGTATATTTATTTTCAGTAAGACCTGCATGTGAATGGGAGAAGTTCCAGCAGCACTTTTATATGTATGATATTAAGTGGTTTGAGTACACCTACACAGCCTACATAGCGAGGTGGGTTTTTAGCAGCAATTGTTGGCTATACACACTCAAATCAGCAAATCATGCATAATCAAGTATTGTAAGTCTGACACCTAATTTTTCCCCTTTTTCTTTTAAAATGTAATTTATTTTAATTTTATTAAAATCTCAAAGGAAAAATAACTGGTTTAAATGCTAGATGCACACTGTCAGTCCAATGTTAGCTAAGATAATGTTGAGATTTCTTTGCAATTTCCATATCAGCAAACACAGGTTGAAACTCTTTCCCTATATAAATGTAGTTTCAGCGTGATTTTACTTACAGTCATCAAGGAGTGATTCAGAGAAATAATAATTACGGCTATTTCATTTTCCTTCCATCCCTAGCAGAGCGTGTGATGATTGTTTTTGTAAATGAGCATATTTTGTGTTGTGTTTAGAATATCTTCAATGTTTGTGCTTACTGCTAAATGTCACTTTAGACTACTTTTGAGAACGCTTTCTCATTTTCCAGTGAAGGACAAAGCTAAGTCTAAAGAGTTTTTCCTTATATGTAAGAGAACTGATTCGATATATAATAGCATTGATTTTGATTTGCAATAAGAATAGTAGAGAATGAAATTTTGTGACCATGTAATTTCCTAATATTTACATATTCTACCTACTTCTTCTTTGCAGCAGTCTTGCAATATAAACAAGTAACAGAATTTTTTTAAGCCCTCACTCATGCCCTCCCCCCTCTTGGGCTGAAATTGAAACTTTAAAAAATATATTGACTTGATAGAAGGGAACAATTTTGTTTAAGGGTGATGCATGCAAGCCTTAATTAGTTTAGTCAAGCTAGATAATGTAAAAACACTTGTAAGCAGCAGACAGCTACTGAGAATAACAGCTGTCACCTGTGAAGCCTTCAGATCCTGCAACACTCAGTCCTAGTACTTGTAGCTTAATGTGCTTTATCACGTCATGCAGATATTAACATGGATTGCTAGAGAGAATCAAGGACTTGTTTGTTCCTCCAGTCTATAAGTTATGAAATCACATTTTTAATTAAGATGATGGCAAAATACATGTGGAGCCATAGGTTGAAGTCTCATCTTTCTTTTAAAGTCTGGGAAGCAAATACAGGGAATCCCAGAATATGTTTGTAGTTTCAGTACCTGCAAATACTCATACAGTTTTCATCTTTCGCTGATATTTTTGTGGAGTTGTTGATGATTCACATTCTGGATATGTGTTATTAAGATAAAATATCTTTGAGGTGGTTAATAGGAGAGGGCAGTTGTTGGTCTGGAGAAGGTTTAAAGGGCTGCTAGGAAGGAACTCTACTAGATGCACATCAATATAGGTAAGGAAGAGTTACGATAGTTCTGGAAACATGCTACAGCTGCATACATCTCAGCTAGTTTTGTTGCTATTTAGTTTAGTATTAGTTTAGTGATCAGGAAAAAAATTTGACCTTTTTTATTCTTTAATGCACAAAATACTGTGTGTCAGAAGGTTTTTTGCTTTGAACAGGTGTTGGGGAAGATGAAATAGGAAAGCCTTATAAATATGATTACCTGGCAAAAGATGCTGAGAATATGGAAACTATAGGCAAGATTGAAATGAGAACAAGCTTTGAGTTACCAAACCCCAGTTACTGAACAACTGGAAAACAATGGTATGGCCGATTGAACGTAATCCCCCCTTTGATTAACCAATACCCTCTGCTTGCAGACAGGTCTAAGGGTCAGAGCAAACCCTGCCAACTTGGCAGAGGGTCCAAAAAGTAGATTTTAGAGTTTAAAATATAACACCGTATGGTAATGCAATGATTCATATAGGCTGTATGTAAATGTTACAGGATTTGTAGCTTATACCAGATTGGTTAATGAAAATTAGAATATTCAGCACAGAAGATGATTTATTGGATTGTAAATGGGAACCACACACCTTTTTTACCCTTCTACTCTTTTCCAGCTTTTTACCTTTCTACACCTTCTCTTTACTCTCTCCTGCTTGCTCTTTTACTTCTCTGACCTGCTTCGAGCTGCGTCTGGCAGGTCCCTTACACCCACGCCCTTTAACAATAAACCTCATGCTCTAAGACCTGACTTCAGAGATCTCTTGTCTCCATCTGTCCCGACCATCCGAAACCGAACGACAGATCCTTACAAACAGGTGGCATAGATCTTACTTGCCACCTCTCAAGTGTAATGGGATGCAATTGCAAACATCATGTGAATTTAAGGTGGTAGCAGAGAGAATTGGAAAATAATATTAAAATTATTTTTTAAATAAAGGTTTATTCTGAAACTGGAGAATGTCTCACTTTGGCTTTCCAAAAATGTGACTTTACACTTTTCTTAACCTTTCTCCTTGCCATGCCTTGGCACCAAGAGGCTGATCTCAAAAGACTAGGATATAAATGAGATTTCTTCGAATTTATTTGATACAAGGAAGTACAGAAGAAACAAGTAACTGTGTCACCTCTTTTGTTATAGCTCAGAAATTGAAGTGCACACATCTGTAAAGTCTGCTTGTAGCTTTAACTAGCGAAACACACGTTTTCACATCCTTTAGGTTTAGTTTATTCAGCAAACATAACATTTAAATGTGTACTTCCCATTGAGAAGGTTAAATGCAGATTTACTTCAATTAAAGTAAGTAGCTTTTGCTCTTTGTATAAAAGACTAAAGATATGTTCACTCTGTGAATAATTATTTTTTTATGTACAGAAAACAAAGTTTTTCAATCTAGCAGGCATGGCTGTATATTTTCTGGGTCAGATCTGTTGGCGCGTAGGAATGTCATTAAGGCAAAAAGGAATAGATCTGTATCATTACATGCTGGCTAAGCATACTGCTCTACTTCTACTGGAGAGAAATAAAATGCAGTTATGCTAAACAAAAGTATTTGTATAGAAATCTTTCTCCAAGAAACTGTAGCTGGCTGGGCTGCAGTTTCTAAGACAACAACACCTCAAGACTATTTTTTTCTGAGTTACTTGGTGGAACTCCTAAGATGAGTGAATTAAGGTATTAGGTGAAAGCTGGTACAGTTCTATTAGACACCTTTTTAGTAATGAAACTAAACCAGTTCAGCAGCCTAAGTCTAAAGTAAAACATACTTTGATTCATTATCACCTATGCATTTTGCACATTTTGCTAGAAAACTTTAAATAAAGTAGCTGTCATTTTTATTCAGCTGACTACAAAAGTGTGTTATGTGATGACCTTCTTGCTTTTAGAAGAATTCATATACCTGAAATACAATAATGCAAAAGTGTCAAGCTTCTACAATTTCTGATGTGTTTTCTGTGAAAAACAAGGATTGAAGAGCATTTTTTAGAATAGAATTGAGGCTATAGTTTTACATCAGTTGTGTGTGGAACTTCATGACCCTTCCCCCAACTTGTCTTCACAAACCCAGTTCCATTAATACTCACATGGATGCAAATTAAATTCAGCTACATGTGAGAATATGTCCCGACCTGTCTTTTATTTTGAAGTCATATAAATTACTGTGTTTGGGTTTGCTTATGTTTATCTGAGTATTAGAGCTGTCACACAGATTAGTAATATAGTAAATATGAGGAATATTAGTAAATCTGCTGTAGATGCAAGGGGTTTTCAAAACGACAGATGCCATGTTGCACTGAGCCTGTGTAACAAATATAAACCACAACCACTGCTTCTTAATGTGAAAAGCTTTCACATATGTCGTGGGTTGACCCTGGCTAGGTGCCAGGTACCCACTCAGTCGCTCTATCCCTCCTTTTCCCACTGGGGCAGGGGAGAGAATAATATGGAGGGAAAAAAAACTAGAAGGGTGAGAGAAGGCAGTTTATTACAGCAAAGAAGAAGAAGCAAGCAAAGGTCTGCGCGCGCAGGAGCTAAAGAGGGAAAAACAATCAATCTCTACTTCCCATCAGCAGCGATGTTCGGACACTTCCTGGGAAGCAGGGCCTCAGCACGCGTAACGGTTCTTCCGGGAGGCACACAGTGAAGACTCCATGAATGCCCCCCCTTCCTCCTCTCTTCCTCAGCTTTTATATCTGAGCTGACGTCATATGGTATGGAATATCCCTTTGGCTGATTTGGGTCAGCTGGCTTGCTTGTGTCCTCTCCCAGGATCTCGCCCACCCCCATCCCCTTTGGTGGGGGAAGGAATGTCAGAGGGACAGCACTGCTTGGCAGTAGCCAGAACACTGCTCTGTTATCAACACCAGCTACCAATGCAAAGCACAGCACTGTAAGGGCTGTGAGCTTTACCTCAGTCAGACCCAATACAACATATTAAAAAACAATGCTGTAAATTGCTTAAGATACTGAACAATACTTAAAACCCCTCCTTAGCAACACTGTCATTCTTTACTGAAGACAACTGTTTAAACCAAAAAATTATAGAATGATGTTATCCTTACTTAGACTTACTGATCTGACATACTTACTGTCACTTTATTCAATTACTACAGTGGTTCTTCGTGGCAAAACTTCTTATGAAACAACTTCCTGTTCCTGAGTGCTATGAAAATGTGGTAGGAATATGTGAGTGATGGTAAAGTGTAGTGGGGGAGCCCTTTTATTTTGTTTCATCTTCAACTGAGATGATAGCACAGTTGTTTTGACTACCTTACATAGGGCTGACAAAGCCTGGCATTTCATATTTAATTATCTGACTCACAGAAAGAAAACACTCATGGCAGAAAATTCTAAAAGATTAGAAGTTTCTCAAGTTCGGGACAAATAGAGATAGCTCATGGATTTCTGATGTGTAGTATTTCCTGCATTCCTTTTGTGTTAAATTGCACCAATACACTGCCATTTCTAAATGTGAAAAAGAAGACAATGGGTAGCTGTGTTTTGCTGGAATAGCAGTTCTTATTATACTTGTAGAAAACTGATCTCTGTTAGAACCTAACCTCATTTTTCAAACCTTTTAGGACTAGGGCTTAACCATGTTACGAGGTTGTGGTTTTGGAGTAACTCCTCACTGCTTACTTTGAGCAGCAGTCGCTCAAGGCTTCCATGTGACAGGGAAGGTACTAAACGACATTTTAAAGTGGTATGAAGGAAAAAAGAGTTTAAAATGAAAAGGTTTTTATGATAAAAAGCACTTGCACTTCACATATTTTGCTTTAATGTCCTGAGTGCGGCTGTAGCTGCAGGAAAATGGATATGAAGACAGGAACGACTGACAGGCTCACCACGGGAGCGGGTCCCGGAGCCTGCCCGGGGACACCAGGGGGCGCAGTGACACCTTATCCTGGTGCTTTAGGGACGGGACCCGTCCGGGATTGCAGCGCCGGCCGCGGGGATGGATGGATGGATGGATGGATGGATGGATGGATGGATGGATGGATGGATGGATCCACGGATTCACGGATGGATTTCCTTTCTGTGGCTGTGCCAAGAAAATGCTGTGACTGAAACACACTCCTCTTAATGGTCATGCTTTCTAGAATACTGCCTGTGAATTTTTAAGATGGAATTATGTTTGAATTCTAGTCCTAAAACCAAAACAAAGAGACATAAAAACATGCAGTAGTTTGTACACCACCCAGAGCCTGTCCTGTATTTAAAAAAAAAATATTGCACATTTCTCTGCACCAAATAACTTTGATTGTAGGCTTGTTTACTAATGGATGAAGCAGTCATGAACATGGTATTTGAAGCCCTCAAGTGTTTAGGAACTGTGTACTTGTAAGGATTTGGTTAACAGTCATGAATTCCACATACTGAGTGGACCTGAGTCTGCCCCTGTTCCCTGATTGTCTTCACTTGAATTTACAATGGAATTTGCTGCATTGTAGTGTGCTGAGTCATTAGAAAGGATAAGCACAATGTATAATAAAAAGCCACACATGGTTGTGGAGGTCTGTCCTAGAAACAGTGAGCTCACAGCAGCCACTCTAGTGTGAGAAGGTGTTAAAAGTGCAACAAATTACAAGGAAGTGGGCAATGGCATGTATTTTAGGGACTGTTGTGGTACTGCTGCATGGTCTACGAACATTCCAGTGGAAAATTTACTTTGCAGCATTGCAGGAAGTAGTCTTACCATTGTACTACTACTAAAGTAAACTCCCTGTGTTTTCTTGAGTACAGAAACTTTTATTTTTGAACTCATGGATTGACAGTTGGCTGCCCAGTGGTAAAGAATCACAGGTTGGTTGAAGTTGGACGAGACCTCTGTAGGCCATCTGGTCCAGCCCCCTGCTCAGTCAGGGCCACTCAGAGCTGGGTGCCCAGGACCATGTCTGGATGACTTTCTGAATACTGATTCCAAATCCTTCCTGGGCAACCTGTGCCAATGCTGAGTCACTCTCACAGTGACTGAAGAAAAAGTGTTTCCTGCTGTTTGTAGGGAATCATCTGCGTTTGAGTGTGCCCATCACCTCTGGCCCTGTCACTGGGCATGTCTGGAAAGAGTCTGGCTCTCTCCTCTGTGTGCACTCCCTTCAGGTACTTGCATGCATTAATAAGATCCCCCCCGAGCCTTCTCAGGGTTCCAGGCTGAAGGAGCTCCAGCTCTCTCAGACTCTCCTCAAAGGCGAGATGCTGCAGTCCCTTTACCATCTCTGCAGCCTTTGCTAGATTCTCTCCAGTATGTCCATGTGTCCTGTGTATTGGGGAGCCCAGAACAGGACCAGTACCCAGGTGTGGCATCACCAGTGCTAAGTAGAGGGGCAGGATCACTTCCCTCCCCCTGCCAGGAACACAGCCCAGGATGCTGTTGGTGGGGTTTTTTTCCACAAGGGCGGAGTGCTGGCCCATGGTGTCTGCTAGGACCCCCAAGTGCTTTCTTTGAAGCTGCTTCCCAGCTGGGCAGCCTCCAGAATGTACTGATGCCTGGGGCTGTTGTACCATCAAACATGATGTTATACTTCTCTTTGTTGAACTTCATGAGGCCAAACACCACAAAACAAAATATGTTTTGTTAATTCTTGTTCCATAGAACTCCCAAAGCAGTTGGAGTACTTTCACATACTGCTGTCTCCTGCTAAAAGTTACCTGTTCAACCCAACAGGAATCATACAGCACACAGGGATTGAAAACATGACACATGGCCTGTTTTTATACTGAATTCAGAAATCACTACATTTTCTATCCCTGAAATGCTTTACCTACTCCTAATCCTTATCTCACAGCAAAATTAAATAAAATCTGGTAAGTGTGCTGGCGTTTAGCCAAAAACTCAGGTAAACTAACTCAAACCACTACATTTCAGCAACAAGCTTCCCTGAATGCAGGAAATACTGTGAGCCCCTAACAAATTCCTGTTTGATTCATATCAGTTTTCTATCATTAATTGTTTACTATTTAAACATTTCTTCATACCAGATGGAATGCAGTAAGTCTGGAATGTCAAACTAATAATGATTCATTTCAGGAAACTGACAGAATGTCTTTTACTCTGTAGCTGTTTTCTCAGGTCATCATGTAGATGACTTCAAAATATTCCTGATTTTACTTTTCATTATTTCAGGTAAGGAACGTTACAGATCTGTATGGTGTAAGATATTCATAGCAGAGGAAAATGTTTGGGAAGATCGTAACAAACTTCAACACAGTGTAGTTCAGAACTGCTTTTTATTCTGCTCTGGTTTGTCAGTATGTCAATCCAGGACTGGAAAAAAAGCAGTAAAAGATGTTGACTTCCAAACTGATTCCCCCAGACACTTATGCTAGAAAAGCATAGGTGAAATGCAGAAATGCTATTTAAATGAAAACTCAAATGCTAGAGGACTTAGTGTAGCTTGCAGAGGGAGGGCCTGTGTATGTATTTTAATCCTTTGTTTTCTCCTTCTTTGATCTTTGATTGTAAATATAGCTGAGGATAGCCAAACTCCACAACTAGATGTCAGCCATTGGTGTTCTGGTGCAACTCTTGACAGAGAAGACTTAGTACCTCATATTGCATTTTAAAAAAAAAGTGTGATTTATTTTTCTTTTTTGCCTTGAAACCATTGTTACCTTTAGGCAAAGAGCTGTCAACATGCTATTGCAATTCTGCTGGTTGCACAGTATAATACTTAAGCATGACTATATACACATACCAGCAAAAACTTCTGCTGGCCTAAATGTATCTAAACATATATTACTGCAACAGTATGAAAATATAGCTGTAATAAAATGTAGACATAATAAAAATAAATGTTACTGTCTGTAATCTTGCAAGCACTGTAATGACTTTGAAATAAAGAACACTAATGACGAAAGCTGTTTAACTCTGGTAGAAAATCTAGGATTTCTGGCCTATTTGGGGACATTTTAAATGCTGGATACTTTAAATTTTGATGGAAGACATGCATGCATCTAAACTCCAAAGAAGTAATTAGTTATACTTTAGGATTATTTTTTAGCATTTTGTTCTATTCCCCAAATCCAGAAATGTAATTTTAAACATTGTACCATGGTGAGGTATAGCCTGCTCTGGAGAGCAGAGGCACTGTGTGTGTCAGTGCTATTTGCCCACAAGACGATTTCTATACAGGTCTGTGGCTTTGTGGCATCACTGATGTAGGTAAAGTAAGGTTTTACCATTTTACCATTTCAATGTTCCACCGACCTTTTATTTAACATGTATAAATCTCTTACCAACACGAGTCATTTAAGGGGTTCTCAGTCTAAAACACATAAGTGAACTTACTAAATTTTGAAAGGATTTTGTGTTACACCCCTTTTTTTCACAGATCAGATGCCTACACTGCACAATTTTTAATCTCCCTTTCTGCCATAGTTGAGGTGATATTGGTGTGTTACCTGTCGTACTTTACTTTCTTCTTACTCCTTCTTCTTTTCCTGCCTCTGTCATCTCCAAGTAATACATACTTTAAAAAATTCGGAAAAAAATAACCAGTTAGTATCATTACTTAAATTCGTCTTGACATTGTATCCAAATATGATTTGTTTTTCAAAGAACATTCTTTGGTTTCTAAAAATGCTCACTGCCTTCCAAGATACTGAGTCACTACTTGGCCTCTGATAAATGAGGTTGTACAGACAACCTTCAAAAATAAATTACGAGTTTATCACCATCCTAATATAAATTACAAAGAAGAAAGCATTTGTTGTAGTAAGAAAGGAGTGTATGTCCCCAAACCCTGTAGTTAATGAAACAGACTCATCACCACCTTCTTTTCCACAAGCGTAGAAATCTTAGCTTAATTTTGTTGAATGAATTTTGTGTAGTGATTGAGGTCCACGTAAGTAGAAGTGGATAATAAATCCAATACTGAGCTGCAGAAAAGGGGCATTGTAAGACCTGCAGTCTCTTAGGACTTTAATTGGGTGTTTATGGGAAATCCTGCATGGGCAACCTCTTTCCACATACTTCATCAACTACACTGTCTCTCTGACTGGGAAACAGAAATTAAGATCAGGTTTAGTGTGCTTAGACATATTTTGTGTAGTGAAGCACATGCTGTAATGACTGCGATTACATTTTCCCGTCTGCATGAAGACATGAGTGACCAGTGCATCCCTGTGCAGTTGAAACATTTAGTGAATTAAAAACTGTGTCCCATTTGTCCTCCTGTAATTTTTCAGTAGGCGAATGTTGGAGGACAGTTTGCAGTCATCTCTGGAAATGTACTTAAAATACAGGACTTTAAAAAAGGCTGATGGGTTTGAAAACATGCAGGCTGTTGCATTCTCTCGGATAAAGCAGTTCACTCTGGTAAAACATGTGGTGGTAAATATGTGTTAGTGGTGCCTGAAGGAAAGAGTTTGACTCTAATTAAGAATAAGAACTTGTCCTCAGTAATATTCCAGAGTAGCTCTCCCATTTCTCTGTCCCATATAAGCTTTACAGCTGTTCACATTTTTCATTAGATTTTCAGCCTTTCTTGTAAATCTATTTTCAGAATTTCAAGAGTAGGAGCTGATCTGAGGAGTTGAATAAGTTCATATCACAGTTAAACACCAAATCAGCTTAAGACTCATTTGACAATTATATTTAGACCACCAAGTAAAAAGAGGGATGTATATCTGAGGCAAGTATTGACAGCTACATCTTAAAACTGTTATGGCGTATTGACAGAGTGTCTTCAAATGCCTTACAAGTAATTTCACTGAAGCCAACAGAGAGAAAATGGTTCTTAATAAACAAGAATATGCAGATATAATAGTTGTTCGTATTTGACTGTTGAAAAAATTTCACGTTCTTGTTAATTGGAAGGTGATCAAGCTTGAATCTTGTGATCATTAGAAGACTCCAGAGAACTGTAGAAAATACAAAACCTGTCACTGTTACCTAAATGGACCATTACCTAAATGGATACCTCTGAGTATGGTGTATACACTACCCCATTCAGCTGTAAAGGCCAGCAAGAACATGTCTTGTAATATTTCTCCAGCTCCAGGCAGCCACAATTCTTGGCATATTAGGAAAGAATTTTCAAAATGCATTTTTCTGAAATAATGTAGTCTTGCTTTTGCTGCTTTTATTTTTCCAGTGTTTGGTTTGTTTTTTTCTTTACAGCTGTAGTCAGTATAACATCATAAAACCAGATGTGTTACCAAAGCCAGATAACTTTGCCCTTTTTTTCCCACTGTCTCATCTCAGAACCAAATAGAGAGTGTTGAGTCAAGGTGATAAACAGTAAAATAATTCTCATCTGGTCCCCAGCAAATGGAATCTTCTCAGAACTTTTTAGGAAGGTATTTTCTCAGTGTTATATAAAACCTTTTTAGGACGGTTTTAATATGCAGATGGCTTAAGCTCAATTCTATGGAATTAAAATAACTATAGCCCCCATCCCTGACACTGCCCTCTCTGAGTTACAATTTGTAGGTTTTATTTTTAGACACTGGCCCAAGCACTGATCACTCTGAGTTAAAAATTTTAGGTTTTATTGAGGGATTTTCATACAAACATTTTATTGTGCTATTTATTATTTGGTTTCTTTCCCTGAAATTGAAACCTCAAAGATGATGAATTATTCTCTCATTAATAATAAGGTAGAACCTAGGTTTTTTTAATGTATGCCTGAAGATGTGAAAGCACTCTGAATGCTCTTTTCTTATTTTTGTTTTCATTGCAGTACTTTATATATAAAGCCACCATGTAGCAATGCACTCATACAAAACCTTGAGAACTCTAAATGTGATTGTGTCAAGTCACTGGAGCTGTTCCAAACATGGCTTAAGTTTCCACAAAAACAGTGTAATGTTTTAAGTAGAAGATTTTTAGTTGTTCTTCCTCCTGGATATTGTCTGTCCAGCTACCATCAAATACCCCATGTATTGAATATTTGCTTCCATTGCGTATGAACCTAGCAAAACCCAGAGTAACATTTAATGTTGAACATCTTATTAGTATTAATTTGTTTGGGATTTCTTATAGTTGAATTATTCACAGTGGTAGTCTTGTACAGTAAATTTGCATATGGCAAATGTCTTTCACATGGTATTTCCTGTGTTTAGATGTAGTCCAGTTATTAAAACAACTTGTTTTGGGGGAGAAAAACCCAACAATGAACACAATAAAAGATGGAACACCTTCTACTTTATCCTTATGCACTTGCATACTTCTTCTGCAGCTTTTGTGAATGAGGAAAACTGATAGTGTTTGAACCATCCATTAATTTTCATAGATCAACAAGAAGTCACAATAAGGTGTGTAAATAGCTTCTGTTGACAAATCCTTGGAGTCTAAACAAAATACTTAGGAAAAGTTTGCAACTATTGCTCTATAATACCCAACTGTAGACAAAAATATGTCTAGGTAAGCTAACATGGAGAA
The DNA here is from genome assembly GCA_013397795.1 of Orthonyx spaldingii. Lineage (NCBI taxonomy): Eukaryota > Metazoa > Chordata > Aves > Passeriformes > Orthonychidae > Orthonyx > Orthonyx spaldingii. The sequence goes on along the minus strand of VZTJ01006154.1, from coordinate 71,573 downwards.
ATATTGAATTGTATACCTCCAGGTGCTTCTAAAGAAATTACCATCTTTGGGAACCAAGGAATGTTAACTGTCACATTTTTGCTACGGAATACCTAGAAAATAACCTCTTACCTACCGATAAGAGTTTTATGTTTCTGTTTTCCTTTTTATTTGAAGGTGGATCCAGCAAAGGGAGAAAACAGGAGAAAACGAAAACTGTGTTGGACCTAGAAGGAAAGCTACACCTGGACTCAGAAACTGGGTTTTGCAGAGGCTGTTTTGGAGGCTTATGTAATAAGCCTTTCCTACTTTCATTAATGGCTCTTGTTTTGTTACATTTGCATTAGATTCATATCGTGATAAAGACTGTATTTTCAGGGCTATATCCTGTTTCTCTGATAATTTTGTTATGCTTAAGCTGGTTAAAGTCCATTTTTGCAAACTATAGAAAAAGAGAAAGTGCGAGTATAAAGGAGACTCTGCATCACGCCTATCGTGTATGTCAAGTACATAATACAGCACGTGGCTGCACATGGACAACTGCGGACGGGCTGCATAGCAAAAGCAGCTGCAGCAGGTACCTCGGAGTAGCAAGCTGGGTAGGCAGGGATGAGCAAAGTCCCGGAGTGGTAGATGAGCTGTATCATCAGATGAGAAGCTCGGCAGCTGTAGCTGAAACCGCGGCGTCCCGGCAGGGCATGGGGTACGAGTTATAGTGTAGCAAAAAACCCCGAACAGTGGCAGAAGAACGATGGGGGCGGGGCTGCGGCAGCCCGGCTCCCGCGGCAGAAAGAGAGACTCTCTCCGAGGGGAAAGTAGCTCGGGGATCCCGGGATTTCCCCTAAGGCGCCCCAGCAGAAGGCTCATCGCACGGCAGAAGCGGCAGGACTGGGCTGGACTCCGGCGGCGGCAGCGAATTCTCTCACCCCAGCGGCAGCTCCGACCATCCTCTTCCAAAGCCGAGAGAGAAAGTGAGCTAGCAGCTGCCCAGCCCCTTTTTCACAGCTCAGTTCTTGAGGTATCTCTGCTCTTCCGAGAGAAACCCTCACGTAAGAGGAGTGCAGACAGGTGCCCTCTCCCGCTGAGCTTAGCCCGCTTGTCTCTCCGGTCGTTATTGCTCCCTAGCAACCTATGGGATAAAGTTCCATGAGGAAAAAAAAAAAGGAAATATGTTAACCCCCAACACCACCCCAGTGCAGTGCAGAGGGGGTCAATCCCCTCCCTTGCCCAGCTGCTGATGCTGTGCCTGATGCTCCCCAGGACACGCTTGGCCCTCCTGGCTGCCAGGGCACTGCTGACTCGTTCAACTTTCCCTCGACCAGGACCCCCAAGTCCCTTTCGACGGCACCGCTTTCCAGCTTCTTGTTCCTTGTCTATACACACAACCAGGGTTGCCCCATCCCAGGCTAAACCCTAAGGCTTCAACAGGATAAGTGTCGGAGACTGAAATATTATAGTTTATGACAAACATTTTCATTAAGGACTTTTGCCTATTATAGCAAAACTGTACTACAAAAGCTGCAGAGAAGACTATCACACCCCAATGGCGCTCTGCCTGAGGCCCTGGACTGCTCGCTGATGAAGATAAGATGAAGTAAGGACTCAGGGCTGGGGAAAAAAAATACATTCACGGAAGGGTAAGGCTTAGCACCTTTGGGGTGGAGACCATAGCCCCAGGGCTATCAGCTGCCAGGCCAGCACAGACCCTGACACTGAAGGGTGGGGGGAGGAGAGGTTTTGGGAGTGTGGTGAGAAAGCCTCTGGTCATTGAACGTCCAGCTCAGCTGCAGGGGCCCCTTCACTCCAGGCAAAGGCCACATCCACATGAAGGACAGCCAAGGGGGTGACATGGCCCGTCAAAGGCCCCCCCTCCAGGAGGTCCCCAGACCCTGCACTAGAACCCTGCAGATGATGCAACAGATCCATAGTATTGCAAGGAACAGTGTCAAACTGGCCACCTGCAAGGGAGGCACCTGGGTATTCCCACCTGGCCCAAAATTTATGTAAATCCATGAGATTCTATACTTTTTGGAGTGGTGGTAGTGGCAGGGGACCCTCACCACTTAGAAGACTGGATGGAGGGGAGCAACGAGAAGTCGTTGGGACCCTCAGAAGGGTGATATGTTTCTACCTAACTCCTGTCACTCTCCCCCTGACCCCCCACACTTCCTTCTTTCTTGCTTTCTTGGTTGCTTTCTTGCTTGTGTTCTTGCTTTCTCACCAACATCTAACCTCGTTTGGTTTTAATCACGTTTTTGGATATATTTTAAACCTTCAAAGTTCTTTCTGTTTTATACACAGAGACTTAGTTTTCTTTGCTCTTCTGGATTTAAACCGGATTGTAACAGTAAGTTGTAAGTCATGACAAGTGCTTTTGAAAATCTTATATGTTAATTTCAGCAGTTTATAGCTGAAGAGTGTCATAGCAGCAAAATAGCATATTTAATGAATGGATTGCTCTTTTAATGATAGTATTATTTTAGCTCTGGTGATCTAAGGACAGATAGGAAACAAAACATGCTAGTAGTTAGATCAGGTACTTTAGCAGTACTTGAGATAATTTTACTAATAGAAGATTTAAAAGAATGGAAGCTAACTTGCAGAGTATTACATAATATATTAGGGTGTCAAAAGAAAGTTTTCAGGCCCATGAAGTCTAATAAAGAAGTAACTAATTCCTGGCTAAAATAATTTAGGACAGCACTTGGGATCTGTTTTCAGTATCTGTCTAGGTCCATTGACGACCATACATCTTCTAGGGCAAGTATTCTTTCTGTATGTAACTATGGATTTAGATAGTGAAATTAAGTTACTAATTATATTCATCAACTAGACAGATTTCTGTGAAAAAATTTAAACAAAAAGAAACAGAGAAGTCAACAGAAGTTTGGGAAAGACTGTAAAATTATATAAAATTCAGTCTTCACTGTGTTGTATTTGGTTTCTGCAGAAGTGTGAATTTTGTTTACAGGTTCATCTTTTCTGTATGTCTTTGCTGAAAATCAAGTTGAGACAAAAATAGAATGCTACTTTTGACAATATTGCACAGGATTAGAATATAATTTTCTTAGTTTTCCCCTAGATTGTCAATGAAGTTCCTAAAGGTACTGTAGTTGCAGATTTCCTACTGTTGTTACATCATAGGTTTAATTTCTCTTTCATGTAGAGCTTAATTACATCTGAATATTCTTGCTAGAATATCAGTTTATTGATCTATAAGTTACTGTTTTATTAGAAACCATTAAATCACTTATGGTACAAACTGGTATAATAAATTAGTTTGTAACAGATATAAAAATTAAGGAATGTTAAAGCTGATAAATTAGAGGAACTATTAATTAGAGAGGATGTTTTTCATTGAATTTGCTGAAATATGCTATATTTTAATCTAGTGCAAACAGTAAATTATTTAGTTTCTTAATCCTATTCTGGTCAACAAGGCTGCTATAAGGGTAGCTTTTTATTGCCATGAAATAAATTCATTTGTTGTTATCACAGAGCATATTTTCTAGAGTTTTGCCATGTACTGATCACTCCTGTCCTCTCTAAGATGACAAAGCACATAATTATGATGATGATATGTTGATTTGAAAAGTTTTTTCCAACCTAAATAATTTCATGATTCTAAAATGAAAGGGCAACTGACAACTGAAGTAGCTTCCTAAAACCATATGTGTTGGGATATAGAAACCTACCGGTGATGAATGGAGAATAGAAAGCTGGTAACAGGGTACTTACCAGTGTTAAGAGAGACCCACACATGCATTGTTCAGATTCATGTCTTCTACTCTAATCTACCTGTCCAGAACTCAAAGTTTCTCACTGACATTGAAAAATGGTGCAAAATTATTAGGATTAGGATTGCTAGAGTTCTGTGTCAGGCAGCAGATGCCATGTGAATCTGATGGACAACACCAAGGGCACAGCAGGACATTCTTACATTATGCATAAAAGCATAAGAACATTACTTGCCGAAAAGTTATATACATATTCCTAAGGAACAGACAGTACCATGTTGTTTCTGGCAGTACAACTCAAATTTAAGGCTTTTTTCGTGTGCTGCAATATATGCTGTTGTTCTACCTTGAGTGTATAAAAGCACAATAACTATGTCAAGCTTCTCACAGTCTAAAAAAACCCCAACCAACCAACCAACCAACCAACCAACCAAAAACTATATTTCATATTGTGGTATTTGTCTGGAATGTCTGCTGTACCAAAGAAATCAGTGTTTGCAGGGGTTGTCTCTTATATGCATGGTGTTAGTGTGGTCCTCACAGACTATGAGGCATGTTATGCTAGATACACATTGTTCTTAATTATGCTTGTATCTTTCTCCAAGACATTGCTTTCCAATGCACCTCAGAACAGAATGCTGGTGTTGACTTTAGCTGTTGTTGCAAGATAATAATTGTGACTTGATTTTTCATTTTAGTGATGGAGAAATTTTAAAAAATTAATTCTAATTTGGACACTTAAAATAAAAAAAATAAGATTTCAGTTTACTATTGTCAGCATTTAAAATTTGCAGTACTTATACTGATCTTTCCCACTCTTTTTGCTTTCCTCCTTCTTCCCCTGCCCCAAACTTGCAGAGATTTAAAAGGAAAAACATTACAGAAAATTTACATTTGACTGTAAATTTTCAGTGATTCCACAATGAACTCAAAGAATTTTTGTGTTTCAGCTTAGAAAAAGTCTAAAGAGCATAGTTATTGAAATCAGGGGGAAGAATTTTTAAATGAGACCAATTTTAAACGAGACCAAGTAAGTGCAAAAAAGGAAGTGTATTGCTCAAATTGTAAGCTTTCTCTAACTAAAATTTAGCTCTGTCTCTTCCTATACACAAGTAATGACAACAGTTTAAGAAATTACTATTTTATCCAAGCTATTCTCATGTGAACAACAAGTTCTATACTTGATTTAAGAAGCAGGGACAAATTCTCATTTTAGGCCTATATGTTGCATATTTTACTGTGGTTTTGTTTTTTTTTTTTTAATTAGAAGAATGGAATAAAATGTTACAAGTAAATACTCACAGAATCATAGAAGGTCCTGGGTTGGAAGGGACTCATCAGAATCATCAAAGTCCAACTCTTGGCTCTGTACAGTACAGCCCCAAGAATCTCACTATGTGTCTGAGAGCATTGTCCACAACATCCTAGCTGTAGTTCTCACTAAAGAAAATCCACTGTAGAAACAAGTCTAAGCGTAATCTGTCTTGACACCTATTTTGCTCTCTTGTGCTAATTAACATGGGCAGTTGGAACAATTTCTAGGAGGCAGTAACTGAATTTTAGCGAAACACAGGTAAGATGACCCAAAGCATGTTTCAAGCTAGAAGTGTTCTTGTTTCTCTGTTCCTTACTCTTTTCAACTAGCAGAGAAGGACTTTCATCCCTGTCCATCCCTGAGTCCTGGTTACACTGACAGCCCGTGGAGGAACAGTTCTTCCAGAGGAGATGTAGGCAGAGGGAAGGTCTGAAAGCCATCTCTATGTCCATTCTCCCCATTCTGTTCTGTTTTGCTGGACTCTTCCTGTTTCACATTTCATTAATAACTGCAGCTAAAACATTTATGGCAATGGCACATAAAATAAAGCACCCATGAAGGTGTAGGAGGTGAGTAGGTAGCAAAACATGTTTTCTATATAAACTGAGTTTTTGCAATCTAGGAATCTTGGGGATAGCAAATCCCCATCCTGCTGTTAGTTTTTACTCTAGAAAATTTAAAAATGAAAGCTCTTCTCTCAAAGGGATATGCTAGACTTATTAAGCCACACTGCTGTTGCACAGTACGAAAAGTGCAGACCAAATCATCTCAATAGCGGAAGATTTATTCCCCACTTTTGTTTCCTCATTTCTTTTCCCTCTAATTCAAGAAGTGTTGAAGAAAGTGGTTGTTACTTTAGTAATCTCTTTTTTAAAACAACTGGAGAACAGGTTTTCATTTGCTAGGGAAACTAGAACAAAGCAGCAAGACCTAAACATATTTTCTCAGTTTACAGTGTGTGATATATCTGTAACAGCCTTTTCATTGTTCTGTTGGTTTACTGGGCCAGACCTGACCTTTCAAAGGTCTTGTAGATATGGTCAGTTAGCTGGAGCTTCAAGTACAATTAGAAACAAATAAACACTTACTAAATGTATGAATTATCTGCTAGTAGGACTCGTCTGAAATCCCAGACCAAGAAATGTGAACTGAGACTTTTATATGGGTCACCATAACCTTGCTGCAGGCATCTCAGATACCACTAGCATCTAGGTTAATAATTCCTTTGACATCTGGCAATAATGACAAATAAAACTTTCAAAATACTGATATCTGATATTCTGCACAGCTGTGTCAATTGGTATAATAGGGCTGGAATCTCTCTTCTGGTGACTACCATGTATGCTGGCTAAGCTGACTCCTGATGGGTCTCTTGACATGCTGGCCTAGGAGACACCTTTATCTGCCGCTCCATGCACAAAGATCTTTGCCGGCCCTTGCGTGGGCACAGGCTGGGCTGCAGTGCAGCAGCATGGGCTGTAGGAAGGCACTCTGCAGTTACACTGGTGTTGTACCCTGAGTGGCATGTAAAACAGAGCAGAATTAATGAGATCTGCATCTATCTGAGAGAAAAAGGAGTAGTGTAACCTGGCTGCCTTTGTTTTGCTGGAGCCATTATTTACAAGGGTGAGGTGTTCTTACAGCCAAAGGCTGTTCAACGTGGACCTGGTTTTTTGTGCATGTTGATAATTCAGGTTTTGTTGAAGAAACTCAGCAGGAGGAACTTCTGCCTCTGGTGGGTCTTGGACCCACAGCACATTCCTCTGCCCAGCTGATGCAGGAGCACTGTCAGCTCCACGCTTTCAGGTACTTGATGGTCACATGGGGCTGTTTCACAGAGAAGGCTTTGAGACTCCAGCAAAGTGGTGTTTGATGAGGCTGTATCTTTTGGTTTGCTTCACTGGTTTGGGCTGTAGGAACCTGCTTCTCCATTAACTGCATAGACAAAGCTTCATGTATGAAAAATATAGGGTTTTCTCCCTTTTTCTTCTTTGGTTCATCTATGTACTCCTTTTGTGTAATGCTAGGTATCACCTTCAGATGTTTCATAAGATTTTTATAGAGGCTGCCCTAATGTTTTCTGAGGGTTTCTCATGACCTAGTAGTAACCTTCTAATGAAAAATGTTGCCCATGCTGTGATCTGCTGTATGGAAGAAGAGCTATTTCCAATAAATCCTGTCCACTAAATCTTCTATTTATTTTGCAAGAATTCCTCTTCTGTTTGGGACACAGGAAAAAGAATTGTCTCAATCACTGTCTGAAGAGGTGGAGTTATGCATGAGAAGTGGCTGTTCTTTGTCAGAAATAAATTCATAATTGATCCTGACGTGGAAGCCACCCAAGAAGAAAGATAGATGGCTTCCAAGCCTGGAGATAATAGTCTAGTGGCCACTAATTCTAGGTTTTAGTAAAAACTTGAACATCAAGCAGAAAAAAGCCACTCGGGGACCTAGTTACAGAGCGGACTAGTAGAGGAGAAACAAAAACACATAGATGAACTTTGACTTAATTTCCTCTGCCACTCTGTACTCTGGAGAGTACATGGGAGTAAGTAGACAGTTTATTGTAATGACTGCTTTGCTGAAGGACCTTTTCCTGTGGTTCATCACTCAGGATGTACTTGTGCTGGTGTGCTCTGAGGTGGGGCAAGGAAAACTGGGCCAGATCTGTCTGGGTGTTTCAATACACAGATGTTTACATACAGGCAGCACAAACACAGGTTGCACCATGTGTGGCTTCCCTCACCACATGCATTTCCAGGAGATCGCTGCATTCATGTCCTGTGCTAGAACAGGCAAAACATGTCAGTAGCATGACGTATCAGTAATACCACATAGCAAGGTTTTCACTATGCCTTTTGGTTTCGTGCACAATTTGCCACTAAAAAGTCTTCAGAACGGTGAGATCTCCACCTATCCCCAGTTACCCCATGCCAGTTACAAGCCTTTTGGTTTTGTGCACAATTTGCCACTAAAACGTCTTCAGAACAGGGTGAGATCTCCACCTATCCCCAGTTACCCCATGCCAGTTACAAGCCTTTTGGTTTTGTGCACAATTTGCCACTAAAACGTCTTCAGAACAGGGTGAGATCTCCACCTATCCCCAGTTACCCTGTCTGTATGGGAGATGAAGCGGGTGGTGCTTTTGGTCATCTAAGGAATACAAAGAGACTAAGTGTTTGAACAGTTAATTAAAGAAATATTATGGGCTTTCTTCATTTGTTTGTTGATGTTGCTGTTAAGGAAAAAGAAAATCACAAATCTGGATACCCTTTCTGTTAATATGAACCATCTGTCTCGTTTGGTCTACTTTTTTGGCAGAACTTTTACTTTGTGGTTCTTTTTCTTCTCTTTCTGATTATGAAACAATCCCCAGTGGCATGTCAGAAATCACCATTATAAATGCTGACAATTGTTCTGGCGTTAGCATTTAAAGGCTTTTAAAATCCATATTTCTGAAGCTGTGCATCGGCCTCAAATGCAAGTTGCCCTCAGTTGTGAACACACTACAAATTCTTTTGACAGAGAAATGCTTGTCAAGTGCAAATCAGAACTTGGTCTTTGGGACACCACTCCTAAGGGGAAGTTTGCCAAAGAACCAGTTGAATACAGTGGAGTGGCTGGAGGTCCACAATCCCTAGTAGTGAAGGTGGAGGAAGGCAGAGGTTTTTACCAACAAAGCTTTGCTCGGCAGATAAGCAGGGACAGAAATGGTAAATAACTGTCACAGCTGTGCACAAACTGGTTGAAAAGGAAAGTGTGCAAGGCTGTTTTGCTGACAGAGTAGCGCTACTACCTAAAAGATCTGGCTTCTTTTGCATGTTATTTTTCCTGCCTTGATTTCGTGGGTGTTTGCTGACTTTTATGCCTAATTGGATGAGACTAGGATTTGACCCATGGCCTCTTACATGCACCTTTCAGTCATGAAGAAAACTTAAGAGGGGTGTGAAGGACCAAGAAATGAGTTTAAGTTTGCATCCAGTGAACTAGCAGCTGTTTTGCCTACAGCTGAACTGCTATTTGAATATGAATCTACATACTGTGGCAAGAGAAAGGAGGAAAATGTTTAATCTAGTGTTCTGGAGAGTTTTAAAATATATTAAAAAATGTGAATCTCAAGCATATTTAGGAAAAAATGCACACAGAGGCAAAGAAAATATTCAGATGCTAATTAATTTTAAAAAGTACTGATGTGTTTCTGTTCTGAAAGTAGAAATCTTGACCCTCTACTGTGATGTGCTGGATGAGCTAAGGTACCTTTCATAGCCTTTCATAATCAGAGAAAAGAATTAATAAATACCTTTAATATTGTGTTTGAATGTTCTACCTTTTTGCTGCTGTTGAGACTATCTTTCTAATTCTAGGGCCAAATAACATTGAACACAATAAAATAAAATGTAATGTTCTCTTTGCCTCCAACATAGTATTCAAGGATATACATATTTTCAGTTTGCAGTATCTCTAGGTGACTGAAGATCCTTGCCAATCTTCATTAATATCAAGTGAAAGTCTTTTTCTCCTTCAGTGGGAGCACAATTGAGTCATTACATACCATTTCTTGAAAACCATGTTTTGATCACGTTTTCTTTCCCCTTGTACTTTTTCCTCCTCATGTTTATTACAGAAATTAAGAAATACTAATGTTTTATTATTCTCTAGCTTTTTACTACACTTTTTTGTTTTCAAAATTCAGAGAGTTGTTTTGGCACACAAGAACCATCAGTGGAAAGACTTAGTTAATAGTGTTTGTAGAATATTACAAACAAAACCAGGGAAACACATCACTATGAGACAGGTTGAAGTAAGCTGAGTATTCAATTCTGCCTATGCCAGGGTTTCAGAAGTGTGTTTTTTTCCAACACTGGTGTTTTTCACTTCTATTTTCATCAAGAGATTTTGAATCTTCATTGAAACCTACAAGGGAAACATGAAGTGTCGCTCGACCGCTTGACCGCCCGGCAGGCCAGCGGGCGACAATGATCTCGGAGTACCCGGTCGGCAAGGCTCCTGCCTTGCAGGCGCTTGGAGCGGCAAGGCTTCTGCCTTGAACCCCTGCAGCGTAGCTCTGAGAAGAGCTGTTAATTCCACAGCCCAGGCTGGGGCTGGCAGCAGTCGGTGGATACTGAGAAGCGATCGCGGTGGCGGTGAAGGAGGAGGACTCACTTGTAGCGAAAACCTTGCATTTATTCCCTGCCCCGAAAGGCAGGAGACTAGTGACAAAGGCGGGAGCTACAGAGTGAGCGTCGGGGGACTGTTGCACGGGGTTTTTGAGGGGACCACAAAAGGAGGAGGAGAACAAGGACAAGCCTATGGGGAACGTGATGGGTAATGACAGGTACCCAATAACAGAGGAACAAAGGAGGGACAAATCCGAACCATCCAATGGGGATAACAGAACTTCAGAACATTCTAGCTGGATATGAATATTAAATCAACCCTATGAATATTAAAACAACTCTGAGGGAACAGGGGAGGAGACAGAACTTTGATGGACAAAGGTGAGCGGCAGGAAATTGCTCCAGCCTGCCTTTCCCTTAGGGCTCGCTATCCTGGGAGGCATAATCCGCCCATTCTACATTATCATTTATCCACATGGAGAAGGCAGGCTGAGCTGCTGGTTCACTTGCCATGGGCAACCCAGCCAATGGCTCCGCCTCTGGCTGGGTGACTGCCACAATGAAGGGTTAATTCTATTTTTAAATACAGGAGATTGTGTGAACTGTTGGTATTGAACAGGGTGTGTGACCATAGCAAAGTCAAACATGATTGGACTCAAGTGGTTGACATAGTGTCTGGTTTTTTATGCACTTCAAAATTTAGCTTCCAACACTAACAAACTGATGTCATTCTAGTTCTGGTTTGAATTAGCAAAAATCAGAGCTTTTCTTTCTGCTCTCATTTTGTAATAACACTGGCAATTGAGAAATTAGACACCAGCCACGAACAAAGAAGCAGTTCCTGCTATAATGAGTTTGTGGTCTGAATTCTACAGGCCTGATGGTCACCAGCTGTTTTACAGCATCAAGCTTGTATTTTCATCTTAAATTGGGTGTACTCATGAAATGTAGTTCCACTGGCTTGGGCAGCCTTTCTCTTGTTTTTGTGAACATACTGGAGATTAGAATTATGATCTATATAATAATACAAATGTCTAAAAAAACACTTAATATATGTGTGTCTTTAGAAACATTTACAATATGTATGTCTATGGTGTTTTCAGTTCTTCTGCTCACAGGTCTCCCCTTCTAGTGGTGTTTGGGAATTTCTTTATTTGAAGAAAACCAGCACAGGTAGTTCTTAAGCACAAATTATTTCAATGAAGAATTTGGTAATTTTTTTCTGAATAATGTCTTTCATACAAAAACGTTATTATTTTCTGAGAAGTACCACATTTCCTCACAGGTCTGCAGAAGGGAATATCTGCTGCTTTCACACTTATGTTTTGTGTGAAGCTGTCTGCAGCAGTTATGAAAAGCTCCTGGTAGAACTGAACCAGGGGATTCCAAATAGGGAGACTTTGTTGATCATGGCATACCTTTTTGGCACAGATTTTCACATCTCTTCCATCAAATTTCTGACTTTTCAAAATGGGACAGTGTGGCGGTCGCCCAGCCGGTGGCGGACGAAACTGCTACTCAGCCTGCCTTCTCCATGTGGATCAACAATTAAGTAGAATGGGCAGATTACGCCTCGCAGGACAGCGAGCCCTGAGGGGAAGGCAGGTTGAGACAGTTTCCCGCCACGAGCCTTTGTCCATCAAGGCTCCGTCTCCTCCCCCGCTCCCTCAGAAGTATTTTAATATTCATTGAGTTAATCTAATATTCATGTTGTGCAGAAAGTTCTGTAGTTCTGTTAACTCCGTTGGTCAGTTTAAATTTGTCCCTCCTTTACCCCCTGGTTATTGGTTACCTGTCACCCTCATCATGTTCCCCATTGGTGTACCCTTGTTCTCCTCCCCCTTTTCCTTCCCCTTAAAAACCCCTGTAACCGTCCCTCACCGCTCGCTCTGCGGTCCCTATCTTTGCGGTGCATTCACGTGCCCCGGCTAGGGCAGCAAATAAACTCAAAGGTTTTAGCCGCAAACGAGTCCTCTGCTCTTCCTTCGCCGCCGCCGTGCTCGCTATTTCTTCACCGACTGCTGCCAGCCCCAGCCTGGGCTTCAGGACTAAGAGCTCTCCTCAGAGCTGCCCCCGCAAGGGCTTGGGGTGCACTCCTCGCCGCTCCGCGCCACCGCGTGGCCGAAGTCCTCACGACCGGGCACTCGGGATTACTGTCGCCCGCTGACCAGCCGGGTGGTCAGTCGGCATAGCGACAGGACAGCTAGTCTCAGTAAAAATCAACTCACTTTGCATACACGTTGCAGATTTTAATTATCATTTTACTGTAGTGCTACCACATCCATGCCAAATACTAAGTTGGCCATTTTCAGCTGACCTCAGACTTGTCAGCATCATTGCATGGTGTTATACCTTTAAACATAGAAACCTTTTATTTTAGCACACTCCATAATTTGATACACTGGTATTTTATCTCTCTTTCTACAGATTCTGTACTTAACTATGACCAAAACCTGCAAGTGTTTACAGTGCCTACTGCTTGGTGAATCAGTATCACTGTCTTTCTTTTAATATAGTTACCCATAGCATAATAGAAAACCACAATGCACAGTCAGGCCACAAATAGAACATCTCGTTTCAGGGATAGAAAATGTAGTGATTTCTGAATTCAGTATAAAAACAGGCCATGTGTCATGTTTTCAATCCCTGTGTGCTGTATGATTCCTGTTGGGTTGAACAGGTAACTTTTAGCAGGAGACAACAGTACGTGAAAGTACTCCAACTGCTTTGGGAGTTCTATGGAACAAGAATTAACAAAACATATTTTGTTTTGTGGTGTTTGGCCTCATGAAGTTCAACAAAGAGAAGTATAACATCATGTTTGATGGTACAACAGCCCCAGGCATCAGTACATTCTGGAGGCTGCCCAGCTGGGAAGCAGCTTCAAAGAAAGCACTTGGGGGTCCTAGCAGACACCATGGGCCAGCACTCCGCCCTTGTGGAAAAAAACCCCACCAACAGCATCCTGGGCTGTGTTCCTGGCAGGGGGAGGGAAGTGATCCTGCTCCTCTACTTAGCACTGGTGACGCCACACCTGGGTGCTGGTCCTGTTCTGGGCTCCCCAATACACAGGACACATGGACATACTGGAGAGAATCTAGCAAAGGCTGCAGAGATGGTAAAGGGACTGCAGCATCTCACCTTTGAGGAGAGTCTGAGAGAGCTGGGGCTCCTTCAGCCTGGAACCCTGAGAAGGCTCGGGGGGGATCTTATTAATGCATGCAAGTACCTGAAGGGAGTGCACACAGAGGAGAGAGCCAGACTCTTTCCAGACATGCCCAGTGACAGGGCCAGAGGTGATGGGCACACTCAAAGGCAGATGATTCCCTACAAACAGCAGGAAACACTTTTTCTTCAGTCACTGTGAGAGTGACTCAGCATTGGCACAGGTTGCCCAGGAATGATTTGGAGTCAATATTCAGAAAGTCATCCGGACATGGTCCTGGGCACCCAGCTCTGGGTGGCCCTGACTGAGCAAGGGATTGGACCAGATGGCCTACACAAGCCCTTTCAGCCTTAGTCAGTCTATGGTTCTGTCATTCTGTGTATGCCTTTCCTAGAGTCTTCAATTAAACAGAGCTCAAATCACTCATGTTTTGTTTTACAGACTGATTTTTACATTATAGAGGTATCCATAACTGCCATTTAACATTTCGATGTGGTATCATTATGTGTTATGAAATATATAACAAGTTTTCAAGTGAAAAACATAGACATATCAAATTCAAAATTAACAGTAGCAGCAAAGGAAACAATAGCAAATAAACTGAATTATTACATGAGTTGATTGCAAATCCTGTATTAAGCAGCTATAAACAAGAAGTAACTGAATTACAAAAATAACTAGTGTCTATTGATTTTTAAAACTGGGCATTTTTAAATGGTCCCTGTAGTCATCTAAGATAGTTTAACTTCTGGTGGTTTTATGATGAAACTTGCCATTCAGCATTATTCTCCATCTGCTTTTGCTCACAGTTATGGCACAAATTTCTCTTACAAGCTTCACATTTTCCATTACAACGGAAATAACTTAATTTCCATATTTGTTCGAAAGCCAATCTGGCGTTTTTTGCTAACATCACTGTTGTAAATCGGACTGTTTGCGGGGGGTGCCTGGCTTTCCGCGGCTCGGTGCGTGCGGCAGCCCGTCTCGCTACCCGCCGGGAGCGGCTGCTGTGGGCGGGCAGCCCGCAGCAGCGGCGCCCGGGGCGAAAACGGCCGTTCTCGATTCCCGGCCGGCGGACAAGCGGCAAAGCGGCGGAGATTTTCCTCGGAACCTGGAGCTCAGAACGGAGCTGGGCAGCCACTAAAGCACCCTCAAATGCCGGGCTAGCTTTTCTTGTAGAGCGACAACAAAGAGACGGGTAGGCTCTTTCGCGAGCAGTTCCACGTGAAAACCTTACTTCAAACGACCGCGCTCGCACCCCGAAAACGCTGAAATG
>VZTJ01006154.1:0-56925 GCA_013397795.1 Orthonyx spaldingii | reverse complement strand
CCAGTGGTTTGATGGCACGGGGGCAGGACATAGGCGGGACTGTGGCAAGGAGCCAGTCGGGAAGCCCCGAGGGAGTGGCCGAGGGGCAGGACCAATAGAGGAATGGGACAGGGTGACCTTCGAGAATCGTCGTATAGAGGGCTGGGGGCAGGGTGCAAACAGTTAGCCGGGATAACGAATCGGAGTGATCTGCGGTTGGATATTTCCCTGTCATCACCCGGGGAGGGTCCTAGGGACTGTGCCATCCGTGGGCTCCTGGAATCCCTTATCCGGGGGCACAGCAGCCTCCACACATCACAATGTGCCAGTTGATATACCAAGGGATTATATATACGTGTGATTATAACTCATGAAAATTAGCTGCAGTACATGCTTGTATTTCCTTGTTCTTGCAGCCAGTCTCATCTGCGGCTCTGCTGTCATGTAAAGGTTAGACCTCTCTGCCCATCCTACTACTTTGTATTGTTCTCTTTTTCTAACAGTTTTCCTTCACTCTGCCTGTTCCTTGCCAATCATATGAAATCACTGACCAATATATGGTAACACTACAGAGGTGTTCAAAATGCCTAGTGAACAAAGATGCATGCTGTTTCTGCCACCTCCTAAAAGCAACACAGTTCATCCCTTTGCCTTGAGCGACACACTTTCTAGTCCACATGGGAAAGGGTTTGTGGCACGATCCAGCAGGAGTATATGAAGGATGCATGCCTTAGGACAGCAGACGCAACAAGAATGGTATTGAAAAAGGTGTCTTCTACAGAAGACATGCTTAGAAAAAAGATCTACTTTAGAGAAGATCTGAGGATCTTCACATAAGATCATCAGGCAGCTGGAAGAAACGTCACTTTCACCTGCCCTGGCCCTTATAGGGGTCTTCAGCCACCCTGGTATCTGCTGCAGAGTTAATGCAGTACAGCACAAGTAATTCAGGAATTTTCTGGACTCCACTGATGACAATTTCCTGACACAGGTGACTGAAAAGCCAAAGAGGTTCTGTTGTTTCCGTTCACAGAAAAATTGGTTGGGAATGTGAATGGTGGGAGGAGCCATGCCTGCAGTTGCCACAAGACAGTGTAGTTCAATGTGTACAAATTACCTGATGGGGGGAATAAAGAAAATAAAGCCAGACTCTTCTAGTGGTGACCAGTGACAGGGCAAGAGACAGCAAGCCCAAAGAGAAATATGGGAAATTCTAGTTAGAAGAAAAATTTTTTAGTTTTTGGACGATTAAACAGTACATTATATTTCTTAGGCAGGTGGTGGAGTCTCCATTCTTAGAGATATTAGAAACCCAATTGAACAACAGTCCTGGTAAACCTGCTCCAGCTGATAATGCTTGAGCAGGGGTTTGGACTGACTTCCAGAGATACCTGCCAACCTCTGAGATTCTGTGATGTGAATTTGTGATAAAAATATATTTCAAATATATTTCATTGTGAATTTTAGAAAACTTTATTCATAAAGAAATAGAGGGAGGAATCCCAGCTGACAAACCAATTTGAAAGGGTGCTTTATTTAAAATTACAGAAGCATCAGCCTTCTTTAGCCTGTTATGCACAATGCCTTACAAATAACAGCAGAACATGCTCCTATTTTTTCTCCCATGCACTTCTATGGCCCTTTCAGCCCCTGGCTTCACTGATGTGCAGAAGGTGAGCTAAGTGACACAGTAAGCTGTCATATAACTGGGACTAATGTGCACCGTCAGTTAATACTACTATTCACAAGCTGTCAGTTGGGGTGATATTTCCAGACTATCAACCAAGTATAAAGGAGATCAATAGAAAGTTAACTAGGAGAAGATGTGTTGACAATGCCCAGCTCTTCCTATTCATAGTGCTAAGTCTGGGCAAAGAAGTAAGTAGCCCAGTGCTTAGGGGAGGTGGAACAGTGATGGGCAGTGGCTCAGTCAGTCTGAGGAAGCTGATGAAGCTGTTGCTATGTCATGGTGACAGTTTCAAGATCTGTTTGGGAGCCCTGCTCTGGAGCTCTGCAGCAGACCAGTTCTTGTTGGCCCACCCGTAACTGAACACCTCAACCCTTATTCTGGTTTGTTCCCTAGGTGGCTATAGATATTGCAAAATACAATCATAAACCTCTCTGTGAGATTTCACCTTGGAAGAAAACAGTTTAGGCACTCCTGCACATCTCAGAACAAGTAACAATCGATGTACAGAAACTGATGGAAATAGGGGACCTGGCAGCTTGCTAGTAATTGAACCCACCTTGTCATGAAGCTAGAACTAAAAATGGAGTATTCCTAACCAGAAGAGAACACAGCTCAAAGACATACACATGTATTGTGTAAGTCAGTCATAGGACTCAGTCCATGACAGCACACTGTTGTGGAAACTTCATACCCAGTATCATTAATTATTAGTCATTCTCCCCCTTGGACCTTGCCATATCCTGTAATCCTTACTCACTGCTTTTGTTTCTACATGGCTCCAAGAAAGAACTGTAACTTTGTTAACAACTGAAATTTGCTTGTTTACCATGATGTCCAGCTTTTGGTGCAAAGACCACTACTTGCTCATCTGACAATTTTGCCCTTGTGTGAGATGGTCAGGGTGCACACACAGATTGTTGGAGACATTGATCAGGTCAGCTGACAGGGCAAAACCACAGCCACAAGAAGGGGTGTAATTTTGGCTTTTCTTCTTTTTTGTCTAAGTAAAAAACTTGAGAAGAAATACTTCATCTGTTTGTTAGCTTTAAAAACAGGAAGAAGAACTTCTAAAGCTTCTAGATTTACTTTTTTAGTTTAGAGATGGTCAGTGTGAGTCAGTAATTCCTTCTGCCAATGAAAGCATGCGTAATGTTGAACTGTCCCTAATAATTCCTAGGGAACAAATATTTTAACCTGTGGAAGACATTTTTGGCCTTGCAGATTTTCAGATTGGTAAGGCTTTTTGGTTGGAATGCAAATCAGAAATGACAAAATGATGCTGCCTCTTTCATGAAAATTGGCTTCTAAAGAACAGAATGTACAGGATTTTTCTGTACCTCCCAGGTTTGAGTTCCTTATGTTCTTTATTTGGCTCCTATGCTCCCTTAACTTGGGCTACATATCATTTCAGTTTGAGAACCCCCACTCTTCTCACACAAACCACAGGGCAAACCAGGAAGAAGTAGACTGAAGTATAAAGCTCTGGTATGAAATGCCAATCAGGCCTTAAATGTTTAAACAACACTAAATATATAAACGTCTGAGCTTACTAGCATGCTGCCTTCTTGCTGAGGAATGAAATGGATGATTCCAAACAATAAACAGCCGCTGTGTTCATCTCTCTTCTTTCTTCTTCCAATGAGTTCCTTTCTCATACCATTGTAATAAATGCTGCACTAAAGATTTTCAACAACTGCTTGAGTCACAACATTTACAGAGAAGTATAAATAGGTGTAGCAGGGAAACAAAAGGCCAATTTTGCCCATACAACAAGGTGAAAGTCAGATCAGCTGGCCATGCAGGAACACTGTGGAGCTGCCATTCAGGTTTTTCATCAGGTAGCTAACAACTTATAACCTGTAATCAAAGTAAGCAATACATTACGGAGATTTTTCTTTGTTGCATGTGATCTGTTGAAATGCTGGCATTTAACATGAATGGGCTGGGGGGAACCCTGTGGCAATACCTACCTGTACAGCTTTAAATATATATTTATCTTGTGGCCCATATATTTATGCTATATATCAAATTGGAAAACAATGAGCAGCTGGAGCTGCCTCTTTGGAGGGTTGTAAAAGTGAAGCTATAATTTTTGTGATACTCAGCAATCTCTAGCATTGAGTGAGTATCCTGGTTTCCTTTGCAGTTGTTGTAAAGAATTTTCTTCCCTTTGTTATGAATTTGTAAAACTGCAGCCATAGTTCTTTCAGGCAAAAGTGCAATATGCATGCCAGCTCTCTTGTTTTTGTGGTAGTGGGTTGGTTGTCTTTCAGTTCTTTTGTTTTTTTAAATCTCATACACTTCCTATTTTGTGTTGCAAGTGGGACTGCTATTCTGTGAGCATGTCTTTCATTTATGTACGTATGTACATATACGTGCTCTAATCAACATGTTTCAACAGAAGAGATGGTTCCAGTGCTGGCAAAGAGAAAGGTCTGACACAGGCAGGAGGGGATACCCAGCTAAGAGGTGAATTACTGCATGACTTCAAGCTACACAAAATTCCAGCCCGCAGCCAGGTGAGTGCAGTAACTTCCAGTTGTAGGACTCCAAACCACAAGAATACAATGCTGACATGGTGTCTGCTGGTTCTTTGCTGACTCAGGATACAGAAAAGGTCCTGACACAGCTGAACTAGTCCTGTGTCAGGAGGTCTTTTTTAAAGAGGGCAACCCTTCTTTGCAGGCTTTTGCTACTTTTTTGGCAGAAATGTTGCCCCTGCCAGGGGGGTTCATTACTCTGTTTCAGTCTGAAGAAGCCCCTGGAAAGCTACTTTACTGCAAGATAAGGCACATGCACTTCACTCAATTAAAAAAAAAAAAAAAGGCACTAATGATTTTCAACAGAACCAAATAAATCTTCCTTTTCTTGTCTCATTTCCTTTTCCCCCCCCCCAATTTCCATCTCTGCACAGATCGTCATATTTGGCTTCGTCCTCTGTTTTCTACAAAGTTCTGCAAAAGTAATGTCATCTGAGGGAAAAACTGTCTGCAGGGCATTTATTTGTACACAAATAATGTTTTACCATGGCAACCCTAATTTTTTTCATTATGCAGTCCTCTGGATCATAAAATAGCTTTTGAACAGCTGAGCATTCCCCTGCTTCTTATGCAGCTGATATCATAAAGAAATCCTAAAAATAGATTGTTACAGACACAGAACCAATAAAGAAAATGGACATCATCCATAGAAAAGGTTTTGTGCAATTGTCAATGGCTTTTGTTCATGATAATAAGTAAGAATTACTTATTTTAAAACCATCAGTGATGTTATTTTGCTCTTAGTAGGCATAATTATATTTACTTCTACATTTATACTGTAGCATCTGGTACAAATTACTGTCCATGGTGGTTTTTTATTTCTGTGTTATTACAAATTTTTGTTTACATTTTTTCTCATACAATTATTTCTCTGTAATATCGACAGAGCATAATGACACTTGGATGTTGTTGGAACAAAAAGTACTTTTCTATTTTCAGAGCTAAAATTTGTAGCAGAATACAGGTAGCCTATATTGGAAAGAACAGTTTATTTTGGTCAATTGGACATTGCTCCAATGTGGTGCTCAGATAACTAACCCAGACCCTAACTTTACAACTAGCTATCCTTGCAGGGGATAAGACCTGTTCATGATTCCAGATGTGCACTGAGTTACAGCTTTGTCCTGAGCCCAGCTGCCATCCCAGGTCTTTGGGCTGAGCAAGATGTTGCTGGCATTTCAACTCTGAAGTCTTTGATTTCTCTGTCCCTAAACCAAATCCTAACACTAGCTTTCTGCAGAGTAGATGATAAACCTCTCCAGCTCAAAATATATGATGTCCTTCTACTCCATCCTGTGCCCATCTGGATCTTCCTGGAATGTTGTCTTCATGGGAAAACTTTGCAACTTACAAGCTAGAGTTACACTGGCAATCATTGTATAACTGCCTGCTCTAGTACATCTTGTTGTAGTATACTATGAATCCCTTTTAAAATGAAACAGATACTTCTGTTGGATTAATATTTAGAGTATATTTTTGCAAGTAGTCCCTCTTCAGTATTTCACAGAATCACGGAATATGGTAACTTGGATGGGTTGCACAAGGATCATGGAGTCCAGGTCCTGACCCTGCACAGGACATCCCAAGAGTCACACCAGGTGCCTGTACTTGTTTAAACTCATCTTTTCATGTACAACAGCAAAGGTTGTTTTTTCCTCTAGCTATAACTAACCTTCACTAACTGGACACTCACAGTACAGCTTTAATTGAAACATTTATATTTGTTCTCACCTGAGCAGCTGAAATATTCAGTTAAATGCCTGAACCTTACAGTAATTCTGTGGGTTTGTCCAGGAACAAAAACCACATTGAATGCTGATTCCCCCAAAACCAAAACATGGAATATTAATATTTATTTTTTCTTCTCCTTGAGTTCATTTCATAACTACCTGTCTCTAGCAGAGCATCTGGGTACTTCCAGCACAAAAGGGCTCAGCTTTGCCTTATGAGGTCTTCTCTTGTGGCAGTTCCTGTCTCTTGCTAGTGAAGCAAAGTGATGTAGCTTGGATTTATGCAAAAAAATTCACTTACATGCATGCATGTGGAAAGGCTATTTTTTACTGCTAGTTTTTCATCTGCAGTTTTCATCACTATGAGATTGTCAATCTCACTTTGGCTCTCCTGCTTTGCCAAGGATGGTGCTAGTCCAGCTCCTACCTACTGGCTTCCTTTTCTCTGCAAGGCTGACCGTCCTGTGGTGTGAGGATGTAGAAGGGACTCTTGTAGAACTGCATTCTCTTGGATGGATTAAGCATGGATATCATCTTGGCACTCCTGATCACTTACACCAACTGCAAAATCACAGTGACTTCTGCACCCTCTGGAAAGGACAAAATTTGCAGCTAAAAACAATGTCCTGTGGCCTTCAGGGGCCATTACCTGGCCAGCAGGCCCACACTCAGTGCTGCAGCTAATGTTTAGATACCTTACAGTCCAATCACAGAATCACAGAATAATAGAATGGTTTAGGTTGGAAATCACTTTTAAGATCATTCAACCATTAACCTAATACTGCCAGGTCCTTGACGAAACCAAGTCCCTAAGAGCCACATCTATACATCTTTTAAATTCCTCCAGGGATGGTGAATCAACCATTTCCAATAATATTCTAATTGTCTGGGTGTTAAAAAAAAAATCATAGAACTCAGATGTGAGAGCAGTTGTAAAACATTCATTAGGTGTTAAACTGAGCATTTTGTGCTATTTCTCTGGCACATGAATTGTGGGGGTTTTTATGAAAGAGGAAGTTGCAGTTTGCTGGTGCCAGCAGAGTTTTTACAAACAAAGCAACAGATCACTGGAATTTAACTTGTTTAGTAATTTCATATGCAGGCATCATTCTTGACTGTTCCTTTTACTCTTCTTCAAGAAACCATGATGATGTACAGCAAGAGCCCACTTCGTTCAAGCAGCTGGCTTTCCTTTAAAGAGAATTAAACAAGGTCTGAAAAATACAATCATAATAAAATAATATAATCATTATAAAATGTAGCCTGACACTTTTAATGTAAGAGAGCACTTTTAATGTAAGAGATGGATCCGGTAGTCTTTTTGTTGTCCCTCACAAAGAGTCAGCTTTACTGAGCAGTGGCTTCATGCTCAGCTTTAACTTTTCTGAGATTGACCTCCTGGTCTTTTCCCTACTACGAGTAGCCTAAATATTGATTAATTTTTTTTAAAGGATTGCTCAGTTCAGCCACTAACTAAATTCTTATCTGGAAGTACAGGAGTACTTACAGATATACATGTATCTCATATATGCACATATGTACAGCAAATGCTGACCTGACATATAAAACGGATCAACTGCCTCCTGTCTGTTGTTGTGGTTCTGTATCACAACCCTCAGCAACAGCCAATCTTGCTAAGCTCAGCCACCACAGGATTCCCTTCACTGAGCCTCAGCAGATGAACCAGCACTGGACTGACTACAATTTCCATTAGCAAAGTCAGGTGCCCCTTAAGATCAGTCACCAACTCTCAGCAAACTAGAAGTAGTGGAGAGCTCCATGGGTCTCCATGTGTAGTTTTCAGAATATCAATTAGTAGATGCAACTTCAGTGCATAGAAGAGTAAACACACTGAATCAAGACACAATATGTGGGGACAACATGACACGTGCACTTTGTTAGGACTAAACCATGTCAGGCTGTGCAGAGCAGGGCATTCCAAAGCATTATAACAGAATCAGTTCAACAGAATGTGAAAGAATTTTCTCTGACCCATCCCCAAAAGCACACAGATGTACCTGCTATGCTGATGTACATGGGAGGCTCATGCCATAGACAGCAGTAGAAGAGTTTTCCCCAGTGCTTCAGTTGCAGTTTGCTGCTAACAGTACAATGTGATAGCAACCAGAAAAATGAAATAATACTGCCAGGACATTTTCCTGCTCATCCCATGGGTACATTTCTTCTCTTACCCCACCCTCAAATGGTAAGCCATATGGGAGCAGAAATGTCTGGCACAGCCATGGGCTAATAGCATCTTCTACCTTACCAGTGGAAGTATTTCTACAGCATGGCATACTTCCAGAGAATAGAGAAGATAGCAGCTGCAGAAACTGGCTCATAGGCAAGATCAGAATTGGCTGGAATTGTGAACCACAGGAGACAATGGGAAAAGGACATAAGAAATATGGATATACCAAAGCAAAGTTAGATTAGATGACCTTGGCTCAAATTATTGTATTGTATTTTTCTTGTTGAAGATAAATATAAAAAGAAAAAGATACCAGGAGTTCTGCCTAAGTAGACTTGTAAAGTGCCATGCATTATTATAGTACTATTAAAACATATAAGGCATAAAATAATAATCTTAACACATGTGTATGAGAAGACAAGTTTGAACACTGAAAAGCACTACAAGACCTCACTTCCATTTCCAGTCCTGATGTCCTTTTCCAACTGAGAACTGTACCGGTGTCCAATGTCTGAGAACAAGTGGAAAGTTTGGATGTGCCTGGGCATGCAAAGAGATCTTTTTACAAAGTGTATTTTCCAGGATTTCAAAGCAAACACTGGAGAGCACAGTATCCGTATCTGTGCAGAGAATTTGGAAAAGCTCAGACTTTAATTATGGCTCATCTGCTTCTCTGGTATTGCAGATAATCTGCAAAAATGAAAGGAGTCAAATTAATAAAAGTCAAATGGCAGTCTGTGGATTAACGTTGTACTTAAAGCAAGCTCACTTAGTAATAGGAATTGACAGGACGTGTAACTGGCCTTCTGCCTTATCCTGGATCTCTGCATTCTCTGTCTTAAGAGGCAGTAAGGACAAATGTGGCTTACCCATTTCCTGTCTGATCAGGAACAGACTGGGCAAGTGCTTATGGAATTAAACTCTGCTGTCTGTAGAAGGCTCTTGTACCTCTCAAATACTCCAATGTAACGATTAATGACGCTTCTGACATCTGTTTTCCCTTGTGAGATAGCCTGGCTAGCATGTCCTTGATTATATTACTCCCTGATATGAAGAGGACAACCTAACTAAATCAGCAGCAGGAAAGGACAGGATGAGATTTCAGGAAATATGAGTTGACAAGGTGCAAAATGCTTTTACAAATTCATTATTAAGGAAAATGTCTTCTATACATTTCTTGGAAAAGAGTGTCGTGGGCCACTTTGAGGTTTTACGTAAGTTTCAGGAATTTTAATGTCATCTCATTTACACACATCTGTTATTTCCTCAGCTCCTGAGAGGTTGCAGCAAGCTGGAGATGCCATTTTAAAAACCAGTTTAACACATAGTGCTGTAACTTTGGAGGCTGACATGTGCAGCTAAGCCATCTTTGCTAAGACGTGGAACACCTTGAACACCAACAAGGAAAAAACAGAGGGCATTAGCCACTTCAGCTGATCTTAGTGAGTGCTTATATTGGTGAGTCATCAGAATCAGCTGGCTATCTGTGCCATCAGCTCTCCCAAAGTAGTGTATATTCAATTCTGTGTAAAAATGGGCATTTGTCAAAGCTGCTGGAGAAATTTAGCAGTACTAACTGCCTTAGTACTGAAATTAATTCATGGAGATACTGAAATTGGCCAGAATAAACTTTCTAACACAATTTGAAGCATTAGAAAGCAGGCATTCTTTATCTGCACAGGACACAGGATCAATCTCTTCTCATTCTGTGTGTGAGGTGAGACTTTACAACAGGATTTTTATCCATCATAATCATACATATTCATTAAAGTGTGTTTCTTATCTAATACATAAACATGACTTCCCTAGAACTAATTTGCATGCATCAAGCTCTTACTGGAAGTCCTTTTATGGCCCTGGAGAGCAATAAAAGGGGTCTCTGACAGTCCTATTCACTGAATGCTTTGCTATTAAAGCATAGTATTAAAATGAAAGTCTGTATTTTAAAAGCTACTGTGTGCCACCAGTCAGCTCTGACAAGTACGCTATGTCTGCAGCCCTGATAGATGAATAATTCAGAATTTCAGTATTTGCAATGTAACAAATTAAGTGGTCTTAATCTCTTTTATATGTGAAGTGAGGGAAGGCCACTGAGACAGTGGGCCTGGAGACCCTGTCCTGTAAGAAGAGGCTCCAGGACCAAGTCTGCCTCAGCTGGGAGGCGAGACAACTTTGGCAACAGCCAACAGCAATCCTGGTATGGACAGGAGAGGTACAGAGGAAATGCAGTGCCACGACTTGTCAGAATGGTGCACAGTTGGAGAGTGACAGGGAGTAGCACAGCTGAAACAGTGGAAATTCAGAGCAGTCACAAGGAAGAAACATTTCCCCACAAAAACAGCCCAGGACTGGAGCTGGGGCCCAGGCAGGCTCTGCAGTCACCAGCCTTGGAGGTTATGAAACCCCAACTGAACAAGCTGGTCTAAGCTTAAAGCTGGCTCTGCTTTGGGCAGGGTTTGGACTGGACATCTCTTGTGGTCCATTCCTAACTGAGTTATTCTGTAACCCTATGAACTACAGCTCTTGGTGCATCTCAGCAGCTGCTGGACCATTCTTGGCTAAAAGTGCAAGGGTACACTGCCATGGTCCTCTGGAAGGGCAGGTTTAGTGGCTGGGAAGGATGGAAATGCAAATTGTGTTAACACAGGAGCTCTGGTGGGGTGGGAGCCCCTTTGTCCTCAGCAGATGGGTTTGAGTGGACATCTTACTATTGAGTATAAACACCTGACAGGGAGTACATCAGATAGAGCCAAGCTGTTCAAGTGGTACCTAGTGATGGTGCCCAGGCACAGGAGCAAAGCACTGTGTACAAGCTGAAACACGGGAAAATCCACTTAAACATAAGAAAGCACATTTTCGCTGTGCGTGGGGTGATATTCTTCAGCAGGTTGCCCGGAAAAGAGGCACCACGCCCCACTTTGGAGGGTACTCCGGCCTTGGGCCACCGTCCGGGGCCGACCCTGCTCCAGGACGGGAGTGGGACGGGCCGCTCATCCGCGGTGTCCGCGGGCTCTCCCCGCCCCTCCCCTGCGTCCCCGGTCGCGCTGCCCTCCCCGCGCCCCGCGGGGGTGCTGAGCGTCCGTGCTCAGCCCCGCCGCACACCGCACACCGCACCACGGGGCGGCCGCGCTCAGCCCAGCCGCCGCCGCCAGCTGCGGCTCCCGGCGCGGAAGATGCTGCGGCTCTGTCTGCTCGCTGCGCACGGTAAGCGGCGGCGGGGACGCCTCCCAACCGCCCGGGACGAGCCTGGGCGCTGCACCGGGAGCGGCGACAGCCCGCGGCCCACGGGCTGGGCGCGCCGTGACCGGGGATCGCTTTGTCCTTGCAGCTCTATGGCTCGCCGGGGCGGCCTTGCTCTCTCCCGGGTCGTGCACCTTCGAGGACAGCGTCTGCGGCTACCAGTGGGACTACGCGCATCTGCCCTGGACGCTGCACGGGGAAGGTGAGAGCGCTGCCGCCCCCCGGCGCGGCTCCTCCCGCGCTCACCTTTTCCCCCGGGCGCTGCCGGACCCCGCGGAGGAGCGGCGGCATCTCGGGGTGCCGCTGCTGCCGGCGGTGCCGCGCCGCTCGGTTTTCCCGAGGGAGCAGTCGCCGTCGAGTCCCTCCCGTGTCAGTCCCTTCACAACTGGTGATGGGCAGGCCCTGTGGGGAGGCGTCTGCACACCCTCGGCACAGGTATCCCCGCAGGTTTCTGCAGGATGCCTCAGAAATCTCCTTTCTTTCTCTGTCTTTCACTTCCTGTTGCGAAAACGTGTCTCTTATCAAATCCTCTTTCTACATTCCTATTAAGCTGCATTATTTTTTTCTAAATGTATTTTGGGTTCTACTCCAAAAGTGGATGCATTTCCAGGGCAAGAGACAATCTTTAACAAGAGTATCTTTACAACATATTCAATTAAGACTTTTCTCCATTTTATAGTACCTCCAGTTCAACAGAAAAAGTCAAGTTTTTCAGTAAGTTGTATTAGACTTTACAAGACTTAATGCTATTGAAAAGAGAATAAAATCCAGTTACTGCACAGAGTTTCCATGCAAGTGTAACTATTTTTTGGTAAGTTTTCAGTGTGAGCTCCAATTATTGACAGAATCTACGTGAAGATACCAGAAGACTAAACAAAAATTAACACAGCATGGTTATAACTTGGTAATAAAATAATTTAATTTTGATTATGTGTTCACCAAATTGTCATTCATGAAGTGAAAGTTGTGCTCGCACAGAAAAAGGTACTATGTGTTTTTAAAGTTTTTAAAGCCTAAAACAGGTGCCAAGAATAATGTAGAGGTGAGTACAGATACAAAGAGATAGACACCCCCTCAGAACTCCTTAATCAGTGCTCCATTCAAAACTGGCTGGTCCAGTTTTGTGTTCCACTTGTCACTCACTTGAGAAAAAAAGATTTTTTTTCCCCCTGATTAGTACCCAGTTCTCTTCTATGCCAAATAAGTCACCTTTGTTGTTACTTTTTAGATTAGTCAGTAGGCTTTGAGAATGTACAAAAAATGCTAACTCAGAAAAGCCTGCAAGGATGTCATAATTTAAATACTTGCTTTTTCTCTTATTTATTTGATATATATATCTTAGTTTATTTATTTATTTAAATATACATCGATTTTCCTGTATTTTTGAAGATACTAGTGGAAAGTCAGTAACCATCTTTGCTATCCCAGCCAGGCCTCCTAACATCATGGCCTCTTAGTCTATCTGTCTGCAAAGCAGCACTTACTTCCTCTTCATGATTTACAGGGAGCTACATGGTAGTGGTATTTATTCAGCTCCAAGGGACTGTGAGATGCTGGGAGCAATATCTGCAGAAATGGGTGTGTATCATGTTGTGAATATCCACACCACAGTGCTTCAAGATAAAAGGACATTTGACCAGAGGTTTGGAACCGCAGCAGCCCGCTTCTTTTGGTGCACAGAACACTCTTTTTGTTCCTGTAGTTTGATCTTTCTGTACAAATATAAACATACCAGTAGCTGCACAGCTTCTGTTTTTGCAAATCTTCTTTTCAGAGATACATAACTGCACTGTTATAGTCTGGGAGGATATGTGGTATACCAGCTCTCGTAATAGGCATAGTTCTGTCAGCATTTCCATTATAAACAGTTTTTCTGCAGTCTGTAATTTGATCATAGCAAGACATTCTGCGCAAACATTTGGCAGACAAGGTATTAGTCTCTTTAGAAATACATTCATATAATCACAACTAAATCTAGCTGAAAATAATTCATTCAAATCTACACAGCAGGTGTGCAAAAACTGGTCTTCCTTAAAGACTCTTTCATTCCTTTGTCTCACAAAACCATGCTCCTTTTGGCAGCACTATATCCTGGTATTTGCTGGTCAGTGTATGTACGTGTGATAATCTACTGGGACAACTGAGCAAGTTAAGGATGCGGGGAGACAGCTTAGCTTTGAATTGTTCCATTTCTCCTTGCATTGCTTCGAAGTTGCTTTATTATTTTAAAATGTTATTTGTAGTATAGAATTACATTCAGCAGGTCTTTTATAGGGATTATCTGAGTTGCAGTGCAAGTTCTTTCATCTTATAAATCTCTCAATAGTGTAGTCTTGTGCCAAAATGTCAAGGTGATGTAAATATAACTAAAACTGTTCCCAGAAATTTCTGCTCCATACTTGAAAGTATTTTGCCCAGTTGCCAAGGAAGCCATTATCTTCTGATGGGCCAGGCAAACAGAAAGGAGGTGTGAAAATAAGCTTTGCTTTTGTTTACAGCTATGTAGTCCTACTTTAATGAAGGTGTTTCTAAGCTTCAGCTGCTTTTTTAAATGTTTCTGGCTTCTCTTTAGTGTTCTGGTAGTTCCAGCATACAAGGGTTTTTTTGTTTAATTTTAGAATTTTCATAATTGAAAATTTTTAATTTTTTTGCTGAAGTTTTGATACCTGCAGCTGGTATTTTAGGGCCCATCTTAATCAGATGCAAATAAAAAGAAAATACTCAATGCTACAATGGATAGCTGTTTCACTCCTAAGTGCTTTACTCAAGACTGGCATATCAGGCCCTAGTGAAGTGGCTGTTTGTAAGAACAACTATACAAGAAACAATTCAGGCATCTGTCCAGCAGACCTGTGCTCCCATAAAACCCCTGCCTCAGTGAAACCTCCGTAATCCTCAAGCTCTCACATGGCTCTAAAATCAGGCATAGGACCTTCAAGTATATCAAGGTGGTTTTTTTAACTGTCGGCTTTTTCAGTCAGTGGCTAGCTTGGTGTTTGCCTTTTAGAGCTATAATGATTTTAGCAGACAAACACCATGCAAGGAAATACATAAAATACAGAAAAAGCTGAGGATATAAATTTCTAGTGAGTCTAGTTATGGCTAAGAAGCACACTCAACTGAGGTCATGGCCCAGGCTGGGTAAGTACAGCATCAGGCTTGAGGTGGCATGTTCCCTAATGAACCAGTTCTGTTTTCAGTATAAGATGGGAAATTCCATGCAACATGTGCTTCATGTGTTTGTAGGATACCAACTACACAAGAAATATAGTAATGTTGTTGCTCATGAAAAGATCATCATAATGTAGTCCTCATTCCGAAATGAGCAACAGATGCATTTGTATGTTACCAGTGATAAGATCTGAAAGCTTTATGTGAGTTGTTCCTACACATAAACAAAGGGGACAATGGTCCATTTTCATTTCAGAGGTGTAGGCATGCCCCCAAAAATGTTCTTGCATTCATGATGCCTCTGAACAGATAATTTATTTCAAAATTCAGAATATAAGACTGTCATGATCCAATTATTAGGTTCTTAGAAATACCTCTGCCCGAATTAAGCTGCAAACAAGACCATATGCCAGTCAATAGTATGAGTTTTATTTGATAGTAAATATGAGAGAGAGAAAGGGAGGAAAAGGAAAAAGGCTGAGGGGACAGAGAAGTGACAGAGGCAGAATAAAAGAGTATCACCGCTCCGTGGGTCCCACTGGCATCCTGATGATTCTCTCCTGCCGGTCTTCTTGATGGTGAAGGTCCCCCGAAAGCACAGAGTGCCCTGGGTTAATATACCCTCAAGTCAGGGGGTGATGTCTAGGCATGTCCCTGTCTCTTGCCATTGTCTCTTGCAACAGACTTTGGATCTGTTGCATCACATGNTTGATGGTCTCAGCTGCCTCTCACGAGAAAGTCCCGTGGATTTGGCCTGTGGGGTTGGGTTTCACACAGCTGGGCCAGTTTGTATAGTTGAGGATGGATGTTCAGTACCTCTGGCCAGAGGTTATGCCACGCACCCAGAAATCTCCTCTCCCCCACCACACTCGGTTGGGGGGGAAGTTTGTAAGCCTGGCTTCTGTGAGCTGTGTTCCCCCACACCCCAAACTCAGCTGGGCATGATTCTCTCAGCGCAGCTGGTGGCTTTGGCTTTTTGGAGATGCACACCTTTTCCCCCAGCCTTGTTTGTTACAGGTGATTGAACAAAAGGGCTTTCCCTTTATCTAATCAGCAGTTTGACTTTCAGTCCACAGTCCCAGTCTTCAGGGAGGCATCTCTGGTTGTTACCTTTTGTAATATCAATGTTTGAGGCATGAATTATTTTCAGTCTCTGACAAAGACAAAGATCAAACTCTTGGACTCAAGCAATGGATAGGAAATTTAGAAATCACATCTATATTCATCGCTACTACAGTAATTAGAGATAGTTGAGAAGTTTGAATACCATGTTGGTTCTACTAACACCCGCAGATATACAGAGCATGAGTTCATGCCCATTTATTTTGGGTCATAAAGCTTTGCAGATGTATAGTGGCTGATTTCCTCAGGAATTTGCTGCTTTGTCAGCAGCATGTGTGTGGCAAGGGAGATACCAGTTAATTCTAATTATACTGTAAAATTGTGTAGGGTAAGATTCATCAAATAATCTTGGGATTTTCTTTAACCAAATTGCACAATTTAGTGGACAGACATAATTTGGAAATGTAGAACGGTCTTTGAAACAAAGGAAGATGCTGTATGTAATAGGCAGTAATCCTGAGCAGAGTAATAAATAAAACCATGAAGACCCACTTGCAACAGCAGTAGGAAACACAGCCTTGAGTTAATTGTAGCCATTCTGAAGTGTTAGGTTTGGGCATTTTTTGCATTCCTCTTAGCCACGTCCAACACAGAGCTGGCCATAACCTGATTGTAAGAACATCTTGCTCACAGCATTATTACAGATGAATTTCATTAGACTCAATAACTACGGCATGACTTTTCTGTGACTCTGGGCAATGCTTACATTTTTGCTTAGAATATCTGCACAGCACTTTGTGTGAACTGTGTCTATGGGTATGTTTTGTTTTCCATTGCCCTTCACTCGAGGGGAACAGAGACCAGTTTAATAGTGCTAAAAATAATGTGCATTTTGGCAGTCAGCTTAAATCTGCCCTAATGGAGTTTGCTATGCTGCATCTGCTTGCCTGGATTTAAGCACTAGGTAAGAAACTTGTCTATTACCACAGCAACCTATAGGGAAGAGAGATTGTTTATATTAACAATGTGCTCCAGAAATCAAGTGATCATTGTTAAATGTGCCCATGCATTGCCTGATGAGTTTTGTGGCACTGAAACAGTAAAGCTATAACTGGTAGTTGATAGAGCTGTATGCATCTGACTCTCATAGGATAACTAACAGCTTCAAATGCATATTTTTGTGTGTGTTGCTTTCCTCTAAAAATTCTGGATGTGTGTATTCATACCTCATATCGCCAAGGATATATTTTAATAGCACATTTCAGGAATTTTAATAATGTTTTTCTGTAGTATTTTTAAGGAAAAGAGATAGATTTAATTCAGAAGAGTGATGTAATAGATTGCATACAAATATGGCCTTATTTTCTTATTCTCAAAGCATATACCTATTTTTGCCATGAGACATTTTTCCTGTGATATACTCCAAAAACAGGCATACATCAGGTAACAATTTATGGAAAGCTGGTGAGCAAGCAACATCACTAATAAGAGTTTCAGGAAACTGAAGTTTGCCTTTTGGGGCGTATTAATCCCATAGCTACACTGAAAAATATATGGAAAATAATTTGAAGAGACAGGACAGCTATTGCAGGCCATCAGATAAGTCAGGCGTGAGAGCAGCAGCATAAGGAATCTCAAATCTAAACATTGTCTGCATACCATTTAAATAGCTTGCATTTACAGCTGTGCCATATGACTTAAAACTGACCTCTTTTGATCTAAGCTCTCTGATCCTGAATGTCACATCATGTGGTGCAGAGTAATGAAGCAGGTGATAATTGGTGATCCTACATTTTGTGGCACGGCAAACAGAGTTACTGTCTGATATGTGCTCTGTCATGCTCCGTTACAAACCTGCTAGCAAATAAATTAGCACATTTGAAGTCTTAGCTTTCTTTCCATCTATTTGTAGTACTTTTCTGTAGATCAGGAAGTAACTTGAAAATGTAAAAAAAGTTGTAACACTGCTGGTTTTGTACAATTCTTGAGATAGGACAAGTGGTCTTACATGTTTTTTGTGAGATCACTGTGTACGTGGGAGTCAAGGAGACTTGCACCAGCTTGTACCTAGGTGCAGCAGAACCAGGCTGGCATAGCACAGTCCTTGCTGGCAAGTTTTCAGCTGATAAATTCACCCTGCCACGGGAGTTTATTGATTTGGGTCTTCCAAACCTGTAGCTGGGGCATCTCTGCACCAGAGTGCTATCTGATGGAGCGTAGAAACCCTTAGACTGGCACATGGTGTGTTTTACCTTGACCTGATAATTAAAATGTTGATGTTCCTGGCCAAAGTAATTAAATTTGGAGGGACAACTGTCCTTCCTGAGGAGGGGGGAAAGAAAGGCTGACTTATACATTTCTTTTACACTTAGAATCTCATGTTCTTTTTTCTTTCACTTCTGGTGTCATTTCTGCTGTGCACCTCTTTGACTACTCAGCCACCACTCCTGTGTTAGCAACTCGTTTCTTCATGCTGTTTTCCTGTTCAGTCTGTCACTGGCAGCTTAATAGTAGCACCATGTGTGAGTAGCATTCCATCTTGCTCCAGCTTATCCTTTGTCTTGCAGATCCCAGTATGAAATCTGACATTTTGCTTTCCCAGGTATAGCTTGCATCTTTTCTGGGTAATAGCATTTTTATTGAACTATGCCCACGTCACAGTTATTAGCATATTTTTACCCCATGTTTAGAGACAGTTCTCTAAAGACAGCAAAAAAAAAAGATGGCCAAGAGCACTTTATGTCCATCAAGGGCTTCAGCAGTGGTTGCCCATGCATGATGACACTTGTGGTAAGTCTGGCCATTCCATTTGCAGCAGGGGAGCAAACGAAGCCTAAAGTATTATCAGTGAGTCTCTGTATGAGAGAT
Organism: Orthonyx spaldingii; assembly: GCA_013397795.1. Lineage (NCBI taxonomy): Eukaryota > Metazoa > Chordata > Aves > Passeriformes > Orthonychidae > Orthonyx > Orthonyx spaldingii. The sequence goes on along the minus strand of VZTJ01006154.1, from coordinate 38,454 downwards.
GAGTTTCAGAGCATTCCTCTTCTCCACAGAATAGTAACATTCTCATAAGTGTATTTTCACATACAGCTGTTACTGATTCAGTGTTTACAGAGTCAACAACTGGTGTAGTGCATTTTACACTGAGCCATGAAATTTGGCCACAAGAGAGAGAGGATGACTATTAGAAAATTCATGTTTACTGAATATGCCTTGCGCTTGTGACAATAGGCTGGACTTTGTTTTGCATGAAAAAACCTGAAAATAGATAATTTGCTGCTTGAATTAAAACAAAAAACGCAAAAAAACCCCAACTGTAGGAGGACAAAAGAATATTTGGGAGTTGTGACGAAGATGAAATCACCTCAGTTAAAAAAATAACTTGCATGTAACCCCTGACCTGGCAGATGTTGTTGAAGTTTGCTAAAATTCAAATACAGACATGCAAATCATGTGCTGAAAACTGCTAGAAATATTTTCAGCTTTCTGTAAAAGAATGAAAGATGCTAAAGAACTGAAGTTAAGTTTGTTTCAGGAATTTCAAGATGCAGGCATGCCATGAGTTTTTTAATCAGTAAAAGTGCTGTCAGGCAGTACTTTGTGGTTGTTGCACCTATTACACTACATGTGTAATCATCTTGAAAAATGAAGAGGAAAGTCAATCACTTGCCTGTTCATTTTTTGGAGGGAAAGAAAGGTATTATCACTATAAATTTTGGTCAAGATCCAATGTGAGTCAAGATCTGTAGTGAGGAAAAGTAAGCTTGTACTTGTGCTGAAAGGATGATCACAGACACTCCAGAAGCATTCCGACTAGTAAAGAAGACTTGTTCACCTTGCACATGGTACAGACTGTTCAAAATTTAATAGAATCAGCCTGAAAGTGCTCTAATATTCTTATTATATATGATGCTATCAAGTAGAAATATTTGGAAGCTTATTGAAAAAGTAAGTCCAAACCAGTTACAACTGGTTGCTTTTGTTCCCTTTTTTTTGGAGTTCTCCCATTACATTACCTTCTGAGACATTTCATCCCCAGCCACTGTGTACAAGAGCAGTACAAATAAAGCTATAGTTACTTGACTGATTAGACTCACCAAATAGGGTCAAATCTTCCATGGTTACATCTCAAGAAAATATACTTTAAAAAAATAGAGACATTTGCCCTTAATGTTGGAGTTTTCGCTGTCTTAATAATACTTTTAGCAGTTATGCTACAGAAGGCCAGATAAAAGGCCATAGTCATCCATGTAATTTTATATAATGCTTTGATTGCTTAGAATGCTTTATATAATTTGAAGAATTTTATTGCTTCCATTGAAAAGAGTAAGCATCTTTTGCTCCATCCCTCTCTGTGTCTCTAGACAGCCAGAGGTTAAAGTGTGATTATTGTAGTCTTTCTTCACGTGATAATCAAGCCAAAGATTCCTACAATTTTACATAACAATATAGTGCTCTTTGATTAACAGACTGTCTTCTACACTATATGTCTGTTTCTCCAACATATTTGCCTTTGCCAAATGTGGCTCAAAATCAGTATTTGAAACTATGAGTGTAAGTAATTGTGGTGGTGTACTTTGAATGCTGTTTTAAATAGATCTGTTCTCTGATCAAGTATGAGCTACATGTTACTAGCACTTCACTCAGTTCTGAAAACCTTGTGAGTCTAGTATGAAAATAATCGTGAATCATAGTAATTAGATCTCCATTTGAAACATTAGCCAAAGTCTTTTAGGAAACAGAGTCTTCACAGTTTTCAATAAGCAAACTGTTAAAATGTTTAAAGAGGTACTGTTGTGATTTGACAAGTTTCTTCAAATTTTCTGGCCCACCAACTGTAACTGATATTAAGAAGGCGTAAAGAGCTACAGAAATGGAAGGGCAGATTACAGCTGTTGTATTCAAAACCACAGTGAGACATTAAGTTATTGAAAGAAGTAATTATCCACCTTTCAGATTCTCTTATTTTTTGGATGTTACATCACTAACAATTGATCAATACTATAAGACTGTTGCCTTGTCTATCCCTCATGGTTAAAAATTATTGGAGCAGGCTTCTGCATGACAGTGGTGTCTAGGGAAATGCTAATACACTTGTGGCAAAATGTTATGCCTGGAGGGCAACGAAGCCAGACAATCATACCTGATCTCTGAATAAGCAGAAGATTTCCCTATTTTCTAATAATAGTAAATATAATGTTCTAATGCACTATACAAAATTTAGATTTACTCTGCAAACACTTCTCTTCAATAAAATTCTAAGTATTCCACAAAGCACTTCCCACATGCAGAAATCCTCAGCTGATATATGGATGGGGAACCTTAATTGTCCAACATACTTCCTAATACGTTTGTAGATCTGGCAATGAAAGTGTGTCTCATTTCCTAGGCCTCTTTTACATTGGCTAAACAGTGTTTCTTCTGGCCTGGAATATAGTTTCTTGCTTTTCACAAATTACCATGAATAGGACTTGAGAAGGCTCTTGAAGAAGGCTGGAGTCAGCAGGTGGGATGAGTGCTCTCTCTGGGTTAGAGAATTGTGGAATGTAGCAAACACCACTTTAACATGTGTCTCCTCATTCCAGGGTTAGATAATGAAGTTGGTGCCTGGCAATAAGAATCCAACCAGACTCATAAACTTATTGGTACCTGTAAGGTATAGTCACCTCTGAATTAAAATCTTTATCGATACTGCAAAACTTGTGATCACTTCAGGGTATTTTGGGAGAACATTCCATGTTTTTTATATTGTGGTCTAGTTAGAAACAGCTTGGCAGAAAAGGCCCTGAGGGCCTTGATGGATTGACATGATTGTTGGACATGAGCCAGCAATGTGCCCTTGTGGCAAGGGCAGCTAATGGTGTCCTGGGCTGCATTAGCAGCATTGCCAGCAGCTCAAGAGTTACTCTTCCCCTCTGTTTGGCATTCTTGAGTCCCTGTCTGGAGTTCCAGCCAGTTCTGGCCTTGTCCACTTCCAGCCTTCCCAGTACAAGAGAGATATGGACATACTGGAGAGAGTCCGTGGAAATGATGGAGTGGAGCATCTCTCATACGAGAAAAGTCTGCAAGAGCTGGGACTGTTCAGCCTAGAGAAAAAAAGGCTTGAGGGGGGAAGTTTATATTATAAATAAATAGAAGTATCTGAAGGGAGGGTGCAAAGGGGACAGAGCCAGGCTCTTTCCAGTGGTGCCTAGTGACAGGACCAGAGACAATGGGCACACACTGAAACACAGTGAACGTCAGCAAGCACTTTTCCACTATAAGGGTGGCTGGGAGGCTGTGGAGTCTCTATCCCTGCAGATACTAAATGTTGTCTGGACATTGTCCTTGGCAACTGGCTGTTGGTGGCCCTGCCTGAGCAGGAGGGTCAGGACAGATAACTTCTAGAGGTGTCTTCGAGCCTCAACTATTTTGTGATTCTGTGGTATCTTCATATTTTTGACTGAAAGTTAAAAAAACCTTACTGCAGTGGTCTTTCAGAGATATCTTCACGCACAGTAAAAGAACATAAGAATTTCTGGTTCCTTTTAAATTAAGAATTAAATAGAATAGTCACATGTTTTGTGTAGATGCCTGATCCATTTATATGTATGTATATATGAAATCTCTGCACCCTCATGCAAGAGAAGAAATGAGTTTGATGTAGATCCTATTAGATGAATAATCTCTTAGTTAGCAGGATACGGAAGACTTGCAACTTACTGGTATCTTTGGGGCTTGATTATCATGTAGCTAAGGTTTCCAATGCTCATGGCTGCAGAATTTCATGGAAAGAAGCTAGGTTAAAGTGTAGAGCACTCTGGTGCATTTTGTGACAGGATCTGTTCTTCATAATTTCCTACTTTTTTAGTAATTTTGGCTTGAAGGATTGTCTTCGGCATGTTCTGTTTTATACATGGTTGTTATCCTGAGGAAGTTTTAGCAAAATAGTTGTGCTCCATCTAATCACTTTTGGCAGATCATTCTGTACAGGAACCTCCTTGACTGAGACCACAGTTTTGCAGCTGTTTGGCCAAAGTGAGTTGAGTTCACTTTAGGCCGCATGAGAGAGCTGATGGTAATTGGCATCATTGTTTACTGGAGCCAGCAGGGAGGCAGATGAATGAATGGATATTGACTCTGAGTTGCTCTCAGCTCATCAGACTAGGTTCAGGCAAGTGATGAAACAGATGTAGATGTCTGTGCTGTCTCTTTTGCATCTGTTTGGGAAATAGAGTCCTTAATTCTCCCAAGCTATGTATCCTCAAGCTGACCTGCAGTTCATTATCAGTATTTATCGCTGTTGTCTGCTCCTAGTAAATCCCTTCTTCTCTCCTTCCCCTTATTGCCAGATGTCTGGAGTACAGCAAAGTGTATTGCCTGCCTTAGGCATGTAAACTCTTGTGGCAAACAATCACAATCATTCACAAGGTCTAAGTAGGAGCAGGAACCAGAAGACCAGGTACCCGGTGAGACATTTCTTCATGCTTCACAATCTTCCTGAGATATTTGTTATCCCAGGAGAATCATATTTGTGTACCCAAGTGTCAGGTGATAGTCAATTTTGTCCTGAATGATTACAGCAGAACAACAGTGAGAATCTGTAGAAGAACTGGAGTAATGCCATTGTTTTTATATTTTGCCTCTACTCTATAGTAAATAATTTTCCATTTTAGAGCCTGAGAGTTTGGTGTCATCCTTAACAGTTCCGTTTAGTAAATTTACTCAATACAGACTGGAAGAAAATTAGGAACTTTTAGTACAGCTCTGGCTTTAAGCTGCAGCTTAGTTTACTCACATAGCTGTGAACAAATTTGGATATGGTTTTCCATAATGTAAGCTACTTTTTGATTGCATAAATTCCTGAGTTCTTAAGGAAAGTAAAGTCTGCCTTGAGTGCTAGAGTACACAGACATACCCAAAAGCAAACTGCAAATGCAACTATCCTGGTACGTGGATTTTAAAAGTGTAACAAATATAGCAGCAACAAATTTTTTAAAGAAAACTGGATATATTAGATCTTTTCTTCCTTTAGAGATAGGCTTTAGAGACGTGATAATATTCTGGGCACAAGCAATGATAAAATCTGACACTATACAGAATAAAGTGTGTTTTCTAGTCTATGTCAATATCGTGGTTTGCTTAACATCTGCATCTGCAGCTTAATATTCAGCTTTACAGTACTTACTGTCAGGTATTAACATCTTCATAAACAGCCTCGAGAACTTGCTTGTAGCTATACGAATGCTTCATTTTAAGATGTTGTTTATAGCATTTCAAGGAGGGTGACCTTTAACATTTTAGATATGCATGCATATAGCTAGGCAGTGCTAATCTAATAGAAGCTTAGTTGAAGTTCACTAACAAGCAGGAGGGATTCAGATGAATAAATCTTTTCTAGTTCCTATACAGTCATTTTTCTAGTTCCTATATTACATTTTAATTCTTACAAGACATTTTGCAGATGGATTTCTTTCCTGGCCAAGGATATTCTTGTGTGCTTGAGTGGAAACATGAGAGGCTTTATACCAATACCAGATTATTCTCTAAATATAGCCACTTCTAGTGGTTATTTTAAACTGAGTGTCAAACTGGAGAGTTATTAGGGCAGCAACTGTAGTTTGTTTGAAAAAGAAGAGAGAACTTTGCACAGTGAAGTTGTCTTATAAGGAAATAGGATGAGTGGTATTTGTAGTTTGCACTACCACATGTAGGTAGAAACCAGAGAGCTGTAATCAGTGTTTGTTTTGATATAAATGTGGAGTAGACTTCTCAGTTGATGGGTGTGGAAACCAAAAATAGGGTTACATGATCAATCATCCTTTCTAACATAGGAATGAGAATCTTTTCGTGTTCTAGGTCAGCTAGATATTTTTCTGTTAGTTAAAAAATTCTCTTTTCATGGTTGCTTAGATTTTATGCTGGTTTTTAAAATACATTTTTTGAGAGAGACCATTTTGTGTTTTCTGTTACTTATGCATCTGTAAGGGAGTTTCATTGCTATGCCTATAGTTGATCTGCAGGTTAGTCCACTATGAGAGAGAAAGTTGAAGTCCAGAGCAGTAAGAAACCTCAACAGAAGTCCACAGTCTGAAAATATTTAAATAATTCTGTGAAAAGATAAAAAAACCTACTTTATCTTTGAAACTTACTAGAAAATGGAATTGTTGTCTGCTGGACATCTTCACTAACTGAATCATCCTCAAGAGACCTTTTCTAATTCAGTGTTTGTACCATCTGATTTTGTATAGTGTGTGTATGAGCTGTTTGTACTGCAGTGTACCCCCTTGGCAGAGAAGAGTGCAGATGGAAGAGGCCTCACAGGACTGTGTTGCTGTAGCCTGATAGAAGAAGGCAGCCTGTGTGGTCTTTTGGGAGAGTCGTTTGCAGACTGTACCTGGCCAGGGGGTCTGTGCATTTTACGCACATGTTGCTGAGGAGGTTGCATGATGTGCATGGGGAATCTGCTGCAGGGTTTCCATTACTGCACCTGTGGTCACTGTTGTCCCCTGAGGTACCTGCAGGTGTCAGGAAACAGCGCTGCAAAGGCATGGATGACAGTTTAGGAGTGGCAGATTGTCCAAAGCCATTAATGCATCAGATAGTTAGACTGCAGTAAATCTGTTGAAAAGGGTGCTGAAGGAGTCCAGGTCAAAGAGGAATTGATATGCAGCATGGAATTTTTAAATTTAACCAGGAATCATGGCTCTGCTTTTCAATCATTTTAGCTCTTCTAACTTGTTATAGCAGTAAATTACCAAATGATAAATTAATTTTTTTCCAGAAAGCTGAGAGAATTATAAAAGTTATGAAATATTGAGCCCTCTATCAGGCCTCTATCAACCACTTCTACTGTTCATCTCTAGCTAGTACCAATAGTCTTATGTCAGCAACATGTCTGCAAGCACCCACAACCAAAGAGCTATGAAGACAAATGGACCAGAACTGTGACAACTTAATGAGTATCAGAAATGAGCATGAGATGAGTTGTTCAGCTCCAAACTTTTATTCTTCATTAAATTATTCCCTGGTCAGATTAAAATCAAACTGCTTCCATAGGTAATCTCCACATAACTGGGTTTGCTGATTTCCCCAGTTATGGCATAGTTTTAATTTTCAACTAACAGCAATTAAATTAATTGCTTTTAAAACACCAACTATAATGAATTATTCTTACTGCTTTATTCTCCTATCTCACCAGCTTATTGCACAATTGCATCAATATTTAATAATAATAATGTGGAGATAAGCACAGCACAGTACAGTGCAGGCACAGAATTGAGGCCAGTGGGTATGGGTGGGTATGGACTGTAGAGAGAAATCAAAACCACCAAAAACTATCGAAGCCCTCTGAAGCATTTCCATAAACGTCTAAAAGAATGTACTGTGTGTGGTAACTGATTTGCGCAGAAGGTAAGAAACTTATCTCCAGGGCAGGGAAAACTTACTTGTAGAAAGGTAACTCCACGAAGCCCAAGTGCATGAGCACCTCCAGGACCCTGGACACCCCACCTGGATCAATGCTAGAGCCAGGACTGGTGACATCTTTTTCTTTCTTCCTTTCTCTCTCTCTTTCCCTCTTCAATTAACATCTCTCGCCCTCTTCCCTTTTACCCAACCCCTTTATCCAAAACACACTGCTTTGTGCTTTTATAGGAGGTAAGGGATAAACACACCAGTTTCCTTGGCAAGGGTGTAATTTACTGACAAAACCTGGTAAGCTTTTGCAGACCCTCTGACCTTTGTCATTCTTTTTGACCAGGAGCATCTACAAATCTTGCATGCTCCCTTCCTCTGAAGGGTGGGACACCACACTTATGGAGGGAGTTACAAAGAAGTAACTACAGGTGTATTCCCTCATCAGAGATTGAGCTGTCCAGTTAGATCTGTTTTTACTAAAGCTCTGTGCGTTTAGTTTTCTCCTGACTGGGCTTTATGTGGCATGAAGCTGTAGAGGAGGAAAGCAGGTTTAAAATTTCTTGTATGCCTCCCCTGCTGAAGTTGGTCTATATTCTCCTGAAGCAGCTTGTTTCACAGGTCTGCGAACAGCTGGGAAGCAGAGATGTTTTCCTCCAGAGGATTGCAAGGACAACCTTGGGCATTTCTTGAGGTCAGTTTCCTGACTGCTAATACACCTATATTTTGCCTCAAGAGTTGGAAGTGTAACAAAGAAGCAATTTCTTTATTTGCGAAAGATAAAAGTTATAGAAGACTTTGATTTCTTTTTTAAAGCAGATTTTTAAAAAGCCAACTCAATCCTTTTAAAAAGCAACCCAAATTAAAAAACCTCCTGTGGGAAATAAAATAAAATAGAGCAGTTTTAAAGACAAGGAGGTAACCCTGTATACGAGTATCTGTCCTTTGTTGCTTTCTTTGTAATGCATGTTGCATCCTTTGCTTACTAAAGCATTGTGTGCTTTTTTGCTTCTTAAAATTTTTCAGAAAATTTAGTTACCTATTTGCAGGATGTATTTTATTGATCCTCCCCATTATAACTTTTTAAAATGCAAATAGTAAAATATATATAGCAAAGTCTTTTGCATCATTCTTGTGTCATTACATTTTCCTAAATTCAGAAAATGAAGATTTTTTTGCTTTGGATGATTCTTGTATACTAGGTCATCTTGTATCAGCTTCTTGGTAGCATTAGAGACCAGGCTTTTGAAGACTGGTATGTGAGCCCTTGTGCTTCCTTCCCTTCCTCAGAAGACTGCAGTTATAGGAATACTGACCCAATACTTCAGATTATTTCAGTATCATGCATTGAAAAGTTGTCTTTTTGTAAAATATTCCCCTTGTTTTCCAAGATAAAAGTTGGCAAGCATCTACTCTTGTGGCCTAGTTTACTCTTAGCTTCTGAGGTGTGGAGGAGCACACCTTTGGAGAGTTTGGGAGTTTCCCCCTCTATGTGCACTGGAAGTGGGCCTTTCTCCTGCTTCACATTAGAGGGAGAGGCTGGGGACCATGTCAGAGAGTTGCGCTGATACCACGTTTCGTGGCAGATGTCTCTTGTGTGTGTGTGTTGTGAAGCAGCTGTTGATGCTATTTGAGTCTGTAGCTTGGAGGAGAGGCTGAAAAAGGCATTCCTACACCGTCACTTTTAAGAGCAGCCTATTTATGACATTTGAACCTGAAATAAGGGTTGTGCAGCTTGTCTAATCACTCATTAACATTTAATAAGGAATTGTCTCTGTATTCCCAGAAGTGTCCACTGATACTTCTTGTATGAGCACAACTGCAGATTTCTTCAGTAAACAATGAGCTTTCTCTGCAAGCAGCAGAAGTTTCTGACTCTGCAGGGTAACAGGCAAAACTAGTGGGCTCAGCTGCAGGGACAGACTTGAAAATCTGTTTCTTGAATTGTTTCACTAGAAACAAAGCAGTGAGTCACTGCCAGTGGCCAGCTAGGCATGCCAGCACTCCTGTTGGCGCTGCGAGCCGCGTATGGGAGCACTCACATGCGCCTGGCATGTGCTCCTGGCTCCCATTTCCCCTCAAGGGACGCACGTTTGCAGAAAATACTTTTCCAGCAGAGAATTCACTCTTCCTGGGGAAGCTGCAAACACAGAGAAAATGTTGTGGGATCAGCATTGAATGTGTTTGTTGATGCTGTATGAACTTTGGTAACACCTTGAAGCACTCCAGCATTTGCCTTGTCTCAACTTCTGAGTTACACTTTATGGCAAATATGACACTAACAGGCATTCTCAGAAAACATGGACTAAAGACTGTTTTTAGAAAGACTACACAAAGCTTGGCAGATAGAGCAAAGTTATATCTGCAGGGTTTATTTTCTGCATAGTTTGTTTTTATTCAGAATAAATGTGAGGCACATGCTGCTTAGTTGGGCTTGTGTGTTGATACAGTTGATACCACAAACAGCACAGGCAGTCCTCCACACTGAAAAATGGCAGCAGGAACTGGGAGGCAACAGGAGGGTTGTGTCACAGTGTGCTTATTCTACACTTTATTCATACCTGAGCATCCATCTGTGACCACTCTTGGGTACTAAAAGCTGGCTGGGAGGAGGCGAGGTCAGTTCTGCTGGCATGTTTTGGCATTCTTTGACTGCATTGTGAGCAATACATTGGGGTGAACATTTGCAAGGGAACCCCTCCTTTGGGGTAGTGCTAAGTGCCTGGTGTGATTTGGCACTCCGAGCTAATTTAAATGGTGTTTTATGGATTTACCTAAACTTCATTTATGTCTGTTTGATCACCCTAGGATCATGGGATCATAGAATATGCTGAGTTGCAGGGAACCTATCAGGATCATGCAGTCCACTCCTGGTCCTGCACAGTACACCCCAAGAGCAACACCATGTGCCTGAGAGCATTCTGGAACTCTGTCAGGCTTGGTGCTGTGACCACTTCCCTAGGGGGCCTGTTCCAGTGCCCAGTCACCCTCAGGGTGAAGAACCTTTTGCTGATATCCAACCTAAACCTCCCTGACTCAGCTTCATGCTTTTTCCTGGAATGCTGTCACTGGTCACAAGAGTGCAGAGATCAGTACCTGCCCTTCGACTTCCCCTCATGAGGATGTTGAAGAGCACAATAAGGCCTCCCTTCAGTCTCCTGTTCTCTAGGCTATTTAGGATATTAAGTAAATAGTATAAGGCCTAGTAGCCTTAGTGATCCCTTATGTGGAATAATAATAATAACAACAACAACAACAACAATAGTAAAAATAAATATCTAATGAGAGGCTATAAACTCTATTGTTTCGGAAAGTTTTGACAAGCCTTTACTTACTTTGACCATGAAACAGGAGTCAGTGAGGACATCTTGAAGAAAACAGTGTAATGGCAGAGTCAGATTGATAGATTGTTTTCAGTGACTCATTTATATCTCAGGTTTTACTTCAGTCTTGATAAATGTGTCTTATAGCTAAGTGGGGTATGCTGAATTCCTTTGTGACCAATTGCCTGAGGATAATACTGGATATTCACTGGAATGACTTTTGCAGAAAGTGCTAAAATTCACCAACATTCTCATGAGCTTTTCACTTCAAAAGTAATACAGGAAAAAAAAAAAAAGGACATATTTGAGGCTTGTGTTACAAATAAAGTCTTAACATCTGTGATGACAAGTGTCCCAGAGCAGCTGGGAACCATTTGAAGGGGATGCCTGAAGGAATTCATTTGCTGACCATTGCTTAGTAAGGGGAAGCAGAGAGGCTACCACAATGTGACAGACGTGAAGACTGGACTGGGACAGACAGATGGCAGAGCCCTGTGCCTATTCTGGGTGACAGCCGATGGCCTGAAGTGAATTCAGATGTGTTAGGCGGCTCACTGAGTTGGACTAAGAAGAATTTGACTAGCTATTTTAATTAAAATAAAACCCAGGGAAGCTGAAATACATCAAAACTCAGTTGCTTACAAGCAGCAGTCAGATACACTGTAGAAAGTCAAATACTGCTTCCTAAATCTCCTAAATTACTAAACATTCATACCATTGATTGGCATCTATCTCTTTCTGTTCCTTATACTGGAATATGCACAAGGAGTTGTCTTTTGCTTTTGATACTAAGTGATCCTCACTATTTTGAATAGTTCAATTATCCTGCTTGGAGCAGAAGCTCCATGACTGAATCTCCGTCAAGTGGTACTAGGGACTGCAACTACTCAGGGACAGGGGAGAGAATCCTAGGGCATCAGCTCCTCCCCATAGAGGCCCACAGCATCCTCTAAATACTTTGTGAATTTTATGGATATTGAGACCATCAGTAAATTCACCACTGTGTGTATGAGATGTTCTAGAGATTACAGTTATATATCTTGGGGCTATTTCCAAGCAGGAGTGATGTACAGGACTGCAAGCCTAGAAGCATTCCTAATAAACTGAAGCCAATCTTTGAAATAGTTAATTGATGGATGTAATTGTGCAGAACTCCAGGAAATATTAGCAATAAGCCTGGTGGTCGTGATGTTCAACATCAGTAGATGTGCTCCTTGACTGAAGATTTTGCGGTTGTGCATGTTGAATCTTCACCACTGCACGCGCCTGGTCCAGGATAAAGCTTGCTGGGGCAGCAGATGAGTCACTGCCCCTGCTTTCTCGCTTACAGCTGGTTACTCAAGAGCGGCCATTGAGTGAGCAGAGCAGGAGCTAAGGGGCTGATCAATAGCAGCCAGTGATAAATTTGTTACAAGACAGTGGTCTCCATGAGCTTTTGGGAACTGATGGTGTGGCTAGGCCAGTTCCCCCAGGTGACCTTTGACCAGGTGACTGCCAGCACTCGTCAGGATCTGATTAGTTCACCTGTAAGCTCTTCCTGTAGCCAGCTGTTTCAGCTCATGTAGATAAATATGTACCTAACCTGTTTGCAATTCTGTTTGCCTTTTATGATGTGAAATCATTGATCTGCCCACCATGAGCCTGCCAATTATCCCAATTATTCTGTTGTAAAAAAGAATATGAAACCACTAAGCTTATGTAAAGCAGGAAACTGAACTCACGAGAGTTCAACTTTTGATGCCAATGAAACCAAATAAATATTTCAAGTATTTTTTTCCATCTGTGTAGGACTTGGCACCCAGCCAAGTATTGGAATAAACGTAATTTCTACAACCTATGCACATTTATAGTTTCCCTTGGAGAGAAACGGCTTTTGGACAAAGGTTACATTTTAGTTGATCTGATGTAGCTGGGAGAGACAGACAAGTGTTCAGGCAGATGAGCTGTTTTTCAGGGTAATGCAGTAGACTAAGTGATTTGGCAGGTGCCAAGAGAGCAGATCCAGGCAGTAGAAAAGTTTAGCTTTCATAATCTTGCATTTAGTGCATTCCCATGGTTTGCAGATGCACTCCAGAAGGCTAAAGTTGAGGTTTTTTTATTTCCCCAAGGGAAAACCTGATCCAAGACCCTCCATGCATGCTGTGACCCTACTCTCTCATGCACAAAAGTCATGATGGGCAGACTTTTGTTCCCTGCTTGTGCCAACTCCAAAGCTTGCTTGCCCTCTCCCTCCCAGAGCCACTGCTTCCTGTGACCAGAGTCTTCCTGCTTCCCTAAGTCCGGGTTTGCTTCAGAGCTTGGCTTAGATGGTGAGCACCCCCAGAGGGGTTAAACTAAAAGCACAGGCTTTTAGTTTGACCCCTTTGGAGTACACCAAGGATGTTACTCAACCAAGAAATCTTTACTTTTGATGTGCAAAAGCCTGATCTTCCAAATAATGGAAATCCAGACATGCAGAAGTCAAAACAGGGTGGATTGGGTTGGAGTATCTCTTTCTTCTCTTTCTTAAACTCTTATTCCCCATGGCTGTTCTTGTGACTCTGATCCAAGCAGAATTGTGGCCCCATAAATGCCCCCTTCTAAAACACAGCAAGAAGTCCCTTGTTTCGTGATCTGGCTCACCAAATTCCGTATGTTGGCTCCCTGTGGGGTGCTGGCTTACAGTTTGATGTGGGTTGCAGGTTTGATAGATTTTTCTTCAAAGATGTGCCACCAAAACTGTGTGGACTACAGTGGGCAGGTTTGCCTTGGCCAGGCTGAGACGTGCTCATATCACAGAGCACATTATGTGCACATAATACAGAGCAGACCTTGTAATATGTTACAGGCATAGTCCACCACATCATACCACATGCAGCTGTGTAAGCAAATAAAAGGAGTGATGAGCAAAGTAAATAGACAACATAATGCAAAGGAACACTGTAGGAATGACATTTTGTATTTTTCTGCTGAAAGAAGGATGCACTTCACCAGGGCAGCTGTTCTGGAAGAGATGTCGCAGTGCATTCCCCTGTGTGCTTGATCCTGGTGAAAACACAATTTAGCAAAGAGATAGAGCTAGTAGTGAAAGAGATGAGTACTATGAACAAACAGATGCCTGATGATTTCTACTGTATCTGCTTTTTATCTTCAATATTCCCTGTGCACTGTGGGCAGTGGAAGCTGATTTAGGATCATAGAATAAAGAAAAAGCTTTTCTCAATTATTACCCATTCAGAAATTCACAGCGGAGAATCTTGTGTCTCCAAATAATGCCTACATTCTGTTGAAGTATACCAGCTAACAGAAGTCATGGAGATGTCTTTTGGAAAGAGCTGTTTCAAGGAAAATCAGAGATACCAAACAAAAACTTGGCAGCCTTTGTGTCAGCGGATGAAAAGTCATTAAAATTATGTAATGAACAGCATGAAAATGAGAACTGAGTGGTGTGAACAGCAGATTACTGGGACTGATGGGTTGGTTGGAACAATAGAAACAAAACTGGAAAGTGTATAAAAATTGTTGAAGTCATTGTGAAAGGAAAAAACCTATATGCTTATGCTCAGAACAAACAAATCTGGTGCATGATGTAAGGACCTTGGGACTTGGAGGAGAACAAGGAGAGGAAGCATCCACAGTACAGTGGAGCAACTCCTTTTCTAAATCAGAAGTATCTCAGGCTGGACCCTTGTCAGACCTTCACAGGCAAGCTGACAGATGGAGGCTGGAAGACTTTTCCAGAGTGGTGGTTGCTGCAAGCAGATGCTGCAGTCACAGAGTTTTTCAAGGCTAACTATAGTAGTTTTGACAGTCTTGCTAAGAGCTGTATTTCTGAAGTTCCTGGGAGAGCAAAGGACAGGAGGTGGAGCTGGCAGTTAATTAATAAAGCCATCCTTTGTGAAAGGAACCTTGGGAGATTTATGCCCCAGGGCTGGCAAGCATGAGTTCTCTGGCCTGGAGATGTGGAAAGTGGAAATGTGGAAAGGAAAAGGTCAAATAATTAATCTCAGTCCCTGCAGGGAGACTCAGTTCATAAAGTAAGGTGAGCTGGAGAGCAAGCTGCTGGAGGAACTCCTGTTGCCAGGTTTGTCCATTTGGCTAGGGCAAGGTGGGTGACTACCTGAGTGAACTGCCTGTGTGTTCATCACCCCAGACTTGTGCTTTTCTAAAACATTCTTTTGTTTTTAATAAATACAACTCAGCTGTGTGAGAGTTACCTAGAAACGTTGCTGACTACCTGAAGAAGATGACTAGCATGGGAACAGATCTGGTGGGGTATTCAGGTTCCCTCCCTGCCTGGAAGGGCAGTCAGCAGTGGCCAGGTGGGACCACAGGCTTTTTCAGCAAAGAGGTGACAGCTTTAGGCTTGAAACTGACGCTGCCCCTGTAGACACACAAGAGAAGGAAAAACCTTCACAATACCAATGCATGTCAGTCACTGCAAAAAACAAACACAAACCACCCACCTCCTGCTTCTCCATCCCTCAGCTATTTTCACAGAGCTACTTTTAAGAAGCCATGGAGGAGACAAGGAGGCTTAAAGAACAGAATGTTTTTCTCGGTGATGACAACGCTGATTAGTCCCAGGGTATACCATGTTGAGTGTCTGGTGTGAATTTAACAGCTTTCCAAAATAAAATAATATGTGGCTTGTTGGGAATGAAAACACCAGTTATACCCTGCAGCATCAAGTAGGCTTAATCATGGCACTGCCCTTAAATGTTTTGGGACTGAGTCTCTACGTTCATTAATGTGGGCCAGGCTTTTCCATTCAGCCCTGTGTCGTGAGTGCATCCATCCATCCAGGGGAGAAACTGCTGCTGCAAGTCTCCAAAGGGCCATGGGGAAGGGATTAAACACCATCTGTGGCAAAATCAGATCACCGTTTATCTTCTTTTAAGACAATTTAATGAGGGGACACTCTGAAATGAGTTACCTCCCCTTATAGTTTTAATCAATCCCTTTCCACCAATGAGGAGAAACAAATACTAGTAGATGGAAGTGAAGAAAATAACAGTTTACTAACAAAATGAAATAGCAACAGGCAGAAAATAGTTACTAGTTACCAAGGTGCTGAAATCTCCCTGACTCCCTGTGAACAAGGGGAAACTCAAAATGGGGAAGTCACCCCTCCCAAGATTGTGCCCTTCTCAGGCACTCCTCATGGTGCCCTTGTGACTGGGAGACACAAGGAAGATGGCAGACAAACCCTGCTCAGTGGAACCTTCTCTCTGGATCAAAAATATAAACTGGGAAGGCAGGAGATTACAAAGCAGTTCTGGTGGCAGAATTGCTGGTGTTGCCGGGACACTCTGGCCCCACAGTGTCAGCCTCAGGTTCATTGGATATTGGTGCTGTTGTCTTGCTGCCTCCTTCTGAGCTCTGCTGGTGTTGGAGCTGTTGTTCCTGAGCCGTGGATGTGTTGCAGGGGGAAGAAATGATCTCCCCAAGCACTGAAAACAACACCCTCCAGCCCCTATGGCTCTAGCCCCACACTGCAAAATTAGCTCTGAAACAGGTTTTGATTGTTAAATGCAGCTTCTCAGGTTGCTACAGTTGTGAGTTCAAAACCTGCCCAAAACAACCTCCCCTGGAGGAAAGAGAGAAACAAAAAAACCCCCCAAAAAACAGGAAGGGAAGCCTCTGGCTTGAGCTAGAACTTGGAGGCAAGACAGCTCTGCTTAGGTAACCCTGGCTTTAAAAAAGACCCCACCCAGTGGCCCCGTCACATGACGCTGTTTCCCGCCACACTGCAGGATCTTAGAGAGACAGTAACAATTTTGCGCACAGATAGATGTGGAATAAAATAACATTTTGGGTTAGCCACGACACTGTTGCTGCACTTTTCTCCCTGCAGGATCCAGCTGGAGAGGAGGGCATGGGGCAGACCCCGCAGGGACTAGGTGGTGAACAGACTTCCTCCTGAGGTCAGGCATTGATGGCAAGAGGTGATGATTTCTCCAGCTGGCTGGGATACACTGCTGGTAGTGAGAGACCTTGTTCACACAAGAGGTCTTGGTGGCTCTCAATGTGCTTCGGGTTTGATGCCATCGTGACCAAGGGAGTGCAGAGGAGACTTGCCCTGAGGCAGGCAGATGAGGGCATCAAGGGGAAGCCTGCAGGCAGCTGGGAGCTGACAGCAGCACCCTGCCAGAGCTGCACCGCATCAGCAGGCATGGGGACCTGGAGGGAGAGCTTGGTGCCCTCTGGCCTGATGCTGCCTAACTTTTAAGGCTGCATGGACTAAACTTCTCTGCAAAGACTTCCAGCTCCAATAGCAACCCTCTACTTGTAACTTGAAAAATATTAAAATCTTTAGTTAAGTTTCAAACTTTCTACTGGAAAAGAAATGAACAAAAAGCAGAGTGTTGAGTCCAAAATTTTCCTATACAGTGTCACAAGCCTTCTCCTAGGTTCACCCAAAATCCCATATGAAGTATCTAGTCCTCTTTGATCTCAATCTCAAACTATGAACCTTCATGTAAACCTCATCTGTACCTGGGGATAGCCTCTTTGTGCAAACTTAATTTGTAACATTTTGTCCCTCTGGTTCTATTGTTAATATTTTTAACTAATTTTTCTGGAGATGTAAGTAGACTTAATAGGTCTTAGAAATGTACTGCTTTGCTACCTTTTTTTCCTTTTTTTTTGGCAATACAGTATAAAAAGAAATCCCAAAACTAAAGCTAAGACCCAAAATCGAGATTCTGAGATTCCACAGAAGGCATCAATAGATGAATTTTGTCCTAAGGAACACTGGTAATGTTCCTTCCTGTTTCTATATGGGAAGTAGAGAGAAAATCAAAACAGGACTCGCAAATGTTACACATTTCTTGCAGTTTTTCTGTATAAATGAGTACCTAATTAAATGTAAATTCCCAAACTTTTCCCACTTCATATTTCCTTATTACTGTTTCTCTTGGAGCTTGCTGCTTATATTCAGTTTTTCTGTACTGTGACTGAACATCTGTGTCAGACATAAACCTCACAAAGAGCCAGAATATGTCTGTGGTTACCCTTCCAAATTTTTACAGAGGAAATATATAATTGAAAAGCTAACTGGTAATTTTATTTATTTCGGTGGTTGGGTTTTTTTTGGTGGTTTGTTTTTTTTTTTTTCATTTTTCTCAACGCCATTTGTTTTAGTTTATTAGCCAGCATCTGGCTTTTTGTCTTGTTTGTGCTATTTACAGAGAAAGCAATCAGTGTAGCTTCTGTGCTTTTTTTTGGAAAAAGCACTATTTCTGCTCTCAGCAGCCCTTATTCCTAAGCCATTGATATAACCACTGCTGACTGATCTATTGCCTGTTTAGTAAGTACATTAAAATATTTTTAATATATATTTTTGGAAAACTTGGGTGAATGACTCATGGAGTTAATGCATGACCAACTGTAATTGAGAGAGGCTCTGTACAGAACTGCTTATTAGAGCAGCAAGATGACACATTGATACAGGAGGATTTTAAAGATCTCATTTCATCAGTCTTACTGCTGCAGGGTGTAGTTGCATTGAGGAAGGATAGGTTTGAAACACAGTGTCCTCATTCCCCCTGGGCTCAATGTTTTGCTTGGACATGGACTATTGTACAGTGACCACATGCTTGGTCCTGTAAAGTTTGATTCAGCTGTCAGCAGAAGACAGTCCAGTTACATGGTAGGTAAAACGTCATCATAGAAATGTGAGTAAAAAGTGCAATACTCAACTAGCCTAAGTAGTGAGAGAGTGGTGAGGGAAATACATCTGATTCTCCTTTCTCTCATCTCTTGTCCTGAGTGTAGGTGTTTGCCTTCATCAGGCATCTGCTGGCCATTAGCAATCAAAAGTAGTTAGCAAACCCTTTTGTCATCTCTGCAGAAGCTTGTCTTAGCTCAGGAGCAAGCAGGGCTCATTGTTAGAGCTTTAGACTAGATGAGCCAGGGAAGGGGATAATGTCAGGCTTGCCCTTGACAAGCTGTGGGATGACATACCAATGTTAGAGGGACAGGGTACACGTGTGGGCCTTCAGCTAGTGGACCTGAGATGTGCTGGCCACACTGGACCACATTTGATGTCTTATGGAGACAAGCCAGGGGCTCCTGAGGTAATAGAAGCCAAGAAATACCAGTGAAATATCTCAGTGAAATTAAAGGGTGTTCCTCCACAAAAGCAACGTGAGCTGACAGCTGAGCTGAGGTACCTTTGCACCAGTGTATGCAGTGTGGGCAGCAAACAGGAGGAGTAGGAAGCCACTGTGGTGCTGTGAAGTTACGACCTCGTTGGCATTACTGAAACTTGGTGGGACAAATCCCATGACTGGATTGCACCTATGGATGGCTACAATCTGTTCAAGAAAAGTAAGGATAGAGGGGTTACCCTCTATATCAGGAGGTGGATTGAGTGTGAAGTTCTGTCTCTGAAGATTAGGCACGAGCCGGTTGAAAGCCTCTGGATAAGAATCAGAGACCAAGACAACAAAGAGAACCTCATGGTCGGCATGTACTACAGCTTGCTCAACCAAGGGGAGCCTGTTGACAAAGCCTTCTTGCTTCAGCTGCAGGAGGCATTGTGCTTGCCGGCTCTTATCCTGCTGGGGGCCTTCAACCACCCTGATGCCCGCTGGGCAAGTAACACTGCGAGCCATGGGCCATCCAAGAGACTCCTGTAGTGCACGGAGCATAACTTCTTAAGCCAGGTTATAGACAGCCGTACCAGAGAGGTTGTGATACTGGACCCGTGGCTTGCCAACACAAGTTAATTGGGGCCATCAAGACTGGAGGCAGCCTGGGCTGCAATGAGCACACACTGGTGGAGTTTGCAGTCCTAAGGAACACAGGTCAGGCAAAGAGTAAAGTCAGAATCATGAATTTTAGGAAAACAGACATCCAGGTCATCAAGGATGTAGTCAATAGAACCTTCTGGGAAACTGCTCTGAGGGACAAGGCAGCAAAAGAGGTCTGACAGACCTTTAAGGATGCTTTCTGTAGAGCACAAGAACTAGCAATCCCCAGGAGGAAAAGTTCAGGCAAGGAAGGCAAGAGACTAGATTGGGTTGGTCCAAACCTGCTGGTCAAACTAAAGGGCAAGAAAGAAATCCACAGTCAGTGGAAACAAGGACAGGTATCCAGGGAAGATTATAGGATCACAGCCCAGTTGTGTAGGAGTGGGGTGAGGAAGGCAAAGGCAAACTGGAGCTGAACTTCACAAAGGTCACAAAGAACAACCTGAAGAACTTCTACAGGTGTGTCAGCCGGAAAAGCAAGGTCAAAGAAAGCATTTACCCCCTTGATAAGCAATGCTGGCAAGCTGGTAACTACGATGAGGAGAAGGCTGAGGTGCTCAAAAATTTTTTGCCTCAACCCTCACTGGCAGCCTCTCTTCCTCTATCTCTTGAGTGGATCGACTGTAAAATGTGGCCGGGGGAGCCAAGTTGCTCAGAGAGAATCAGGTTTGTGACCACCTGAGGAACCTGAGCACAAATAAGTCTATGGGACCTGATGAGATGCATCCCAGAGTCCTGAGGGAATTAACTATGTAGTTGCCAAGCCACCCTCCATGATACTCAAAAAGTCAGTCAGAAAATGAAAAAGAAAATTCAGCTTTCCTGTATTTTCACAGCCCCTTACACTGGTTAGGGCTGCATCTACTCCCTGAGCAAGTAATTGCTGGAAATTGCATGCTTGTGTTTCTGTGTCATCAGGCTCTTCCTAGAGTTCTGTGACTCTCATCTGCCTTCCTGTGATTTTGAAGAGTAGCCCTCTCTTGGTAACTCCTGAATGACTGCTATAAATTAACAGTCATAGGCATTTACAGGAGGATTGTGGCACGCTACAAAATGAAGCTGCATGTTACATTCTTGAGAGACTACACCACTGTGCATTCACCAAATTTTTCACAGACTGGAAAATAACCTTCTATTACTCTCACAAACCAGTGTGGAAAGTTGTCTGCTCTTTACTCCATGGAACTCCCTCTTTGCCTTACTTTGCTCTCACAATTGCTCTGTATAGTCCTTGACGTCTGCATTGTGAGACCTTCCTTTCTGCATCAATGGCACGTCATTGCTATTACTGAAGTACAGTTTAGGATAAAGGCCACTTAGTCAATGCTGGCATTTATTTGGAAGAAGTTTAACATTGGCATTTTCTGTGCTTGGTACTGCCAAGTGCCATGCATGCTGATCCTGATTAGCAAAGCTTTTAAACTTACACATAAAGCTCTCTATCAGTGCTCACATTGATTTCAGTGGAGCCAATGACACATTTAAACTTTCAAAAGAAGCTAAAATTATTAGGTTGGGAGTGAGAGCACTGTTTCTGGAGAGTTAATGAATATGTAAAATGAATCTTCTTAGCAAAAGCAACCAACCTCCCCCCAATTAAAAAGGGAGTTTATGATCTTTGTTCTCGTACCTGTGGTGAATCAGACAAAGTGGGAGCAAGTGCACAACACACAGAGAGCAGAGTCAAATTTACAGTGCCATAATCATCCCAACTGGAAATTATAAGAGGTTTTCTTTTAAACCACTATTTTTGTAGAGGAAACCTTAGTCTACTTATAATTAAGTTTTAAAACCTGGCAGTCATTTAAGCCTCATAGCTGGTAATTTGAGGTTTTCATGTGAATGTATTTTCCTATGTCAATGCTAATTTATTTCTGCAAAAGAAAAAAGAAGATTACTATTTTAGGAAGGATCTGTTTTCTATGGGTTTCTCTTGAAGCGCAGACAAAAACAGGGCTGAAATCTAAACTGAAATTGCCAGGCATGGATTCTGAATTGTAGGTTTCTTTGTAAGTAAAATGATCCAAATTCAGACTAGCCTGAAAACACAGATTCTTCATCTGAATTGGATATTGTCAATTACATCAATTAAAATCAAATGTGCAAGAAGCATTTGGCTTCTGATGGAGCCTTGGTGATTTGCCTCTATCTTCCTGTGAAAAAACTTGTATACCTTAGGCAGGCATATGCCAGCAGTTAAATGCTGTGTGTGCTAACTTGTGTGAACTAACTGAATATACACTTCCAAGTGGATGCTATGGACTCCCATTTTATGTAGCGGCAGATTAAGTATTTGGCATGAACATTAAATGCCTATTTTAAAATATTTATGCCTGTGTTTATTTTTCTTTCAAATACTGCTGCAGTAACAAGTTACTTGTACTTAACCAGTGATTTTGTATCTTTCCCCAGTAGACTAAAACCAGACACTAGATATAAAGAGAAATTATGATAAGAAGCAAAAAAAAAAAATTCCATTTCCTAAAAAGGGAAAGAAAATGCAGCTTTTCTGTATTTGCACAGCCCCTTACACTGCTTGGGGCTGCAGCTATCTCCTAGCAATCATTTCTCTTACATCAGTTAGACAAAATGTACAGTACAAATGGGTTGCTGTGCACTGCGTCTGCAGGTGAGAAAGTGAGCAGATGCAGGGGAATGCTGCAACATATATTTCTCAAAGAATCAGGTGTTGTCAGAGTGACTTTCTGCTCCTGGCATCTTCCTGGTCTATGGGAGAGAACTTTGGGAATCTCATAAAGCAGATCTATACCTGCTCTTTGCCTTGAGGGGATGGTGACTGTCCATCCAGATTATTTTTTTTCCATTGGAGAGAATACTTTTGAAAAGGCAACAAGGGAGCTTCTGGGAAGCAATCCCAGGGTCTCTTGGTAGAGTGGAAGGATTCAGGCAGGATTTGGGAGGGGAGGGTGTGCCTCAAATGCAAGCAATGTATTTAACATCAGTGTGAGACTGCTGAAGTTTCTGAGTTATCCTAGTATTTACATATGCATAGTAACTGATGAGCTCAGTGGTCAAGTGACGTGAGATTAAAGAAGAAGTATATGCTCTGGAGATTCTGAAAATGCTAAATGTGATGTGTTGCTGGGTAAAGGGCTAACTTGACACTGGCCCTGACAGTGCTTATAACTTGTACTTGCAGCTCAGGTGATGAGAGTTAGTATCAGAAATGAGACTTGTGTAATATACATTGACACTAGGTTAGAAGGATCATTTTCCTGAATTCTGTGGGATAATGTTTTAAACATGGGTATCCTGTTTGTCTTATTGTTTTGTTTTGTGGTGTTTTGGGTTTTCAAAATTTATTTTTATTTTTAAATTTTCACTTTTTTATCACTTGTTTCTGGCATTGCATTTCAGGTTTCTGTAACTCCTGTATTCCATTTTACTCTTTTGATCTTGGTTTTGATGTTTTAGTAAAGCCTCCAGGACCACCCTTATGTTTCACTGTAATTTATTTACTGTTGCCTCGTTTTTCTACATGTTGTTTCTTTTGCACTTTTTTTGCCTCCTTGTGCACTTTTAGCTTGTTATTGCGCCCTCCATTTTTATACAGAAGGCTGTTTTAGACCCTGCTCCAAAAAGTAATTTTAAAATAATCTTGGACTGCTGGTATATTTAAATGTTGCTTTACATTTCACAATTTTTGGAATCAGCAGACTTGAACATGTTAATTTTATTACTTAAGAGTATCTTTCTAATTTTATTCTTTGAAACCAGAAGTGCTTTGGAAGTTTTTAGCTGCAATATCTCATTTTATGTATTGTTTTTAAACCTAAATGAAAATAAAAAGTTTTGATCGATAAAAAACTAAATATTCCTGCAAAATATTTCTGTGTGTGCAAATTATCTTGTAAATCAAATTGTCCATCTACAGCTATCCATTCCAAAGAGTACTACTTAATAATCTACTTTACACTGATATTTTGTCTTGAAATTTCCAATAATTTAAAAATTGTATTTAAGAACAGTGAGACACACATGAAATCACATTTGTGTGAGTACAGTAGGATATCGAAAGGTTAAATGGCTTACCAGATGAGTGGCGGTCTTAACGTCCTGACCTAGTCCCAGAACTACCATTCCTTCCTAAACAAGTACTTTTTCCAGGGATACAAAAGCAAAGGGTCTGACATTTATTATTCTGATGTGTGGTCTGACATTTATTATTCTGATGCGTATCTGTTACCAGGACACTACATTTCTGTGGATACATCTTACGAGGGTGAGAAAGCACTGCTGTCCAGCCCTGATCTGTACTCCGAGGAATGGAGCTGTGTCAGACTGATTTATCAAATAGCAGTGACTTCAGACACTTCACCTGATCCTGCCAGGCTCAACCTGTACCTGAGGCAGGAAGGAGAAAGTTTGGATCGTTTGCTGTGGTCAGCCAAGGAGCCATCAGATAGCTGGCTCATAGCTAGCTTAGATTTAATTAACAGCACAAAGAAGTATAAGGTAAGCTGAATTTTAGAAGATGCCGGAGGCTTACTGGTGCATATGTTGGAGTGTACAAACTGCTGTTTTAATATATACAAACTTACTTTGAGCCCTATTCTTGGCTTTCATTTTTAAGACTGGCTGCATGAGTCAGCTGAGCCCTCTATCTCTAGCACCCATGAGCAGAGCTGGCACGAAGCAGTGCTCTGACCAGCAACTGCGTGGAGCAGCTCACTGGGACACATGGCCAGCTGAGCCCTGCAGTGAGGATGCCTGACCTCCTGGTATCCCTGTGGAGCTGCTGGTGCCACGTGGCAGATATGGGAACTCCCAGATCCTGGGTCTGCAGCTGCACTCACTTATTCCTGCCCTCTTGTGCCTTTCTGGAAGGAGTCAGATGCTGACAGAAGAGTATTTCTACCCAGAAACCATCATGTTGCATCACTCACAATAACATCTTGCATAGCCACGGCTGAGGAAGGTGGAATTCCATACTCTTAAATGAAGTGTGGGAATTTTTTGCCTTGTCTCGTCCTTCAGTGAATCTTCTGTGCTTGAGGAAGAGCACTGGCTCCATCTTTAATGCATTCTGCCAAGCTCTTTCAGCAAAAGTACATCTGACTGTAAGAATGATGGTTTACCAAGATACATTTAATTCCTTCTCCTGTTTATCCTGTTTAAATATTCAAGGTACTAATGAAACTCTAAAATTGACAGCTTGGTTTATTTTGTGCAGCTTATACTGGAAGGCGAAATGGGACAAGATAAATCCACCAGTATAGCAGTTTTTGAAATCAAAATAACTTCTGGATATTGTATTGGTAAGTACTCTGAACTCAACCCTCATATTCTCTGCATAGAAAAAAATGCCTTGTTGGCAGTTTTAGAAGTGGATGGAAGGTCTGGATTTAAAAAAAAGATAATGGCTTTTTCCTAATTGAAAAGTACACTGCCATATTCAATACAGATAATTTTTAAGCTAAGATTGTACAAACTAGTAAGTGGGATTTTTTCACCTATTCCTGTAATATATATATGTATAGACATATTATGTAAAATAATTAATTCCAAATCTATTTATTGTTCAAGCAGGAACAAGTATTACATTTTAAAAAAACTTTGCACTGCTTCAAATACTAGACACCAGCTGCAACATTATTTCTGCTCTCTGCCTGCTCATGGGTTCCTTACAAAGGCATCTTGAGGCTGCAGACTCAAATCCTGCTGATATATATTTACAATTACTGCTATTTCCTTATGACATTTGCTAAAAACTGATAAAGAAGTTCAAAAATTCCAGTGTCTAGGAGGCTGGGGGGGTCTTCACATTTCTGGAGAGCGCTGGTGGAGTACAACCAAGTTGTCACAATTCTTTGGCTTTGTGCAGGAAACAAAGTAGTTGCATTACTGTTATGAAATACTAATCCTGCTTTGCTTCTGGCCATCTCTGATTTATAAGTGCATGTTCTGCTTTGACTATTTAATACTATGAGGTGGTATATTTAAATGTGCTTTATTTGACTCTAAATTACATAAGTCCTATACTGGCAAACGATGAAAAGACAGATTGGTCCAAAGAGGATGGAAATGAAAATTTTATCAAAAATTTATCAAAAATTGTGGATAGGTTTGCTTCTATTTATTATGAGCTCTTAAATACGGTGTCCAGTTTTATAATACAGACGTTGTCTGCTCTGCCATATGTGAAGCAAGGCCAGTGCTTAGCAATTTGCTCTTCCTATTTTTGTAATGAAAATGTGTGCACTCAGCTGGTGGTGTCTGCAATTGCAGAATGTGACTTTGAAGAAAATCATCTTTGTGGCTATGTGAACCACTGGAATCCTAACGTCAACTGGTTTGTTGGTGGAGGGAACATTCGGAATTCTCAATCTATCCTGCCCAAAGACCACACACTTAACAGTGCACTGGGTAAGCAACAAATGTAGAGCAGAAATATGGTGGAAAAATCTGAGTCTGTGATTCATGTATGACTCTTGTACTGTGAGTTATTATTATGTGAGTTCTTTCCATTGTGGGATTGGGGTGGGGAAGATAAGAGTGATTTATGGGGGAAAAAATGGGATTAGAAAGAGGCTGGGGGATTTTGCAGAAGTTCACACAAAACTGCCTGTAAACTTTATAATAAGGTTGTTATGCTCTTTGCTAGGATTCAAACATACTCAGAGGTAAGGGTAAAAGGGATGGGAGAGGTGGAAAATTCAACTTTCTATGTATTCTAAAAGTATGGGCCACAATAGGTTTTAGATTCTTGTACCACTGCTCTGTGTATCTGGCAAGGGTTTTCTTTCCAGGGGCTTTTGAGAAAATTGAGTAGGAAAACTAAGGTATTAAAACATGCTTGGAGAATCTTGGATTAACTTGCGCAGTTTAGAAGTTTTGTTTCTTTTAGTCAAATGTAGTACTGTCTGTACAGCCCCTCAGAGGCATAATACTGGAAAGAATTATTGAATTTCTGCACTTGCCTTGTATGAAATGCTTGTCCTGGACACGCTGCTGAGGGAAGAGTTTTCACACAGTCATGAAGAAGGGTTGGGGGATAACTTCACCTTTGCACAAAGTACTGCAGCAGGTGATGGTCAGGACATCTGGCTGCTGCTGCACACTGTGTGCCTTGGAGAGCATGATGCTTGTGGGAGTGCAAGGAATCACATCTCATTAAAAGCAGGGTTGATCCTCTTTCCTTAACTCATGCCGCTGTGCCTTTTTATTTATTTCACAATTGTGTGAGTTGAGTACAGAGAGTCACTCCAGCCCCACATCATCCTCTGGCACTGAAATGCTGGTAAAATTTTGATGGAAGTTTAACTTACCATAACTTCAACAGCAGACAGTGGATCAACCTATTAAATAAGTACTGTGACAGGAAATGCTCCCAGCTGGGAGAGATGTGTTTTCTTGTAGCCACAGCATTTCTATTTCACATTAAGCCCTCACTGCTGACCATTTACTGAGAAGACCTCAAGAAGCCTAGAGTCATGGAAGAGCCTTCTTTTTGCAAGAATTGGGCTGTGAAATTCCATTATCCAGGGAGATTGTAGTTAAGCTATGAGATGTGCTAAAACCGCAGAACAAAGGTGAAGCTGAGAATGTCGCAGGCAAGTGTCACTGAAGTTACCAGTCCCCTGGCAGTGGGCAGTCTGGAGGAGACCCACAGCCAAGCAAGTCCTTTCCTCTCCTCCCACCAGAGTAAAGCAAGATGTGACATCTAAAGGTCTGAGATCGCTGTGTGCTAATTAATGTAGTGGTGCTCACACAAATATAATGGCACAGTTTGCAGTGTTCATGCTGAAGTATCCCACAAGTCTGACGCTTCTATCTCCTCCAGGCTTTCTACTTGTGAAGAATAATTTTTTTGTTCATCGTATACTGTTTGATGCTGTGTTTCTGGGAGAGCAGAAGAAAAACTATAGATGCACAGCATGTGCATTAATTAAGGGAATTAATTAATGGAAAATTAATGGAAATTAAGGGAAGTTACTCTCCTAATGTGTAATGCATTTTTCTGTTTTTTAACATCTCCCAAAAATCTTCTTTAAGGATTTTACAAAAAAACTCCCGTCTTTACAGTAAAAATAAGATGTTTATAAACCAAATTCTAGATACATTGAGCAGAAATCTATGGATTAAAAGCTATTTGACAGTAATTTGGTATATTAAATGAACTGCTGTGTAAAACATGAGAAAACACATGGCTTATGACATTGTTAATTTACTTGGGTTGCTTCAGTAAAAGTTGCACTTGAAAAAGAGTAAATACTATACTGAGGTGTTGGGAGGCAGGGAATTTACACAGCTGATGCACATTTTTCCATTTATGAATGGCTCCCAAAATTTAGAGTTTATTACTTTTCAAATATAAATAAACATATTATTTATATTAATAATAAACACTTAAGAAAAGAAAGAGCTGAGACTGATTGTTTTGCCAGTGGTATCTTAGCCAAACAATTTTGGGTTGCACATAGGAGGAAAGGAGGGAAAAAACACCAACTTTTAGAATTACTAAAAATTTTCTGGGAAGCAACCATTTGTGACCTGGTCATATATGTCTGGTCCCTGTTCCTCTCCTGATACTTCTTGTAAGTGGTATTCTTTAAGGAGTGTCCTTATACCAAGTTTTTTTCTGTTTCTAGGTCACTACATGTATGTGGACTCTGTTTATGTCAAACATTTTCAGGAAGTGGCCCAGCTAATCTCACCAAAGACCATAGTCCCAATATCTGGCTGCTTATCATTTTATTATCAACTTAAGCAGGAAAGCAGCATTGTTTTTACTGTTTACTTAAGAGACATGAGTGGCTTTTATGAAGAGGTCTGGAAAACAGACAGTGCACTGAATGCAGACTGGGCACTAGCAGAAGTCAACTTCAACGCTCCATATCCCATGGAGGTAACGCAATTCTTCCTGTACAGTCCAGCTGCAACTTCCAGGTTGCCTCAGACACAAGTGCCAACTCAGGATAAGCTATGAATATGGCAGGGACCATTCAGTATCTTAAAGATGGCTGGAAATGTGGTGATGATCTGTGATTTCCTTCGCCCTTCACATAAGGGTCGAGGAGGGATCACTTTCCACACTCGTGAAGCCAGGTGGTATAGTGCTTGATCAGAGTACCTGGGGAGGTTATAGAGTTTGACTAATGTAAAGTTTTTCGGTTGCTGAATAATATCAATATTCTCTCACTTCCCTATTTCTGTGACTCCGTGATCCATTTTTGAGGATGCCGAGTATCACAAAATAATGCATAAGAAAAATACTGCACAAGAAAAATTCTAAAAAATATTTGAGGTCTATTCTCCACCCTACTTAGATCCTGCAGTTCATAAGAGAAAGTCCATACTTGGGTCCTGAGAGTACAGTAGTCCTTAGATATGAAAGACAGCTCTTGCTGG
Source organism: Orthonyx spaldingii (assembly GCA_013397795.1). Classification (NCBI taxonomy): domain Eukaryota; kingdom Metazoa; phylum Chordata; class Aves; order Passeriformes; family Orthonychidae; genus Orthonyx; species Orthonyx spaldingii. The sequence goes on along the minus strand of VZTJ01006154.1, from coordinate 9,650 downwards.
TTATTATAATGACTTTCAAGAGTATAATAAAGAAAATGAAATTTTTTATTCCCTAGTGTTTACTAAGAAATACCCAAAACTCAGAGGATTGAAATAAATGGTGTATGTGTATTACATACATATATACTTACATGTATATTTTACACATATATATGTAATTTTTATATATATATACACACATATACTCTATACATATATACTTCTAATACATGGATTACAAATAAATTCTACTTGCTCTAATTCTACCTAAGTGATTTGCTAATTCACCATAAGTCTGCAGACTTCCAGAAATTATTAGGGGTAAAGCTTTTTTCATGAAATGTTACATAGCCCTTTTATACTCTATACAGTCAGTGATCATCCATTTAAATCATCAGAATTCAAGTGAAAGGAGGGTAGCTCTCATAAGGCTTCATAATACTGACTGGTAAGTGAATTACTGATTCAATAAATACAAACTAAAAGGGGAAAATCAGTCCTAGCACTGTTGATGGAAATTAATGAATGATCACTTAGAGCCAAGCTAAGTATAAGTCTAAAATATTCTCTCATTTCATGGTGGCATTCAAAAATCCATCCAAAATGTTGGAAGCCATCTATACTGGAATAAATCCCAAAACATAGGATGTTGTACTGCTAGGTGAATGCACTGGGTGTTCATCAGGATATGCAACTTCAGCTCTCTCAGTTAAAAAAATATTTTAAAAAATAAAAAAAAAAAATTAAAAAAATATCATCCAAGAGGGAGATGCAGATATTTAAAAGTATGGAGAAGTTACATTAATGAAATAACAGTTTTCAGCCCTTATAAAGAAAGATCCAAGTAGAATATGGTAGAGGTTCTTAAGAGTCATGAAGGACACAGAAAAGATTAACTGTTCCCTTTTTCTCAAAATTTACATTGCTGTTCCAAATTCCTAGTTGCCATGTAACAGTTTTAAAACAAAATACACGGAAAGTTTTTCATATATGACCCAACTGTAGAACTCACTTCCACAACATACCATAGATATCATTATTAAGATCAGCTAAAAAACTGGTTAGAAAAATTAATGGAAAAGAAAGAATCCATCAGGAATATAATGTAAGGGAAGAAGAACTGAAAGCCCGTCATTGTTTTCAGGTTTTTTTGTAGGTGCTCTCTGCTGGAAAAAAGACACTGGGGTAGACAGGTCTTTAATCTGCTCAAGGAATCTTTATGTAATCCAACACAGTAATTATGTTAGAGATCATTTTACAGAAATAATATTAAACCTTAATGTATAAATTCTTTGGTTGCTTCAAGAGGGTCTTTTTCTTTGTTTCATCTGGCCAAAGGAGATTACTCAGGGGTCTTTTACTAGCTCTCCTAGTTTGCCTCCCATCCTTAGGCAAAACATCACAGGCATTGCTTTCACTGAAAAGAATCTCACTCTGAAAGCATTTGTCCTTATTTCCTTGCTTTGTCCCTGGGGCTGGCTCTCAAAGTTTTCCTGTATTTCAGAGCTTTGATATTTAAAAGAAATTTTAGGACACTTCCTCAAGAATTATAGATTGTTGTCCACTTACTTGAGGAAATTATATCCCCTGGGAATGACTAAATACAAGCATTGTTTGATCTTTGTGGTAAACAAAACACAACAATAGCTTTTCTGGTTCTTAAATAAATTCTGTACAGGAAATCTTCCCTGACAGCTAATGCCAAGTCATGGGTTTCAGTGTCTGAGCATGTTTACAGAAAACTGTAAACTTTAATATTTTAATAACAGAGTAATGAACACAGGGGATTTTTAGCTCTTGATCCAGACAGATTCTAGATAAAACTGGAATTCTAGTCAGTACAGACTGATGATTGTAAATAGTGGTTTTGTATAATACAATGACAGAAGCCTTACTGCATCTTTAAAACTGGTGCTTCATAAAGTAGAAGAGGTATGTTCCCTTTGGGTTTTCCTTGACCTTGAGTGAGCAAAGATCTAGTGCCAAGGTCAGGCTCTGATTTATAACACTAATAGGTGATATAATTTAATTTGTCCCAACACTTGCAGCACTGTATGAGATGTGCTGGAGTCTGTCTGGGATATCCAATCAGAATTCTGTATTTCAAAGATCTGTACCAAAATTATTGCTGAGTATATGGCAGATGAATAACAATTTATTATAATTTCTAGGTAATATTTGAAGTTGCTTTCAATAGCGCTAAGGGAGGTTATATTGCCCTTGATGACATTTCTTTCTCTCCGGTTTACTGCAACAATCAGACAGGTATGATGAGCTCTTACTGCTATTTACCTCCCTTGTTTTCCCCTTTGCCTTGCCCCTCAGAACTGTCAGTATTTGCAATATTTAGTGCTACCTTCTCAACTGACCAGTGCCATTGGACTTTTCTTCCTTCAGAAGACGTAACAGCAGATAACACCAGTACCATTCATTTTTTCAGAAACCAGTCCTTAATGCTTCCTTTGCAAAGACCTTGCCTCAGGTTTTTCCAGCTGGAGTACTGGACTGAATGCTGTATTTGCATCACTAAACCCACCAAACATGGGTTTTGAGAAATTACCACTTGCAGGCCTGTCACAGGAAGAGAGGGTGAATTTTCCCCGGTGTGATGGTACCAAGAAGAAAATGCCCTGGGCTTTTCAATAATGCCAGCGTAGACATTCTTCATGCCACATGCCATGAGGTGTTCTTCAGAGGCAAAACAAGAGCCTTGCCTTCTTCACTTAATACCTTCCAGGAGGTATTACTCATCTCAGACAGTGGCATGTCTGTTTGGTATTTGTTAGGTGTTTCACAACAGACACCACCTGAATCCATGTGACCTCTGATGTAGAGGCACTTGGGATAAAGGACTTTGTCATTTGTGAATGCAGCCTCTTAAGTAGCTGTGTACTTGTTGCTGGGGTTTTGCTGTTGTACTAAACACTAGTCAAAAGCACATTAGTAGTTTCCCACTGATACCATCTATTCCTTTGGTCGTAAGTTTGAATTTTTTGACTAATTCTTTGAAATGATCATGGGAAAAGAGCCTGGTTTTTTCCCCTTTTTATCTCAGAGTATCTGCTAGTTCTGCCTTCACTGCTGAAGTATTGCTGCTGAAGGAGGTAGATTCCAGATACATTAGTAATTCACATCTCCTGGCTGGGTAAATCCATTGTTTCTTTATCTCTTCAATACTTTTTTTGGTATTTGTTTTATTTTGCAACAAAAATCCTAAGTTATATTTGCAGTTTTCAAGGGGCTGGAGCTGTGTGTTTATCTCTATTTTCCATTCTAATTTTCAGACAACTTACGTGTGTTGAGGAATGGGATGAATTTTATAGCATTTTCTGCCCCAGTAGTTGAAGTTCACATCTAATCTGAATGGTTCAGAATCTATTTTGAATATGATAGGTTCATCTAGAGCTCTGCCTACTAACTTTGATTTTGAAGGTTGGTTTTTGGTTGTTTTGGGGCTTTTTGTTTGAGAAATGAAGGTAAATAATTTGCTTTATACTTCGTTGAAATACAACATATACTGTTTGGTCCTTCAGACTTATCAATTATTGTCATCTTCAATTCTTCTGAGTAGAGATGTTAAAAAGCAAGAGATCTCCATTCGCCTTGTATTCAGCCACAGCAGTATATACAACAGCATTAAGTTTTTTCTTTATTTTTTTCTGGAAGTTTTGTTCAACAAAAGTCTTGATGTTAGCCAAATGGAGGAAAAGATACCAAAGTACTAAATTTGCTTAGAAAAGGATGAATCAGAATATGGGTTTAATGTCACATTGTAGTGTTCCACCTGCCTTTTCTCTAACTAGGGAAGCAGAGGTGGGAGGCCATGGCTGCAGGAAGAGTAAGACACATAGGCAGGGCTTAGATTTGGCCTATTGGAAGCTGAAAACACCTTATGCTTCACTCCAAAGCCAAAATTTTTCTTCTTTTAAAGCTGATTACCTGTGTACTTGCCCCTGCTGGAAAATCTCTCTTAATCTCTGTGAAGAAGGATCATGTGTGCTGCTGTAGAGTGATGTACACAATGTCCTGGGTCTGAGCTCATGACGAAGTCAAAATCTGCATGATAGCTTTGGGTTGTGCCCCTCCGTCTCCCAGCACCTTGTATAAGAGACTGGTGAGGCCTTTAAAGAAATAGAAATGTTTTACTTACTAGCACCCATACAGCAGGGGCACTTTTTTTCCAGTCTAAAGCAAGTCCTGACCCATAAATTCCATATTGCAGGTCAAGAGAGAGCAGTCAGCAGAGCTGGGGGGGGGTCTTAGCTTTGCTTTTAATCAACTTTACCATAAATGGTTCAGCTTTCGTCACTGTAGTGTTAGCACTGTGTGAGGCAAGCTCCAGAGGAAAGTAGCCATGAGATGGTACATGAAGTAAAAACTGGTTTGCTTACCTGCTTATAGCATGCATATGCACACATTACACATAACTATAAATGGATTTTTAAGAAGTGCTCTTTAAAAAAATACTAAATGTTGATGTTCAGTGCACACACACGCGCGCACACACACACACACACACACTCACACACACACTCACACTCATTTTGTCCTAAAACCTTTTGAATGAAGGAGCAGATGAAAACAAATGGTCTTTGTCTTTGTGAATTGTGTCCTGAAGGAAGAATCTGGTCTTAATATATGTAGCTTATTTGTGTTTTAAAGGGGCTACGAAGCAGGTTTTCTCCTGGCTCCAGTAAAAATATAAGAATATAAGACCAACTTGCAACAGAAATTTGATAGTTTGATTTCATCGTGACTATGCACTATGTGTGTGTAACATCTTTGTACATGCTTATCTTCTGTAAAGAAAAGCAAGATGAACCAAAGTATACTTTAGCATCTTTCTGCTTCAAATACCTAGGCTTATCACACTGTACCCATCCTAACAGAACATATGCATCTTCCTTGTAGGAACTCCTTTCAATCCTGCCAATGCAGGCTGCAATTTTGAGGAAGATCTGTGTAATTTTTACCAAGATCACAAAGATGGCCCAGGATGGAGCAGAGTGAAAGTGAAGCGCAATGTGTATAGAGCTGGAGATCACACTACTGGGTTTGGTAAATCAAAGCTGATTTTTCCTAGAAGAGTCAAACGACATATAAATGTTATATAAAAGATTATATAAAGGTTAACCTGTTGTTTCATTGTTCACTCTGTTAAGTAATATCACTGGCACAATGGTTAGCTTGCCTCAGTGCAACTCTCTGCCATTAAAAATCAGTATTCACAGCTTGGTCCTGTCTGGAACTCTGGCTGTGCTTCCCCATGTATAAAGGAGGAAGGTCGCCTATTGAATAGTCAGGCAGGGCCATAAATCAGAGTATCTTCACTATACTGCTCTGTAGTTGCTGGAGGGATGAATCCACAAAAATATGCAAGTAAATGTAATAATAGTCTAATGCATTGTTTTTACAGAGGAAAATTGGCCTTTTAGCTCTTCTAGGCTTACAATAGTTGGCATTTTTAAGGGAAAATAGAAGTATTGTGTAGTGAAACTGCATGGTGAAAGAACTGTTAATAAGTTCTGAAATTCAGACATCTCTTTGTGTAGAGTATTCATGGTTATTAATCATATGTGCTAAAGTCTCACCTCTTTATAGCTGGTGCAGGGAATAATACGCCTTATGCCCTACCCTCCATTTTTTTATCTCGCAGTTGTAATCTTGGAATGGCCAGTTTTCCAGTGAGGCCAGCAGGCCAGGGAATTTTTCAGGGTAAATTTGATAAGTGCTTGTTTCTGATAACTTAGCCATGTCCCAGTCTAACTAGAAGACAGGATGCTTTTGGAAAAAAATTCTTATTTCCTGTCAGAGTGTGATAATCTATTTCTTGCCAGTTGGAATTGTTTTTATAACCGAAGTCTGATGCAATAACAGAAGTTGTTTTAATAACAAATCAGCTGTGCTAATAGCATATTAAATACAATAATTATGCTGTCTTGCAGGCTATTACTTATTGGCAAACACAAAGTTTACATCACAGCCTGGGTCCATTGGACGGTTGTATGGCCCAACCCTGCCAGGAAACTTGCAGTTTTGTCTGCGTTTTTATTATGCCTTATATGGTTTTTTCAAGATGAGTGGCACTCTTGCAGTTTATATCTTTGAGGAGAATCATGTTGTTCAAGAGAAAATCTGGTCTGTCTTGGACTCTCCAAAGGGAGTTTGGACTCAGGCTGAAATCTCCTTCAAAAAGCCTATGCCTTGCAAGGTAAGAGCCAACTCTTCAAATTTTTTGAATTCTGAGAGGGGATTTTCTTTGCCTTCTCTTCTCAGAGTTCTTTGTTATGCAGGGATTAATCCTATGTGAGCTGTACCTGCAAAGTGAATTAGTATTCCCCAGGCAGTACAGTGGTGTGTAGAATGTTCCCTCACAGCCTGGCTGCCACAATGTAGGGGCTTTGTACCAGGAGCAGGGTAGTGTTGCCCTGGTGTCCTCAACTGCAGTCACAGTATTGCTGGAGATTTCACCAGAGAGCTCTAATGAAAGCCAGTTGTGTCTTGATTTCTCAGCATGCTCCACTTTCACTCATTTATGTTTGCTTATTTTCTATGTGAGTCACATCATTGTCATACTCAATTACAGATTTTAATTAATCTAAAAAGTACTGGTAAGTTCTAAGCAAAAGGGGGAGCTGATCCTACTTTCCTAAATTCAACTTGCTTGGTTTCAATGTGAAACCAGAAGTCAGTGTAATTGAGAGCAATGGACTTGAAGAATTTGCAGTGTCTTGTTGGAGAGGTCATTATGTTATCTCAGCAAATTCATAACACATTGCTATTTGACATCACCTCCCAAGTAAGTCCTTAAGCCACTGTAATTCCTCATCTCCACTCTTTTTACAAAGACTGACTTTTACACAGATTTCTGTAAGTGCTACTTGTGTAATTATCCTGATTTCTGTAAGAGATTTTCACTATCACTGAGGCGTCTAAGGAGGACCAGATGGATCACTAAATGTTGACCACAGTGTGTGTCCTAGGTTGCAATATAAGATCTATTCTATTACCATCTCCACAAGCTGTTGAAACAGGTGGGACACTGTTCGTTATCTCCTGTCATGACTCACCCCTGATAACTCCCTCCAGGGGCTATCTCTGTTAATGGGCCATCAAGAACCCACTTCATGATTCATGGAATTGCCTCATCCCATTGTGAGATACTCTGCCCAGGGGGCAGGAGCCAAGCATTCCCAACTGGATGTATCCTGGGCTGTAGAACTGCACAAGTCAGCCCTGCCTACTGGATTCCCAGAGAATAAGAGCTACCACTGGACCTTCAGGTGGAGACCAGATTTCGTACAAGATCATCGCTTCAACAGAACCTCTTCACTTAGACTGCTACCATCACCGTGACTAACAGGGTGTCAGGTTGTATCCGACTCTGTCAGTGTTTTCATTGTATTATTGTATTTATTTTAATTTTCCTATTAAATTATAATTGTGACTTGCGATCTCCCACTGGTTTGTTTTTCAAACTAGTACATATTTTGGCACCCAACGTGAGGCAGTCTTGAGAAAAAGAATTACAATTTTTTATTACAGGAATTTACTCACCATGATGCTCAGCTTGGCTATATGGGTACTGTACCTAGCTCTCTCTATTTTTTCACACATGGGAAATTACTTGCCTGTTATATTGCTCCTGTTGAGACAAGAGAATAGCATGAGAATTGCTTTATTGGTTTATTACGTCTATTGCATGATAACCTGCGAGGCAATGAATGCCATTTGAAATACATACTCAATTTTGTTTGCCTGTCCTAGTCTGGGCTGCTACGTCTGAGACCTCCTCAACAATCGCACCCAGCCCCTGGGAGTAAGAGTAGAGAGTGGTTTCTTCCAGCCTTTCAGGCCAGGCACAGCTGTTTTTGACCATATTGAGTTCCCTCATGCTTAGAATCAGAACAGTACTTGGTATGGCACAGTGTCTTCTGCAGGAGGAGAAAAGAAACAAGTCAGCAGGCACCATGTCCACACAAACTTTCACCAAGAGGAAAAGAACCAAAAGGGCAGTCAACACCTCCACACAGACCACCACCGAGCTGGAACAGCCTAAGCCAGTTGCAGTTGTCCCCGTCCAGAAGAAGAAATCAAAGAGCAAATCAGTCCGCATAGTGACTGACAAGTACGCGGCAGGACCATTGCACCCAACAGAAGAGACAGAGCCAGAGATCATCACTCGGTTGCTATCCCTGGGTGAGCTGTGTGACCTGTGGAGGGAATTCAGGCACCAGGTGAATGAGTCTATCCTGACCTGGCTGCTCCGCATCTGGAACGTCGCGGCTAACGACACTATTCTGGACGGAAGTGAGGCTAGGCAGCTGGGATCCCTGTCCCGCGATGTGGTCATTGACCAGGGGATTGGAGGAACCCAGGAAACTCTCAGCCTCTGCCGGTGACTGCTGGCAAGTGTGCGGGACAGATACCTTTGCAAAGAGGACCTCCAGATGTACCAAGGAAAATGGAGCATGATGGAACAAGGTATCTGCCTGAGGGAATTGGCTGTACTGGAAATCATTTTTTCAGAAGATGAGAGATTCCGTAAGAGCCCAGATGGTGTTCAGTGCACTTCGCAAATGTGGCTGAGATTTGCACAGCTCGGACCAGAGATATACTCCCGTTACCTGGCGATGCTGAAGTGGAGGGAAGGAGAAGACAAGGTGAGAGCGTTAGTGAACAAACTGAGAATTTACAAGGACACCGTCACCACCCTGTTACACACCCATGTCTCATCTGTGGAAACTAAGCTGACTGAGCAAGTCCAGAGCTTGATTGAAGAGGGCCACCAGAAACTGAAAAAGGAGCTTAAAGAAGGAATTTACCATGCCTCGCCAGAACCCACAAGAGTCTCTGCCATTAGGAGCAGACATTCCCCAGCCAGGGAGAGAAGACAAACTCCACGAGGTAATCTCTGGTTTTTCCTACAGGAACATGGAGAAGACAGGAAGTGGGATGGAAAACCAACCTTCTCCTTAGCAGCCCGAGTACGTGAATTGAAATGAGATACAGCTACCTCAGGAAGCTCGCCTAGGTTCAACACTGCTCCGGTCTCTTGTGAACAGAACCCCAGATGGTACAGGAATGATAATATGACTGATTCTCTTGAAGGGACCTTGGGAACACATTTACAGGAGGAGAGCATCGTGTACCACGACCAAGATTAGAGGGGCTCTGCCTCTAGCCAGGTAGAGGAAAGGGACAATCAGATCTATTGGACTGTGTGGATCCGATAGCCTGGCACATCTGACTCACAAAAATATATGGCTTTGGTTGATACCGGTGCTCAACGTACTCTGATGCCATCCAGGTATGTGGAGACGGAATCCATTTCTGTTTCTGAGGTGGCAGGAGGATCCCAGCAGCTGACGGTACTGGAAGCTGAAGTGAGCTTAACTGGGAATGAGTGGCAGAAACACCCCATCGTGACTGGTCCAGAGGCCCCATGCATCCTCGGCATAGACTGTCTCAGGAGTGGATATTTCAAAGACCCAAAAGGACATCGTTGGGCTTTTGGAATAGCTGCTATGGAGGCAGAGGACGTTAGGCAATTGAACACCTTGCCTAGACTATCAGAGAATCCTTCTGCACTTGGGCTCCTGAAGGTGGAGGAACAATGCGTCCCAGTTGCCACCTTGACGGTGCACTGCCGGCAGTACCAGATGAATCGA
>VZTJ01006151.1:536838-593655 GCA_013397795.1 Orthonyx spaldingii | reverse complement strand
CCTGATCTTCTGATGCTTCACCTGAAAGGCCAGTGGTATTGTTGTGAGCTGTGTACCATCTCAGTCTATTCTGAGGACAATGAGATGTGGTAGGGATTCTGTATCCTTAGGGGTATCCTAAAGGACAGTATCCTGCAGGACTTTTATTCGAGTTGCCTTCAGAATTGCTCGAACCACTCACTTAAAAATCTGCAGCATTTTCAGGCAAGACCAAGTAATACTTCATGATCTGTCATACACAGCGATTCTGGCCCCATCCAGTGATCCTTTCTCCCCTCCACCTCCACAATGCCAGGTCATATCAAACCCCTCTGCCATAAGCTCCATCTTCTCTTCCACACAAATTAGTTATAAACAGTGTTGGCATGTTCTTTGTTGTGCTCTGGGTTACTGGGCTCAGCATGCACATGGGCACTGCCCAGACCGAGTCACAGTTATGCCTTCCTGTCATTTTTGGCTCCCTTTTGCAGGCTGTGGTCAGTGGGTTTAGCCCTTTGCTAGCAAATGCCAAACATACCTGACAGTGTAAGTATTTTCACACACATGAACCCTCAGCAGGGAAGAGCAAGCACCAGAGAGGGAAGGCCATGTATGACCTGTGAAACTGCCTGAGGCTGTGCAAAGGGAGACTGGTTGAGTTCAATGATGCTCCTCTGCCTCTGTTTTCCTTTGTCTCTGTGAGTTCGTGTGTTGCAAGGAGCATCTTGTGAAATGTCCTGGCAGGGAAATGATGGGAGTTCCCCAAAGTCCATGTGCTGTGGGGTACACCCAGGATATGGCTTTTTCAGCACACCAGATCAGAGCCTGTGAGGTCCCCTCACCAGTGTGGGAGGTGCCCTGTGCTGGGGAAAGGCTTTATTTGCGGCCACACTGGTAACGGGGACCCTTGGAGAAGAGTGATCCTGTGGTCGAGATGATGAATCACCAAGAGAGAGTCAGTCCTGGAACTGCAGGTAACACCCAAACCTTCCTTCCTTTCTCTCCTCCTGTAGGAGAAGGAGGAGTTCATGGAAAGACAGGGCTGGGATGCATCCTGGCCATGGCACGGTGGCCGGCCTCCTGCCAGGACATGGGGCTTGGGACAAGAGAAAAGCAACAGATGAGGGAACGGGGCAGTGCCCAGGCTGGCAGAATGACCTTTGTCCTGGAGCCAGGGGAATGGAAGTCCAGGCACACCGTGGTCTGCTATTCCCTTCAGTGCCTTGTCTGTAAACAATGGGGCTGAAGGGTGCTGTCCTCCTCTGATTCCCCTGGGAAAGGTCTCTGCATCAAGCTGAGCACAAGTCCCTGCTCCCATCTCTGGTGTCTCCAAGGACAACACAGCCAGGGCTCCTCTCCCAAGAGCTGCCAAGTGCCTTTTCTCCCTGTGGAAACCATCCCTTCTGTGTGTCTGGCTGTGCACACCCTGAGCTGGGCAGTCACTCCTTTGGGCGACTGTGCCATTGCAGGAAGGGGCTCACGGTACAGAGCCAAAACACAGGTAGTGAGAGAAGGAAGCTCTAAAGAGAGAGGAAGAGGAGGGAGGTCCAGAAAGGGCATTCAGTGACAGACAGGGGTAACGGAGGGCAACAAGGAACATGTGTTGAGGAGCAAGGAGGTCTGACAGGACAAAGGAGGAGTGAGGTTTGGGCAGAGTGCAGGCAGAGTACAGTTTATCTTGTGATAAAGAGGGAAATACAAAAGCAGCCTCAGGGCAGCCCCTGTGTTACTCTGCTCTGTGGGTCTCACCCACTGCTAGTGACAGGCAGCAGGACCTGCTTCCAGCACCTCTGGGGCTCCCCAGTCCTTGGAACAAGGGACCAGCAGGATACTGGGCTCCAGAGCCACCTGGGTTATCCTGCCTCCAACTCTGGGCTGGGACATTCCCACTCTTGCTTTGTGTTTTTCAGCCCCAGCAGAAGGGAGAAGCTGCTCCTGGCTGAACATCTGGGTCTTCCTTACTTTTGCCCTTGCCATCAAAGCTGCCTTTGTGACCATCTGCCTTGGTGGGTTCCAGAGTCCCTTAATTCTGTCGGGACGAAGGGCTCAGGTGACTGCCTTTAGTCAGGTGGAAATTCCATATCCTAATCCCTCTGTCCTTCACCAGGGCAGGCAAATTCCCTTCACCAAAACAGGCCTTTCCACCCTTTGGGCTTGTCCCATGACTTGTTTGTCCCGTTCCTGATCCCATCCTCAGAGGATTTCTAATCTGGCTTTGTCAGCTGGGAAAGTGAGTCTCTCAGCCAGAAGAGGTGAGAGCAGCTCCTCCGAGGGAAGGAATTACTGCTAGTGGCAGAAGGGTCCTGCTGTTCTCACCTCCTTGCTCAGTCCAGATTTTAGAGCTTGTTAACATAACAGAGTCTCTGTTGGGGGTCTAAGGCAGAAGGTAGAGGATAGCACAGGTTGGTCACGCCTGAGGTTAAAAGGATGATAACAGCTCTTTCCGTCTCTTTAATCTCTTCTCAGTGTCTTTACTTTATGGAAGCTATGGCCAGTACAAGACCCTTCTCCAGAACTCTACAGAGTGGTACTGTGTCCCCAGCAGTTCTGCAGACAAAAGTGAGTGATGTTAAGAGCCTCATAAGCCTCAAAGAACTCCACCAAAATTTAGTCAGGTTTCCCCTCAACCTTTGAAGTTAGGAATGTCATTGCAGTCACAAGTGGATTGTTTTAAGGAAGGAATCTGGGGAATTGAGGTAAGAAGACACTGTATTGTACATTTTTACTTAGGGTGCTATGAAAATGTGTTCTGGGTCAGTGGAAGAGGGTGAGTTGTTCCATACCTGCATTTGGCCAATCTTTTTACTCTTCCCCTTCACACAACCCCTCAAATGCTGGTCTACTGGTCTAGATGAAAGAGCTTTTATACAGGCTGGTTCAGTCCAGCTCCACTCGCTGTGCTGGCTCACTGCCTGTTCACACAAGAACCATGGTCAGTGTGAGGGACAGAGGAGGGAGGATGATACTAAGTAGTTCAAAATAGCTGGAGAGCTGAGCTGCAATCACACATGGAGTGATGGTAATGTGGAATGCTGGAATGCCTTTGGTGCAAGTTCCCAGACTCAGGTCAGAGATCTGTTCAGAGATCATGCAGCCTCATATTTTGTGAGAATATATCTGTAGCTTTTAATCTACCATTTGAATCTCTGGCCATGAGGGAAATGCGTTGGATAACCTGGCTGTGTAAGGAACTGCCTGTGCTGGCAGCAGGGCTGTCCGAGCAGTTTGCTCTAAGTCTCTCAGTCTGCATGGGCTGAGAGCTTGGACCACACTTCTCTGATGGAATGGTTTCCAGGGGACTCTGAGCCAACAATTTCCCATTTTGCTTCCTCAAGAAGAGTAAGGCAGAAACGCTGTCTCTCACCAAAGAGAGGTTGCATGGACATGGCAGGACAGACAGAGAAAGGTAAGGGGCCCCTTCAGGCAGGGGCCTTGTGACAGGAGCCTGCCAGGTAGCTGACAGCTTTACTTGTGGAGCACAGATGTGAGCATTTACCTCTGTCCAGACTGAAGGTGGGGTTCAAACTGCACTCCTAACACCTGGGACCCTACATTGAACTCAGTCATAAAGGACAGCACATCTTGTTCAAAAGCAGGATGTTTTTCCCCCACAGTGGAAGGCTGGATGTGCTGCCCAAAGGGTTGGAGATTCTTTCAAGCAAGCTGCTATTTCCTGTCCCTTGATACAATGTCATGGACTGCGAGTAAGCAGAACTGCACTGGGATGGGCTCCCAGCTGGTGGTGATCAACAGCGAGGCAGAGCAGGTGGGTGCACAGGGCTGAGAGAGGGACCCAGCAGCCAGAGACACAGTGCTGGGCCCTGGAGGGGAATCAGAGCCCCTCCTTGTCCTGCAGGGGAGGGGGAATGTCCTGTCTGCATCTCTGCAGCACCAGCTCCCCTCTGCCTCTGGCCCCAGAGGGCCTCCTGATGCCTCCCTGTGCTCAGTCCTGCCGCTCATGGACATTGTACTTTTTTTCCAGGAATTCCTCTTCAACTTGGCAAAAGAAAAAGTTACTAACATCTATGAAACAAAATACTACATAGGCTTAGCTGCTTACGAAAATGGGCAGTGGCAGTGGGTGGATCAGACTCCATATGAAAAGACAGCCACGTGAGTATCCTGGTGGAGTGAGGAGGGCCCTGTAATCCATGCTCTCAGTCCAAGTGACCAATGCATTGTGTAAGGCAGGTATTTGTCAGAGGGAGATTTCTGTCTTCAACTGATGTGCAAGTCAGAAAACCTAACTAGTTTTCTAGTCAATACTATGGCTCTGGATTTCTGTCACAGTAACTTTCCCTTTCTCTTCCACAACTGTTTGGGGTGACTCCACATCCACTGTCTTGCAGGCTAGACATTTTCAATGGAGAAACTTTCTTTTACAGGTTCTGGAAGCCTGGAGAGCCCAATTTACTCTTTGCAGAAAGATGTGCTGCAATTCATGTCAAGGGCAACATGGACCCCAACACTTTCAGTAATTGGAATAACGTCCTTTGCTTCACAAGTTGCTATCGAATTTGTGAACAGGCAGTCAAACTTCTCTGAGGAAGGACATAAAATCCAAGCTCTGAAGGACCTCAGTTCCCAGCCTGTGCCCCTGCATCCCTTTACAAGCTGGAGATCAGTCCTGGATGAAATAGCTCAGGCTGATGTCAAGGACCTACTATGACCCTTTCCACTCGCCTTCTTCAGAGACAAGGGTCCTAATTCCCCATCACTCTCCTTGACTCCTGGTTCAGTCAATATCTCAGTGATGTGGAAAAGGCCATCATTGTTTCATGAAAGGATACTTGTCCTTCAAATCACTGGAGCAGAATTTGAAAGAAGAGCATTCAGTGGAGTGTCCTTCTCCCTCCTCTGAAAGGAAAAATTATTCCTTACTTTAATGTTTCCTTCTCCTTCAGTACGTTGTGTGTTGATAAGTTTTTTTTAAAAAAATTAATAAATGTTAATTCTGCTCTTTGCACAAGGATGTCTTCTGAGTGACATGTCCCAGATTCCCACAACCCAGTCTCTCAACACAGAGGTTTTAACTTTTCAGTGTGTTTGGAACCTGTAGATGAGAATATTGCTGAGTGTGCTGGACTGGCCAGGAGCAGGAACAGTGTAATGTTCATCTGTGGAGTGTGTGAGGAAGGCCCTGAACACTTTGGAGAATCACTTGTGAAGACAGAAACAGAGCAGGCTGTGTAGTATTCAGTGCCACCAACTGTTTGCCCAGCATGCAGCAGAAAGAAGATAGATTTTGGAGATTCTGCTGAGACATGGCAGGATGAGGCACGGCAGTGAAGGGGAGAGAAAGCAATTAAATGTAACAAGAAGGATAAAAGCCAGAGTCCCCCAAGGAGAAATTTCTAATGTAAGAAAAGGGTGGAAGACCCCTATCAGAGGCATCACTGCAAACCAGATAAATAGAAGGCTTGAGCAAGTGCTTTGCTTCCCTAAAATTTCCCAAACCCCTATCTGTATTTTCCTCCCTTTTGTCAATGATATCCATACTCTTTGAAGAGCTGGGAGTTTCCAATTTGGGACTAAAAATACATCCTGAAAAATCAGTTCTGGGTGATTTTTTTTCCCATCAAAAATATGAGTACAAATTTTTGTCACCTGTACCTGAAGAAATGTATTTGCCAGGTTTCTGGTTTAGCCATTGGACCAAAAGCTTGGCTATTGCAAAGCGTTTGCCACCTAGTTTCTAAAGTTGCTGGATGCTTTCACAATGGAGAAAACTATTTTGTCTTGTCCAACATGACAGCAAACCCAAACATTGCAATGGACTTCTCTTTTTGATTTCTCCCAACTCACTTCTGGAAATTACAGCAACAGGGTTTTGAGGAAGAAAAAGAGGCACATAAGACACACAGAGAGAGACCAATGTTTTACGAGAGATTTTAGGGGCAGCTGCAGTTCTGGCTCCTAGAAGTTCATACTCCTGGAAGTATGCAGGATTGTCCTTCAGAAAGCTTCAGAAGGACAATCCTCCATACTGAATCCAGAGGTTGGGTGGGAAGGATAAAAAGTTTATCAGAATAGCATTCTTCATGATGACACCTGCAGTCCTTGTTTTCAGGTGGACATCCTGGTCACATCCCAACTGCCTCTCAGAACAAGACCTGGATGCTCACCACTCCTTGGCACATTAACTTTTGCTTTGGAAAGGAACTCGGGTCTGAGGGAAGGAGCCACAGTGACATTCACTTCTGAGAACACACACACCGTAGCGTGCAGGTACTCTGAATGCCGCAACAAAATTCTGTTGTGGTTCCCACTCGAGCTAGCTTCTGGTTTTCCTCCAGAAAAAGAGGAAACTGCTCATGAAGTCCAGTCTTGAGATGCAGTCTTCAGCTAGAAAAACATAAATAGAGTCATGTTGGAAGAGCACCCAGTGTTGATTCTTATAGTCAGACTTATTAATTATATCTGTACACTGAGTATGCTGCATCTCTTTATGTTTAGCTCTGACAGCTGAGTCTTCCTTTATAGGATACACCTGACTTTCTCTAACAGATT
Organism: Orthonyx spaldingii; assembly: GCA_013397795.1. Taxonomy (NCBI): domain Eukaryota; kingdom Metazoa; phylum Chordata; class Aves; order Passeriformes; family Orthonychidae; genus Orthonyx; species Orthonyx spaldingii. The sequence continues at coordinate 587,166 of VZTJ01006151.1, read as the reverse complement.
ATGATCCTTGCCAAGCCAAGAAATGAATTAAAGCGAAATGTATGTGCTTTTCATGACAGCCACTATCTTTTTATAAAGACTTTTATATAAAATTTTCCTCCAAGGGTGTCTGTTCTTTTTTTAGATAAAGCAGAGAATTACACCTCTACTCTTTTTCTGTTTTATCCCACCTCAGATTCTTTCATGTTCCCTTACAACATTTATTTCTCCACTTCTTTATTTTCTTTGCACTCCTCCTGCTGTTTCTCATTCTGTTTCCCCCTTTACTCCTTTTTTTTTTCCTTTAAATTTTGTTTCCTTTTACCTTTTCTTGCTAGACCACAGATGAGGAGCATACAATGTTGTTTGGGAGAAATCAAAGAGAGACATGGCATTTAAAGAAGTTCTGGCACTGGGCACACATCTGTTCTGTCTTTTAAAATGTAGTGTTTCTGAAACAATTTCCTAACCAGTCTTGTGTAAGGTATTAGTACTAATACAGGTACTGTTGGCCTTGCAAGGTTCTTGTTATCCAAGAGATCCACAACCCCCACTTCAGCTGTCTAGTTCATGCTTGTTATTCATGGTTTATCTCACACTGTCTAAGACAAATCCTGTGATTTCAGCCTTCATGTCTCTACCTGGTTACAAGAAAATATAAACACTTTTTTATTTTATATACAATCAGTTTGCATACCTGAGCAAGTTTTTTCACATTCTGCTGCTTAATTATAAATCATTTATCTTCACAGGCTTTTGGACAATCTGCTGGTTTCCTGGAAATGCCTCAGCTGATCATGAGATCCAGCACTTCAGCACCATTTCCAGCTCACAGCAAGTCACCTGCACTCTCTCGGTGTCACTGTGATCTATGTTCATGTGATCAGGAGGAAATGCAGAGAGCCTCTGACTCTGTCACTGCAACCCCTTGTGGTGCATCAATGACCTCAGAGCAAGGTAAGAATTCTGTAACATTCACTAGAAAAAGAAAACACAGCCATACGACAAGGAATTGCTTCACTCAATATCTTGAAATGCACCACAAAATTTGGCTTGTTCTGTACTCAGTGTTTTAACATAGGGGAAATTAAGAGTAGCATTTAAGAACAGGACATCGATCTGATTATTTAGATTGGAGATCAAAACAGACCACTGTAGACACACTCCAGTTCTGCTTTCCTGCCATGACATTCAATCCTGTAAGGTGAGACACCTGCTTAGATCCTCATACAAACTGAGTTGCCACAATTTTACATTCATGAGATGTCTGCAGATTTACTCTAGCTAAGGACCAAGGAAGTAAGTTCACTGCCTGAACATTTTTTTTGCTTCTGACATGAGCTAAAGCAGCTATTTCTCACTACACAGTTGCCAACTCTGAAATCAGAGCATGAAGGCAACCTCCTTCAGAACACTAAACACAGATCAAGGCCTTTCCTGTGCTGTCCATCAAGGTTTTCCTTCAAATGATCATTCTCAGTTCTCTTTGCTGTAGCCAAAATTTCACCTGAGTTCTTCCATTTATTTCCAGCTTTATGATCTCCTAATGTGTCTCTGTTTTTAAAGTGACACTTCTCCCCCTGTGTCTACACTTATCCTAATGATTTTAATTAACAAATTTTGCATACCTGAAATCAAAGTCTGGAGCAGAGAACATTTTGGAGATAAGGAAACAGAGGAAGTAAAAAACAGGAAGGGGTTGTTTTGTTTCATTGGTAATAAGACAGCCAATATTTCCCCTTCTGTGGTTGAAATTACTCCTGTTGGGAAAGGAAGTAGTGGGACCCACACAGAAAAAGGCAGACTTGGGAGGGAGCCAAGAACGAACTCTTCTATCACATTTACAAGGCAGAGGTGCTTCTCAGATTCATAACATCACACCACTCAGACACCATTTAAAACTACAGCAGAACACCGGCTTTACGACAATCATTTTCATGAGTCAAAACCTGCTTAGGAGATACATTGCTTCATGGGATCATCTGACCAGCTGGGAAAAGAAACAGCCAGCTGCTAGGAAGGGTTCTGCCAGACTGGATATCCCCAGGCCTGAAAGAAAGGAGTCAAATTCCTCCTGACCAGATAAGAAAAGGTTTCTGGCTGCAGATTCATTTTTGAGTCATCATCATCTGGGAGCTTGGGCATATTTTGGTGTTCAGAAAATATCTCAGTGAAGGCTTCCTATCCAAATGCCTCTTGCAACTATGAATCATAAGTGACACAGTACAAAATACATGTATGGAAGTTTAGAATTATTCTACCTGCATTCTTAACAAAACCTTTTATTAAATTCAGTTACTGATCTTTTTACAAGGCAATTTTCTTCATTTTTTTGTTAAGTATAGCTACCCCAAAAATTCTAAATGCCTACTGAAGAACCAGAGTAGCCCTTTAACATCATCAGATTATTCAACAAGCTCATCTTTCTAATATTTATGGAAAACCCAAAATGAAGTACTCCCCAAAGGGGAGGGCTGTGCTCAAAGGCTTGATCCCTACTTTTTTTCTTTTCAGTTGTTACGATTGTTCAAAACAACGTTGATAAAAAATATCAACCCACCTCTCCATGCTTATAAGTATGCATATTTTAAAATATCTCTGCATACTTACAACACATAAGACTCTCTGCTCTTAGCACAAAGTGCAGGGTCCCTGCCTAGAGACTCTGCACAGTTGATGTTTGTACTATGAATGAACCCTGTTTGCTACTAAATGAAGTATTGCACCACAAACTCAAAGACTGGCTTAAATGTATTATTAGGGGGGAAAAAAAGAGAGAAAGAAAAAGAAAAATAACAATTTTCAGTGATCAGAAGACATCTTTGGTACTGCCCAAAGGCTGTGGTTCACTATTACATCCCAAACTGGTACATTCCACAGACCAATGAGCCTTGCACTGTGCTGAGATCACAAATGACTCAAAACAAGCACATTTCCCGAGGACTGCTTCAAAAACTTTTCCCTGCAGCTCTGGTTCTCCTGCTGAAGTGTGCTACTCGGAGACAGATCAGGACTGACTCATGTTGGTTTGTGGAATCCTGTGAGGTGGCACACGTACGCAGTGCTGGAGACTAATAGTCAACAGAGCAAGATCATCTGGGGTAGGGATCGAGTGGCTGCAGAAAGTGAGGAAAAGGAAAGAAGTTTCCCTGGATAAAAATGATCAGTTTGTAAATCTGTTGCAAGCTTAATTTGCCTGCAGATCCATGGTCTGACTTCCTCACATGATTTCTGGTGTGTCTCATCACAATGGGCCTGCCTGACAACCACAGGACTATGTCTGACCTTGGTTACCATCGCTGGACCCAACCCTGCCTGAGGATTGATTTCCGTGCTTGACCTCAGACCTTCCTCATCCCTGAAGACTTGTGTAGCAATCTGGGCTCTGGATGTTGTGCCAGGTGTGCCCTGCTTGCCTCACTCAGGTGTTGTGGCTGGTCCCCAGCTGTCCTGCTGGCTGTGTTACTGCAGCTGGCTCCTGGCCACCCAACCCTCAGGGAGCAGCTGTCTCCACTGTGCCCTGACAGTGTCTGTTGTACCACAAAGCAAATCGTGAACTGGGATTTATTTTATTTTGGGTTTTTTTGGGAAGGCAGATTCTTGTCAGTTTGTTTTAATAAAGTAGCTCTTTACTACTGAATATTATTCCACAGCTTACTTCAGCTTTGGGTAGAATTTGCTACAGATGGCCACCGTTACTTCTTCACTGTAATTGTCACCACTTTGGTCCCAATTTTGCTGTTTTTCATGCTGTTGGTAAAAAATCTCTTTTTTCAGAAAAGACAAACAAACTTACTGTACTCCTTAACATCTTCCATGAGCTCCTCATTATTGCTGACAACTATAACCAGCTTTAAAAGTCATGTTCCAGTAGCTTTTCATAGGATTTTTGTATCTTTGGTTCTTTTTCCTTCAGTGACAATTCAACAGGCTGAACTGGTTCCTTATAGCTCTAGAGTAGTGCAGGGGGGATACAGAGCCATTCACATCTTTGAAATGGTGCTACACTCCACTTGTTTCAGCAGATCTGACAGAAGCTGGAAGAGTTTTATGTGCTGGGTTCCACCAGTGTGGCCTCTGGTGGACAGAGCTGCCTGGATCTGTGCAGAGAATCTGCTGTGTCTGTGCAGAGGGCTGGTTACTCCAAGAGAGGGAGCCACGTAAATCAATTCAGAAGCAACTGATGTGTAATCTCAACACAATTGCTGCAGAGCCACTGACAGATTACAACTTCACTGTTAGATTCAGAGCCAAACGAGACCAGATGTAAAGATTGATTAATCAAATCCTTCTGACACAAAGACATGCTTGGAGGAGCAAATGCAGCATGGAAACACAGCACCTATTTTTCATGGAATGATGGAATGGTTTGGGTTGAAAGCGACATTCAATGTCATCTAGTCCAACTCCCCGACATTAAGCAGGGACGTCTTCATCAGATCAGGTTGCTCAGAGTCCCATCCAACCTGATCTTGAATGTTGCCAGGGATGGGGCATCTATCACCTCTGGCTCTGGGCGACCTGTGCCAGTGTTTACACTTGAGCCAGCCTCTCTTGAATCAGTTCTACTTGACCAAAAGCAGATACACCATGTGAGTCAAGCTGCTACAACTGTGAATTATTGAGTGGTGGCCTGGGGAGCTGATGAATTTATCAGTTCAAGTGGTAGAAAACACCTCTAGTGCTGCAGTCAAGTAGAGCTGGAAGTACCTGCCAATCCTACTGAGAAAAGTGCAATACTTGAACAAAGATTAATTGAAAATAATGCTGAGAGTTGGCCTTTAGGAGCCTCCTTATCCCCCCATAACAAACTTCAGTTCCACAGGTCTAGTGAATTATCTTTAAACAGCACATGCTTCTTAAATGACAGACAGCAACATGCAGCTTAGAATCAACTCTTCCCCCTTCCATTGCCCTCACTTCCCCACTGATGGAAGCAGTCCTATGCCTGTTAACATCAGGGTCTTATTACATAGTGGGCTGCCTGTGTGTCTGTTGCGTGCCTTAACTCAGGTTTCAAAATCTCCTTTGTCCTGCCTAAACCAACCTGTGTTTCCCTTCTTTCTTTCCCTTTCTCTCCCTTCTTTCTGCTGCAATTAGCATAAATTCACTCCCAAAGCAATAAGATCAACATGACACGGTACACATGCCATTTAGTGGCCAGCTTCCCTTCACTGGGTTTTACAGTGTCAAATTTAGACAGAATATGTTACTTTTGCATACAAGCTCTTGAAATTCACAGAAGATTGTTACTCTCTCCAGCAGTCTTCTTGAATATGGCGGAATTGATCTGCTGGTTTGAGGATCTGCGTATTTTGTCTCATGACAATGTTACTGTCTTGTGTATTTCCCTTACAAATATCCATCACAGATAAAGGCAAAATGTCCTAGTTATACTTGCCATGAGATACCTGGACATCTGCCACCCTCCTTTCTGGCCTTGGAAAAGTTGCTGGGATGGCTGCTGGGCCGGCAGTTGCATTCATCATCTTGTTGCAGATGGGAAGCAGACTCTCTGGGTTGCCCATGTGATGTACATCAGCAGCTGGTACTGTCAGGATGACGTTCTTGTGGCCAGCTCAGCCCAGGGGACCAGTACTGACAGATGGTTCGGCACCAGGCAGAGATGTCAGCTCCCCCTAATTCAGCATTCAGGTGAAAAAAGGCAACCAATTTAAAAAGAACTTTAAAATGTGAAGAAAGAGGAGAGTCACCACAGGTAAACCCTTTTGCATGGCCTTGGAAACAATAAATTAATCTGGATGTAGCTGTGTTTTACTGAATCACAGGGAGATCCTGGGATGCTGGCAAGGGCTCCAGTCATTTTTGGTGACCCCACGTCTGCTGTTGCTGCAAGTTGGTGATATTCAGTTTTTAATATCAAGCCACTTTAAAGGTGTCTCAGACATGCTTATACTGGGAACATGGAAAGTGATTAATTTCTAATTGAAGGTTTTATCAATATACTTTCTGGGCTAAGAAATGCAAAGCTTAATGCAAAGACTTTCCTGGGACATTACTTATTTTAACATTTTCTACATACATGACCACAAAAAGAAAACCCCAAAAAATCAGGAAAATACGGGTAAGCCATACATACAGAAATGCCTCTTTACTCTCCTGCTACAGTTAGGGTTTGAGACTGCTTACCAAGCCTGAAGAATGGAGGCTGTACAGCCTCTTTAATTGTGACTGATATTTGGCCTAATGTGCTCTCTTTTGGCACAATGACACATATGAGGCCACACCACAGACTACAGACTTCCATGGTGGGGTTTTTTTTCAATTTTGAACAACAGTACCATCAAGGCCACTCCTATTTAGGTCATTTCTATTTAGGCCTTTTTTTACTGGGCACGGAGACATGAAAATAGGACCATATACAAAACCTGCAAGTCTACAATGATTTTTTAAATTTATTACTGACACATAAGGAATAGGCTGGGACTAGTGAGCTCTTAGGCTAAGTATTAATGTGCTTTCCAGGCCCCATAATAGCCGAGCAATTATGAAAGAGCTGGGAGTAACATGAACTTTTGTTGCACCTTGGAAAAGGCTGGTCCTCTGTCTTGATGAATTGTTGTCTTCCTTCTCTCTGCTCCCTCAGGCTGTCAGGTCAGTGCCTGTATTTTTACCTTTGATGAGTCCACGAGTTAAACCATTACTGACTACAATCAAATCATCTCCCTGTTTCCACTCTCCCATCTTCATTGGCAGGTATCTTGACGTCAGGAGGGACAGCTACAACTTAAAATTGACTTGAAGATGGATGTTGGGTCACACAGTCATAGAATGTAGGAAGAAATCTGCAGCATTTCAGTATCAACTGTGCATTATACAACCTGTATACAAGCATTATAAGGCCACTTTCACAACAGGTGTGGAAGTTCAGCATAATCAGAGGAATTAAAAACTAGGGATTTTAGGCTAACAAAAATAATAGTGAAAATCTCATGTTACTGAGATTATAACTTAAGAATACAACATTGTGGAGGCTACTATTTGCTTTAAAGATCTATATTCTCATGGTAGAGTCCTTGAAACTGGTCCAGTGACTGCTCCACCCAGGAAACTTCCATTTCATCAGAGAAAGGTTCTGTAGGAACTAAATCAACTCAGCATTACATTCTTCCTGAGGTGAAGAACCCAGAACAAAGCTCATTGATAATTTAACCCTTCAGAAGATAGCTTAACTGGTTGCTGATCTGCTGATCCCTGTTGAATTTCTGTCGGGGTTGGCCTCCACTGGCAGCAAGAGGCTGAAGAATGCAGCATTAATCCAAGCACATAGTGAGCTATAATGTAGCACACAAGGAGAAAAAGATAGGGCATAGCTAGTATGAGAACCAAGATTTAGTTCGTTTTCCTTTATGGTCTACAGGATCTCATTGGGTCCTGTTCCCAGCTGGGTAGAGAGGACAGTTCCACAGAGAGCTCCTTCTTGATAGGCCATCCCCAGGCTGTAAAGAATGGAGCCAAGTTCTTATTCACCTGCTGAGAGAACTTCTGTGCCCACAAGTTCATCTTAGAAGTGTTGTCTTTTGGGATGGAGGACATTTTCTGGTAGTCAGAGAACAGGTGGGTGAAGGGGTCCCAACCAAACCCTTCCTGCAACTGATGGAAAAGAACATAGTGTAAAATCAGTTATTATTTCACAGGCATTCTTTCTGTGTTACACACAACAGAAAATTTCACAGGCTTCTGCAGGCCTCTCACAGGCCTCACACAGGCCTCTCACAAGCCTCTTTTAGAATGAATGTAAGTTTAGATTAAAGCATTCAACTTTCAGGCTTCAGAGCATAACTAACAGCACTAAAGTACAGAAAAATACCTCCCCGTTATACTGGCCTCCCAAAACAAACAGAGATCAAAGATACATTGGGAGCAGCCAAAAGTGTCAGCAACCTCCTATATAAGCTCCTGCTTTGGGGCAGTGAAAAAGCCTCAGAGGGGACACTGACAGAATACCTAGAAAGAAGGAGCACAGGAGAACAAGGAGTGTTGAGCAAATGGGAAGGAGAGATTATGAACAGGGCATGCTTTGGCTAAGAATAAGAACAAAAGGAATTCATACAGAAAAGCTGCTGTTGCAGAATTAGAATTGTTCTTTCATGTCACATTTATTCCAGCAGTCCTGTTAGTAACCAGACAGGAGATGGGAGATCCCAGCCTATAAATGTGGGTGAGGCAGTGGGGCAGTGGCGAAACTGGTAAGATATTGTGGGAAAAATTTTTCCTCTTAAAACTGTTTCACTCTGTATAAATATTTCGTTATTCATTGCACCAAAAAACCCCAGAGGTTGACTCTTCAGCTTGACGATTCAGGTGGTTCTCTGGGATGTGGAAAAATCAGGACCAATACTTCTCCAATAAATATTTTTTCACTCATATGAAGTGTGAGAGCTCTCACACAAGGGAGCTGAGGGGTACTCACCTCACAACAGTCAGTAGCTTAAGCCATCATAATGGACACCTGCTTTGCAGTCCCCAGTTAAAAGCAGGTTGAGTGCTCTCTCCATTAGGCTAATAGTTTCTAGGAGGATTAAGGGAAAGGGGAAAATCTCTCTTGCATGCTTCCTGAGAGAATGCACTTTAATCTAGGACAGGGTTCATGTCTTAGAGTCTCGACCACACTGAGGGATCCAGTTCCATGTTCGGGAGAATAACCTGAGCCCATCCTCTTGCCACTTGATGGACTACGCTGGCTCCACTCAGTGCACTGGATGATGTGCACACCCTCCTCTTTCTAAGTTTTGTAAAAGGCCATGCAACTCACCAGGACACTGTTCAAAGCCTGGCTCTTCTAGACACTTTACAGTGCCAAGGTTTTTTTGACAACTAGCCCAATGTCCCACAGGAAATCTGCCGTGGATTAAAGAGCTGTGCCCAAGTTTGATCCTCCTTTTCCCGTGTTGTATAACAAGCAGCAGTTCCTGTTTCTCTTCTAGGGAGTAAGATTAGTACATTGCATTAAACTATCTCCCTGCATGGTTAAGCCCAAGTCTGGCAAAGGCAAGTTTTCAGGAGACATCAGCTTTAGGCACTCTGCCTGTTTATCTCTGCAGTGCTTTCTGGACCGAGGATAAACCCTGACAGTAATCAAACATTTACAAGGCTTCATAGCTACTGTCACCAGGCTGCAGACATCCCTCTGACACAGCTTCAGTGACTGCACTAAGAACACACACACGCAGTTTTCCCTGTTACCTGCAGGTATGTCTCCAGAGCAGTCCACACGCTCCAGTCCTTTAGCTGAGCACCTTTCTTCAGATAGTCTTTTATCCTTTCCTTCCGACACTGTGGCCTGAGTGCCTCGTGGGCCTGATGCCTGGGAATGCCCAGCACCTCCTCATGAACATAGACAGACCAGAGGTTGCATGTGGCCTCTGTGGTGTGAGGGGGAAACTCCCATGCCTGCTGTTGTTGATTGTGTCCCAGCTCATGGATGGGACCCCAGAGGCCAGTAGTTTGCATATGCTTCACATCTAACATCTCCTTCACTGACTCCAGATGGCCCATGATGGGGTAGCCAGCATGCATCCAGCCTGCAAGAGAGACAGGTAACAACACACATCATCAAGTGCTCACCTCAGTGCTTCTTAGACATAAATGATTATTTTATTTTTTTCATTTCTCTAGTGCCTTTCCTCCATCTCACAAATAACACTTTTTTTTCATTACTATAAATGACCAACTTTTCCCAGTGTGACGTAAAGAAACACATCAAGTTTCACCCTAACAGTAGTCAAACAAATAAAGGTAGGACTGAACCATCAGTTAAGTGCAGTTTTGCCTGCTTTCCCTTTTTATACATAAATGTACACTCATGGTTAGACTGAGGTTGAGGTTTTAGGATGAGGAGAAAAGCCTGACCATTGCCCAGAACACACCTGGACTCTCACAGGCTGAGCACAGTTGACACCAACGCAACCATGCAATAATGGGATTCAGCACTCCTTGAGTGCTCCTGCGTAGAGTGTGGATACTGCAAGCCTGCACTCCAGTGGCCAGTGGCATGGATGAGACATATGGAAAACACAGTTTGTCATGCCTAAGGGCTGCAAAACCCATCATACTTAAGCCTGTTCTTAACCTTGCAGGATTCCATAAACAACTTCCCAGCAGGTTGCTAAGCAAGAAACTTGCACTGTCAGGGATTTTACTTATGTCTCCTTGGTGTCTTCTTCCCTAATTGGTCCTCCTTCTTGAAGATTTCCAAAACTTCATGCAAGAGCAATGCCCCCAAATTCAAACACCTGTTGTAGCAGCGGATAAGCAGCCCTTTACACAGAGTGAGCCTGGTGAATAAACAGGAATGGAAATCCCCTTCCTGCAGGAATGGCAATCCCCTTCCTGCAGGAACTAGTGAACACGAAAGTGAATGGCCTGGAAATAGTTTCTGCAGGAGCTAGTGAAGATCTTGAGCTTCCTCTTTTTTAGTAAGAGGATATATGCAATTAGCAATCACTAGCACCCAAAACGTTCAGATCCAGGAATGTGAGTGAAACTACTTAGTTCACCCAAGCCAGAAGAAATTTTATGTCTGTAAGCTATGATATTTTTAACTGGCATTTGCTCAGCATAGCAGAACTTAACACTCCCAAGATGTGCCATAAATTCTTTCCATTGTAGCTTAGCAAAAGTTTAAGGCATCAGGGTTCATGCCAAGCCCTTGTCTCATTGTGGGATGATGAATTTAACCAGTTTATTTTGAAAAACAACTGTGCAAAATTTTTATTGCCAAGTTCCATGTTTACCATATAATTTGTTTTTAGATGGAAGGCACTGAGTTCAAAACTGGAAAAGCTGGAGTGGGGCAACATCAGCTGCAAAAACACACACTCCTGGGCTTTGACAGCAATACTGGATCTACTTCCACACTGCCATGATCTCAGGCACACATCTTTTCGGGCTAAACTTTTTCCACAATAACCTTTGTGGAGCTCACGTCAAGCAAGCAGGCACACAGGGGTTTAAAAGTTGTCACTGAACACATGAGAACAGTCCTGTGGCTGAGCCAGAGAAAAAATAGAAATCAGGTCACTGCTTCCCAGCTGTACTGACTCTGCATTCAGGAGGGAGAATGAGTAACTACATGTGAGCTAAAGCCACTGCAGCCAGCAACTCTGCATCTTAACACACCCCAACAGGAGAACAGCTGAGGAGATAACACCAGTTTTGAGAGCAGAGAGGCATCTGGAAAGGTCAGTATGTTTTTCAAGCCCTGCCTTACCACGTTCCCACTCTGATGGAGTAGCTCACAATTATGCAAGGGCCACAGTCATTTAACACCTCACATATGTTCCCAGTCTGGTTTTAGCAAAATAACCTTGAAGGAACAGACATTGCTGCTAGAGGCCACTCGCCTTTTAGCCCTGGAGAAGGCCATATGGCACTGTACCTACCACATGAGATCTGGACATCTGTCACAATCCTCTCTGGCCTTGGGAATTTTGCTGGTATGGCTGCCAGCTTGCTTATCGCCACCATGATCTCATTCCACAGGGTCAGTAGCGGCCGTGGGTTCTCCATGTGGTGGATGCTGTCAGATGGCACTGTCAGGATGAGATTCTCAACAGCCAGCTCTGCCCAGGGAGCAGGGTAGTGCCGGATACAGGCCTTCCACTGCCTTTCACAGGTCTCCCCTACAGCAACAACACAGAAAATGAGTTAAGCACAATTCTGACTTTTGAGCATGCTCACAGAGCCCAAGCTTGGAGAAAGAGACGGCGGTCATGAAAATTTCTTGGAAAAGAGTATGTGCTAGTTGCATGACTGAAGGTGGTGGCCGTTAAATAGCCAGTCCTCAATCTGTTCTTGGGAAGTCTCCTCAGGCTCTTTAATAGGTAGGAAACAGAACAGGACTGGCATATAACAGAGTAGCATAGCAAGAAAAGATCCCTGTTTTGTATCAGAGAACAAGACGCATCCAGTTTCTCCACTGTCTAATTTCTTTTTGTCCAGTAGAGATTTGCTGTTTCACATAACAACCCTGGTTCTGTTCAGTCCGACAGAGAGCAAGAAGAAATTGCAGCCAGGAAGAGAAGAGAAGCTGCTGGAAACACGGGAAATTCAGCAGAGATGTCTTGTAGGGTCTAGAGATGGCCGTATGGGGGCATAGTAAAGCAGGCAGAGCACAGAGCATGCTTTGCCGTGGCAGAGATCAGTCTCGCTCTGCCCAGCACGTTTCCATCAGAAATAACAACTCCAGCCTCCAAGAAATGTTGGTGTGGACAAATCCTGCCCATTTTGTGAAAGCTCTTTCACCTACTCCCAGCCATGCAGCAGAGTGCATAAGTTACTTACCCAGAAGCACAGATTCATAGAGTTGTAGAATAGTTTGGATTGAAGGGATCTTAAAGGTCATCTGGTTCAACCCTCTTGCTGTAAGCAGGGACATCTTTAGGTTGCTCAGAGCCTTGCCCAATCTGACCTTGAATGTTTCCAGGAATGAAGCATCGATCACCTCTTTGGGCAAGTTGCTTCAATGTTCCACCATCCTCATTGTAAAAAACTTCTTCCTTATACATAGTCTGAATTGATCCTCTTTTAGTTTAAAACCACTGCCCCTTGTCCTATTGCAACAGGTCCTGCTAAAGGGTTTGTCCCCATCTTTCTTGGACCTGCCCTTGGTGAAGCTGTGCTGGCTGTTCCAAATCACCTCCCTGTCCTCCATGGGCCCTTAGCATAGCCATCTAGGAGGATTTGTGCCATGATCTTCCCAGACACAGAGCTGAGGTGGACAGGTCAGTGATTCCTGGGGACCTCCCTTCTACCCTTCTTAAAAATGAGTAGAAAAATGGGAATCACAGAAGACAACATAGCAAGGAAAATAAATCTGGGTATTGCTAAATCCAAGCATTTCTAAGACCTTCCTAAGCACAGGACCATCTTTACTTTCAGTCACTGGGACAACGGCATCTGCGAGCAGCCCTCAGGCAAAAAGCACCAAGGTAAACAAACCTACCAAGCTTGAAGAAAGGAGCTCTGACTGCCCCTTCCACTGTGATGGGCACGTTCCCCAGGACGCTCTTTGCTGGTACTACGATGTAAATGAGGCCACCCCAGAGGCAGGAAATGGATTGTTTCTGGCAGGCAACGTCACAGGTGCGTATTACCACTGGTGCCCGTTTCAGCTCCTTGGCCTGAGAGAGGTCATCCGTGTGACACCCAACCTGCACCTGCCAAGCAGAAGTGTAGGAATAGATGGTCAAAGGTGTCCCAGTGTGACCTGGCAGACTGACCTCGGCACCCACTGAGCTCTCCACTGCAGCACTGTCCTATAGCTACACTCCCATTATTCCTGCATCCTTCACCAGCAGGTCAGGGTTCTGCAGTGACTTCTTCCACTGCACTGCACTTGCATTGATCATTCCTCCACCTTTCACCAGCATCAGAGTCACTTCCTATAACCTGATTTGGAGAGACGTGATCATGACTGGCTTCTTTTATTGTGCCTCTTCCTTAGAGCTCGTATAATAAAACAGACAGCGTGGGGCTGCAGGATCAGACAGAAGCACCTGAGTTAACTTTGCATTTCAGCTGCACGGAGGTCACTGCAAAAAATATCCAAGCAGGTAAGCATTTGCCTCTGTTGTATTTTGCAGACAACACGATCCCAAGTAACAGCACCTCTCTGATTTGGATACATCTACATGAGCAGTAGTGAGAGCACTGCCAAAGGAATTTATGAGAGATCTGGAGAAGCGGGAGTAAAGTTTGGTTCATAGAAGGGCCCAAGTACTTATTCTGGGCCTGAAAATCACCTTGATCAGTTCTCTTTGCACAATAATAGAGCAAACACAACTGCCCTCAGGCAGCCACACTCAATTCTGATGCCAGCAGACAGAATAGGAAGAATGCAAAAGAAAAGAGTGAGAACACAAAGTGAAAAAATGACAAAGCATTTAAAGTGCCACAGGGTGGCAGCAGTAGGAAAAGGCGGGAAAGGCAGCAAAAGCCATTAAGGAAAAAACCCTTCCCCGTGCTATTTTTGAGCACTCACCCGACAAATACATAGGTGTAAACCAACACCAAGCAGAGAGAGCTTACCTTCAGACCAGCACCGACCACCACGCAAGGGCAGGTTATAACTGCTGTGTGTCCTTCGGGGAGGTAGAGTCCTGTGCTCCTCCAGGCTGTCTTACCTAAAAGGTAAGAGAACACAGTCCTGAACAGTCAAGCACTTCTTTGTCCTGACCATTACAGATCCTGGAGACTTCAAGTTGCAACAGAAGAAAAATCTTCCATCCTTTCCTTTTTGCTTGTTCTACACTCACAGAACCATCTCACATTTATCTAACCCGTCAGAGTTTCAAAGAAATGAACAAAATTATCACACCATTAGCAAGCAAGCCCATTCAGATTTAATCTTCTGGAAATGTAAAGCTTAAATGTGTTTACTGGTATCTTTCAAAAATACAGAGAAAAAAAAGGAAGCCAAAACCCCAACACCTCCTACACTCAGATCCTCTTATCCTAAAGACCTCATAAGAGGTGCCAGCTATGGTGGTATTACATGATTTAAGTTGCAGTGGTCATAAAACATTTCCCAAATAGCTGACTAACAGTGGCACTGCATTTTTCCTTAGTGATTGGTCCAGCACAAACTGGAGCCTACAGGAATTGTCATTTCTAGCTGACTGAAGTGGTAAGAAAGCTCCAAACAACCATTCTGTGCTAGATGTACCTGTAAGAAGGGTACCACTACAATTCAGCATGTTTCTAGACAGTCTTCCCATGGAAATGCAAGTCTCCTCAGCATAAATCTCTTTAAACACTTGCAATTTACAGTGCAAAACTGATCCATCTCTACTGTACTCATCAGGCAGATTCCACTACCTCATTCTGACATAAAGTTTGCTTAGGCATATTTCAATCCAACCACCAGAAGTCCTAAAAAGAACTGAACTGTCATGAAGCACCCAACGTACAACCTTTCCTGTCATCCAAGAAAGCAGGACCAGTTTTGTCAAGCAAAACCTAATCCAAGGAAAAATGCAAATCAGACTATATCACAATGTTTTACCAGTTCATCTCAGTTTTGCTGGATTTGCACAATAGGCAGTTTTGAAATGGTGCTCAGGGTTTGCTAGCTTTTCTTTCTTTTTTGTTTGTATGAAATGACACAAATTCTGAGTGTTTTCTGCTTTTGTCCTGACTCATTAGCGCTCAAACCAGTGAGCAATTATTCTACAACTTTTCTCTCTGCACAGCCACTGCACTCAGACATTGCCATTCCAGAACTGCCTCCTTTATCTCATTAGAACAATTCAGAAACAACTCCTCTAAATCATATTCTAATACCAAAAAAAATCTGTCCAGGGGATAAAGCTTACCAGTGGAATTTAACCCACAGTTTAAACATATCTGTTGTGAGCAGGAATCTCAGCAAGCTGGTACAGACACAAGGCCTAAACGTAGACAAATCATTAATGGTGTATTTACCCAATACCTTGAGTGGTGGTGTCAGCCCAAGAAGTTCCCACCATACTTTCAGCCTTTTGTTTTCATCCCCAAAACGAGATCTTCCCTCCATTGTGCTTGCTGACACATCGAGCTGTGGGACTGTGCTATAACTCAGGCTGAAATTATCTAGATAACCAATAAACCTTTCGTTTCTAACTCCCACCTCTTTGTAAGATGGCTCCATAGATGATTGTATCAGTGCAACTACAGCAACAGCAACCTGCAGTGTAGAGCCCAAGGTTTCTCAGAGAAGCTTTCTTGCCAAAGTCATTGTGCTGTGCAAGTGCCCTGTGGTACCACTCGTTAGGTGTTCTTCTCCTGCCAGTGCCTGTGCACCAACAGGAGGGAAGCAGGACTTCCATGGGGTGTTTCAGGGTGCTGGGATCAGGGCTGGCCACAAAAGGAGCCTGTCTCCCACTACATTGAGGTCAGCCTCCTCTCAAGCCCAAGGTGAAATCACACACCTGTGCCCATGTTCAGGCATACACAGATACAGGCACACTGAGGGCGGGCACCCCACTGATCCCAGCAACAGGATACCTTGAGAGGACGAGAGGTAACTCCTCACCTGGATTTGTGCCATCAATTTCCACAGTGACAGGGAGGGCACAGACCCCAGCAGCAGATTTCTGCACCAGGGCCGTGCTGTCTGTCATGGTGAGGGACAGCTCGGTCGCCATGCAGAGAAGCGCTGCCTCTTTGGAGTTGCTCTTGACAGGGCAGTGCCTGCTGACCCGCGGGATCCCAGTTCTCTGGAGCACTTTGGTCAGGATACGGTGGAGCGAGGCGTATGCCGGGCAGTCGTGGGCCGGGATGTGCAGGAAGGCAGCGCAGTCTTGCGCCAGCCGGTGCAGCCAGCTCTTCAGGGGCTCCGAGAGCTCCTCACGCTCCTGCAGCTGCGTGCTGAAGAGCAGGAGTGCCCTGCGGAAGTGGTAGTGCTCCCCCGGCCCCACGGGTGGGTACTTGGCTGCCTGGCCGCTCTGCCCCAGGATGCTCAGCCCAAAGCGGTTCAGGATCCTGTTGCCAGGATATTTTGCCACAGCGGCATCGCCACAGTTCTGGGAAGCCCAGTACCAGGCCTGGCCCCCCACCAGTAGGCCACCTCCCTCTGCCACGAAAGCGTGGATCCTCTCGGCATCTCTGTCGCTGTAAGAAGAGCAGCAGTACACGCTCATGTCACTGGCCAGCTGTGACACCTGCGACTTCACCTCTGCCTGAGAAAGCAGGCTACACAGCTTCTTCAGGCTGGGATCCACCCCCACCAGCCCCTTCCTCCCGGCATCCAGCCAGGAGACAGCATTGAGCAGGAATCTGGCCAGCTTTGGGGAGAACAGCTGGCTCTCATGGGTCGCCACCACCACACGGCCGCGGCCGTAGCGTGTGGCGGCCAAGAGGCAGCGGTGGGAGCCATCCAGGCACAGCGGGAAGGAGAGGGCTCCGTGCACCAGCAAGGTGGAGGGTATGCCTCCCGTCACCAAATCCAGCTCCGACACACCGCGCAGGAGGAACTCGGCGTCAAGGCTCAGGTTGGCCTGGTGCCTGCAGAACCAAGAGAGGTCCAGGTTAGCCCCCAGCCCAGAATCCTTGGCACAAAATAATTGGTGTCATAGCTGAAACTTAAGGAGTTCTTTAGGAGTTCTTTTCTTGATTTCACAGAATATTCTGAGTTGGAAGAATCACTGCGTACAACTCTTAAGCGAGGGGCCCATACAGGGATCAAACCCACCTTCTTTACACTATTAGCACCATGCTCAAACCAACTGAGCTATTCTCAGTGGCCATCCTTGCCTCTTCTTTCTCCTTCATCCCAGTATATCATGCTGTCAGTTCTTTAATTAAAAAAAAAAAAAAAAGAATCCATCAATACCTCATTTTTCTCCTTTTAAAGCCTCAGTTTTTACAGCCAAGCAAGTCTGTAGGAATCTCAGCCTTCATTTAGAGAAGGGAATAAATAGGTCAAAAGGAAGCTTCTAGACTTCTGACTTTGAAGAGCCACTTGAAAATCTAAATACATTGCAGAAACTCAAAAATCAGACCCTTCATATTTTTTTAAACCGCAACTCTAAACTGCACATAATGTAGGAATTAACATATCTCCTTTAAGAGAAACATTCTCTATTTACCCCACCCTAGTCTTTATGAACTAGGCAAGCCCAAAATATTTTTGTGCCTTTTCCCAGGCTCTGCCACTGTTGAGAACTGAAGAAAGGAGTGCTAGGACAGATGGGCTATGTGAACAGGCAGACACACAGCTAGACAAACAGTGAGTGACTACAAGCTGAATTAGAGCCTTAACACATACACCTCACATTACCTCACATTGTTGGTTTCCACAATAAAAAGAGATCAGGCTGTGCAAGGTTCTCTTATCTCTGCTATTTCCATATAACTCCTATATGCCACTTTGGAGAAAGACATGCTGAATTACTCTCATTTGCCTTGGGTACACTTTCCCCTGGTTCTGCCAAGCAGTTTTGCCCCAACACCTGTGAAATATTTGTTGCTACGTGGCCATTGCAGCCAACTCAGTGAGAATAAATGATGCTGCCCGTATTCATGCCCATAGGACAGGAATTAAATCTGCAGCTCTTCTTCGGTTATTACTTTATTGAGACCCTTTGTCACACAGAGCATGTGCCCAGGCATATGGCACAGCCCCTGTCTCAGACCAGAATCTGACTGTCTGCACACAAAGCCGGCAGGAAGACCCAGATGTACAGAGCTCTTGAGTTACACAGAAATTAGAGATCTAAATTTCTCTGTGGCTCTGGATTCAAACAAAATCCCCACAAAAATAACCTAAACAACGTGTAATTCACCCTTAGTTACCATCTGAAGTCTTGTTAATTGTGATGTAATTTTTCTCATCTGAATTCCCCACCCCCCTCTCTCTTCCATGGCCTGTGCACGAAGCAGTGGGAACATGCCTGTGCAGTGCAGGTGGCAACAAGAAGCAACCAGCAAATTTTAATTGAGTAACCTGACTTGTTAGCTGTGTCCTAAGCATTTCACTGACTTCAACAGCAGAGCTCTCTACTACCTTTACTGGTAAACAATAGAAAGTATCAAATCCCATTAATTGTTTGAAAATATTAGAAATTTAGTATTCTATATTCACAAGAAAAAGGCTGTGAAGGAAAGACTTGTAGGGAGTTTTACTGTAATTGCTGTGGCTTTCACTACAGTGAAATGAAGCTGCCACACAGAGGAAGTGCAGCAGCACTAACGCTCCTTGAAGAACCTGTTGTGCCTTGTGTAACTCAGCAGAAAGTGGCAGGAGAAAGAGCAGGGCATAGCCATTGGCAAGGGGAGGAAGATGGCAGGGCAACATCCAGGACTCCAATGCCTGGTCAGCTGTGCAGTATGAGTCATAACAGCCCTGAGTTTTACACCTGATAATCCAGAACCCAAAGAGCCAGGCTGGAATCCCAAGCAAACCAAAAGCACTGAGATTTCCTACTTACAGCCTGTGTAAGAGGCTGAGAAGGCAGAAGGCACCCAGCCTCAGCTCTGGCCAGCTCCAGGGTCTTACCTGCAGAAACAAATTTCTGCAAGGAACAAGCTAAACAGGTTTAGCAGCTGTCAGCCAGAGCACGGCCCAGAGAGCTGGCCTGCTGCTTCACCTCCAGCCTGGTTTCCAGCTGTGGGAAAGTTGCCCTGAATGTAGAATGTAGAGATGTGTGGGAATAGGGAGAGGAGTTCCTCCTCCTGCCCCTGTCTTACTGCATTTCACTCAGGTACACTTACACAGGCAGGCTGCTCTAAAAGAGGCTCCCCTCATTTCCTTCCCCTCAAATGGATTCCCTAGGCCTGGCCCAGCTGACCTGGAAGCAGTTGAAGACAGCATTTTTTCCAACTGCAAAGAATGGAAAGCTCCCCTTTAAATTGGAAAGCAACAGCTGTATTCTATCCTGGCTATTAAAGAACCAGCATTCACCATCACCCTCACCTCTCACCTCCCAAATCTTCTACAAACGACTCACCCGCAAACCTGATCAGTGGTTTAAAGGGAGGGCAATTCAGATACTCACGGCACAACTAACGGGATCTTGGGAATCTTCTTGGCGACTTTGAAGATGCCTTTTTCCACGGCGTTTCCTGTGAAGTACACGCCAGCCACGCTGGTCACCTGGTTCCCAGGGAATTCAAACAGCACCTTCTCCTTGCCGTGTTGACTCGCCCAGTACCAGGCTTGGCCTCCAACCAGCAGCCCTCCCCCTCCTTTGACAAAGTCCACGATGCCTTTGGCCTGGGAGCTGTCGTAGGCAACCATACAGAACACCCCCACGGAGGGGCTGGGCTCTGCCCCCACCTGCACTTGGGTGCCAGCCCTGAGCAGCACCTGGGACAGGGAGTCCAACCGAGGATGAACCCCAACCAGGGCCTCTGGGCAAGGTTTGAGCCACTCCACAGCATTTCTGATGAACTGGGAGAACTTGGAGTCCATCAGGATTCCTTCATGGGAAACGACCACCATCCGGCCTTTCCCATATTGTGAAACTGCAATCAGGACCTGTTTCTTAGCACTCAGGAGCACAGGGTAGGCATCCTCTCCAACAAGGAGCAGCTCACAGGGAACAAAACCTCCAGTGAAGTCCCATGGCCTCACACCATCCACTAACAGCTCATAGGTGGCACAGGGCTTCATCTCCTTGACACTCCTGTCTGGTGGAGAGAAGAAAAACATCCATTACATAAAGTTCAGCAACAAGGAACAGCTGTAACAAACCCCATAGAGCAATTTTTTTTGTTGTCTAGTAGGAACTCCAAACAAAGAGGAGTCAGATTTGTGGACACAACCTTTCCAGGGCTTTGGTTTGTTTGCTGTTTTGTTTGTTTGCTTGCTTGTTTAGCTTTGTTATCAAACTATTTCCACATTTAAATAGAAGTGACAAGGATACCACGATTATGGAGACAAAGTGACTGTTTCAACAAATTCTGCCACGCACCGTGGAGGAAAACAGGGAAAGAATGGTATTCACTTTCCCATTAACTATTTATTTGAAGAGGGAGAGTGCCAGAGGCTCCAGGAAGTCTGCTAGAAACTTGCATGAACAGTCAGAAAAATGAAAATGAAAATGAAAACACAATGCACAACATAATTCAAATACGCAGTTCACAATTTAGCTCCTAACTGGATATGTACAGAGCTACACGCTGTTGCTGCAACATGGTATTCCAAAGTTGTGCTTTTCTACCTCCTTTTAGGCACCATAAGCCCATACTTAGTATTAGGAGATGCTGTGAGGGGGACGAGAGTCAGCCAAAATGATGGGGATGACCAGCTCCCCTGCAATAACTGTCAGTCTAAGACACACAGTACCTGGGAGAGCAGGTCTGGGCACAGGAGATTCATACCCTAGTTCCTGATACACACTGCTTCACAATCTCAAGAAAATAATTTCCCTTTTCCACAGCTTTGTTTCATCTGTTTTCCCACCTGTGAAGTAAGGAGAGTGTACTGACCTGGATTGCGGAGCCCTTTGAGGTCTGTCAGTGACACGTGCTCTGTTAAGGCTCCCTCGGTTTGAAAGTTTGGCTCAGCTTTCCCCCGAAGTTTTCTTCTGCTGAGCTGGGGTAGCTCTGGCTGTGCAAACAGGAAGCTTTGAGGTATGAGAGTATGACGTAGTCCCACCCAGTTTGTGTCATTCAGGATTCAGAAGAGTGACTTTGAGCACAACACCTCTGGCAAGGGAAGGAGCTGCTCTGAAGGGGCGTGGACCTTTTCCTGGCAGCATCCTGTGCCAACACCAGGCTTCACACACACTTCATATCTGGCTATCCTGAAAGCAAACCCTTGTCACACAAACACAAGAAAATGACAAGTCCTGGAGAAGCTGCATCCTTGATTTGGATTTGTCACAAGCCCCAGGGTGCTTAGAAAGAGCGACCTGATCAAGAATGACAGTATTGCTTATCCTCTGGACATGCCTGGAAGCTCTGTTTTTCACCAAAACTAGCATGGGACTCCACTATTGTTTTGCATGTGATTCATGAGCCAAAGCTGCTTATTAACATAGGATAAAAACTACACTGCCCAGTAACTTAGCTTGATTGCTGGCTTAGCCTGAATCCCAGCTTTGTGTCCCTGGGTTTGAAGAAGCCCTACATGTACGGGCAAATACGAGGTCCAAGTGCTTTAGGGTGTTTTACTACAAATCATGCAGCAAAGTAGTAACACTCAGAAAATACGGAGGGTTTTTCTGGTGGCTTCTGTGGATTTGATACTAATGTACCTATACTGACACACTAACCATGGTGCAGGGGAGAGGAAAAACAGGTGGGTAATTTCAGCAACTCATATTAAATAAGAGAATCACAGAACTACTGAATGGTTTGGGTTGGAAGGGACTTTTAAGAACATATATTTTCAAACTTTTTGCTATGGGCAGGACTACCTTCCACTAGACCAGGTGCTCAAAGCCCCATCCAATTTGGCCTTGAACTCTTCCAGGCATGGGGCATTCACAGCTTTTCTGGGCAACCTGTACCAGTGTTTCACCACTCTCAGTAGAGAATTTCTTCCTAACATCTAATCTAAACCTGCCCTCTTTCAAGCCATTCCCCCTTGTCCTATCACTACATGCCGTTGCAAAAAGTCCCTCTCCAGCCCTCTTGTAGCCCCCTTTAGGTACTGGAAAGGGCTCTAAGATATCCCTGGAGCCTTCTCCAGGCTGAACAACTCTCAGCCTGTCTCCATAGGAGAGATGCTGCAGCCCTCTGATCATCTTGGTGGCCTCCTCTGGACTTGTTCCAAGAGGTCTGTCTCTTCCTTGTACTAGGAACCCCAGAGCTGGATGCATTACCCCAGGTGGGGTCTCACAAGAGCAGAGGGGCAGAATCCCCTTCCTTGCCCTGCTGTTCACATTGCTTTGGATGCAGCCCAGGGCATGGTTGGCTTTCTGGGCTGTGAATGTAAATTGCCAGGTCATGTTGAACTTCTGGTCAAACCAACACCCTCAAGTCCTCCTTGGCAGGGCTGCTCTCCATTAATTCTCCACCCAGCCTGTATTTGTGCTTGGGATTGTCCCTCAATTACTCTACATGGGGACCCACAGGACTAGGTTTGATGTAAGCTCAGCAAACTTCTTAGCGTATACCTTTCTTCTTATCACAGGATCTGAAAACTAACATCCCACGCTCTCTCCTAGCAACACTAGGTCTCTCCACCTAGGAACACTGCTGCTCCCTGGCATTTATCCAGAACAAGGTGTGGCTGTCTTGGAAAGGATTTTAACTCTCTTGACTGAAAGCAATTGTGACCATGTAACAGAATTCCCAATTCCTATGTAATCACAATTTCTCCATTTCAATTGTATTAAGCATTTCAGAGCGGAGAGAAGGAAAAAAGTGCATACATTACACCCAGAGCAGACACAACTACAGATGATCTCCTTCTAGAGAGAGAAGGCAAAAAACTCAGCGGGGACAAAGAATATACATGTCTAACAAGAATTGAAGGAAGCTGCAGAAGACTGAGCTGGATGTCTCTCACATCAGTTAGGAGGAAACAACCACTAGACCTGGACACACACAGAAGGAAGAGGAAGATCTTGGCTCCTAGCTGCCTTCCCTCTTAATGTGGAAGTGAAAATTCTCCATGACAGTCTCAACACAAAGATTCTCAATTCCGTGTCTTCCCTCCCGCCCCTTTCCCCTCTCACCTCCAGAGAGTTCCCACTCCCTGCAGAGCTGAGAATACTGAGAGTAGGTATTGGAGCATACATTTATAAACCCTGCCACATGACTAATTCTCTCCTAGCCTTCCTTCTGTCTCTGGAAAAGGGACAAAAATGTGATGGGAAGGTAATTGGGTTTCATTAAATGCAGACTTAAGATTCCATCATCTGTTGTCCAAAAGCCATCATACACAGGTAAAAGAGATGTGGTACAAAGGAAGAAATGCCCCTTGGTTCACTGAGGAAGAATATCTGTGAGACAGACGAGCTAGGGGATCTCAAAGGGTGAATATGGGAATAGATTTTGTGTGTTAAGTGGTCAGTCACTTTTGAGCGAGTCTCTAAGGTCCCTGTAAAACATGTGAGGACCTCCATTGGTAAAGGTTATGAGATTGTGCAGGATCTGTGAGGTACAGGACAAAAGAGGCAAGACAGGTACTGAGGTGTCTCACCTGTTAAGAACACAGGCAGCCTAAGTGAGTGAGACACACCATTTCTAGGGATTTGGCTCTTCTTCCTCATCAGGGTAGGGTCATGGGTTTTCCAGTCTTTCCTCTCTTTCAGATTTGGAATCTAGCTATCTGCACAGTAACTAAGAATCAAGAATGCTGCAAAGTCTGTAGGCAGTAAAGAATTGGTGGACTCTTGCATCTTCCTATGTTTATCAACAAATTGAGCAAGGAGAGGAATGCTGATATTTGGCATTTGCTGAAGGGACAAAAATAATTATTTTCATTATGTCTGTTCATCAACAACAAGGTTTTAAAATGAAAGAGAGTAGATTTGGATTTCACAGATTTGGCTATAAGGAAGAAATTTTTTATGGTGACAGTAGTGAGACACTGGAATGGTCGTAACGTTCAATCTTTACTTCCTCTGACACAGTCAGAAAAAAGGGATGGCGAAGTGGGAGGAAGCCAAGCAAGGCAGCTTGCATGGGAAATACAAAATTAGGAAAAAATACATTAAGAAAACCTTTCCAAAGTTACATAATAAAATTAAAAAACCCGAAGTTAAATACGTCTAATGGAATAGAGCCAAAGAAAAAGTAGATTAGGTTGCAAATTAATGAGAACTCTAAAATTAGATCAAGAAATTATTAAAGGAAGCTACTGTATATATTTACTTATTTTTAACAATGACAGTCCTACGAGTTATTAGGAAACAGACTGAAAACTGATAAAGCCTAAAAAAAGATTTTTTTAGTAAAAGTACCGCAGAATCAGTCAGGAAATTGCCATGTGTAGTTACTGTTATTTGTGTTATTTTTATGTGGCACTTCACAGCAATAGATTACAAAACATTACAATTTTCAAGCCTAGTAAAATGTTGCTGTAGTTCAAGGAAATAAACAACATGAATTGCCCATCCTTTCTGGTGATGTTACCATGCACACATCACACTTTAGGGTACACTCACTGGCTAATGGGATGCAAAGAAATAGAAAATCTGAATGTCCAGTAATCTTAATTGCTTTCAAGGCAAGGAAAGAACAAAATGAAAGCAGATGATGAAACATCACCAGGTATTTTAAAATTAATTTTGCATTTGGAAAGGTAAATAACATCTTAATTATAACTAATTTTACTAAATTCCTTTGAGTTGAAAGCAGGCTAATGAGCTATGATTGCTAAAGACAGGGATACATTGAATCCTAAGAAATGTCTAAACAAACAAGTGCTGTTTAGTCTTTTTGAAAATCTATACCTGTGATCTAAAAAAGACAGCACATATCACATAAATGAAATCACCAAACAATAGAAATCAATGTACAGAAGAAATCATAACCCTACTAGATAACAATTTTTTTTAAATGTGATCTTGCCTAATTGCAAGTCCTACGGCCCATAGTTTTAGAAAAGTGTTGACATCTGTTGGTGAACAGGGAGCAGAGCAGCTCAGAAATCCCCGGGAAATGCAGACACAGAGCCCTTTTCCAGTCCGGCGCTGGAAGGGTTGAGTCTCATTTGCATGCCTGCTATGTAACAGCTCAGATCACTCTCCTGTAAATGTTGCTCGGTTTTAAAGCAGGAGATGAGTGGTGTAACACCACTGCTTTCGTTTGAAAAGGAGCAGAAAAGAGGTCTGATGCTCTTTGTGTGTGGTCCATGCCAATCTACTGCAGTCCACAGTGATGTGGTAATAAACATGGAAAAACAACAACTTTATCCCTCCTAAACTAAAAGGATGGCATGGCACTTGATTTGCTCCTGTTGGGGAGCAAGGGAAAGCAGGGATACTGGGACAACTCAGTCAAGCTGAGACTGAAGAACAGGGAGGGCATAACTCAGATGATGGGCAGCTTAATAATCTATCACTGACAGGTCACACAAAATATGAGTGTAGGGTTAGACTGATGAAGGTTTGTGCCCTACTGCGGACTTCAATGGTAGCACTGTTTACTGCAACAAAAAAATGTGCAATTCCATAAACTGAGCATTGCTTCCTCCTTACCACCATTATTTTTATAATGCTGCAAGCAGAAATAAAGTTATCTCTGATCTCTTAAGTCATATTTTTTTCCATCTTAGTGTAAGTGTGACCTGCCAACAGATGAGCATCTGGGGTTTCCTTGGGATTTCGAGAGTAACCAAGCAATCCCTCAGAAGAAATGTATGCCAAGTAAAAAAAGAAAAAAAAAAATCTAACAAGTTTACTTAGCCGTTTGTTGCAATCAATGTTTTAAAGCCTTACTTCAAATAACATGGGTGCACAAATTATCGTTCTTGCCCATGGTATATGAGCTATCTTTTGGTGTCAGTTTCCCCAGAAAGCTCTTCACCACACTCAAGCCACATTGGGTTGAGTTTTGTATTCCCTGGCAGCTGGCATCAGGAGTGCCCCTGCTGATGTCTGGCTGTCAGTCCACCTGCCAGCTGGTGGCCAGTCCCACCCAACACAGAGTCTGTGGCTTCTGCTTATATTCCCTTCTTACACCCTGTCCTCAGCCCTTTGAAGCCAATCAAGCGTGAAGCCAGTGCTCTTGATGAGCTTGGTTTCAGTTCTTGTTCCAATCACTAATGAATAGTCAGAGTCATTCCTTTTTTGGTTATTCTGTTTGCTGTTATCTCAAAATGTCATCTTTGAGCTTGTACAGACACGCATTCCTCACTTCTTTTCCCAGTTCCAGGGAGTCTGCGGTGCCAGCATGACCAACACAGCTGGACAAGGGAACTTCCAGGCCACAGACTGTTGTGGTGGGGCTTTGGTCAACCCACACAACACAGTGACCTCAGCCATGGCATATCGGGGAAGCCAATCCTCTGACAGCATCTCAAGGACCCTCCCTTCTTGATGGGCTTTAGGGCACCTCGAGTCCTGCCCTTGCCTGTGTAGGACCTGTCGATAAAGCTATGTTTGAGCTGTGTTGCCCTATGCCATCTTTTAAGTCCAAACTTTGTTATCTTTAGCAAGGCTTTATGTAAATCTATTCCTAAATCTAGCATGCTGATGACCAGCTTTAGGTTGGCTTAATGTCCTGGGAGGCTGTTCCAGACTCCTGCTGGAATTCGTTGTTGTTTCAGGACATTTTACTGCTCAGACTGTTCTCTGCTGCCTTAGGCAATCATCTCACTTGTCTTTCGCTCTGTCTGAAAGCCATTGCCAAAAGTTTCATTTTCTCGTCACCTAAGCACACCCATCAAGTTCTGAAGTCTTTTCTTTGTGTCTACGATGTATCTTCGAAGAACAGGCCTGACATGAGGCTCTTCACCACGCTGTGGTACTATAAGCAGGCCTTAAAAGAGGCTTAATAAAGAGACTGTTCTGACCTGCCTTCCCTCCATTCATGCCCTAGTGAAAGCATTATGACATTGACATCACCCCAACTACTCACTGTCTTTTTGCTGCTGTCTCTGCCCACTTTTCCATAAAGCCCTGCACACACAGCCCTTCAGGGAGGCCCTTAAAACAGGATCTCAGCAGTCTTTAAGTTACTAAGGAACATAGCTTGCAGTACTTGGTTTAAATTACTTACGTCAGGGCTTGCACTGCTATGTTGAAAACAGTGGGATGGCTTGAAATATGAGCTGTATAACATCTGTAAATGATCTCCACAAAAAGATCTCCTTTCCTTTCTACTACTTATCACTTTATTAAACTTGGTTCTAGCACATTTGGCACTTGTAGATAATTTGGCACCAATTACACATACTGCAATTTTTAAATGCTGGATTATGAAGCAGAAAACACGTGGCTGAAAAAGTACCAGTTCCAAACAAAAACTTTATTGCCAAACGTAAGACAGAATGACCTGCACAAATTTATTTTAAACCAACATACAGTTGGTTTATTATTAGAAAATTTAGATGGAAAAAAGATGTCAGATGAATTGAGAGTCAGAGAACTTGTGTGCTAATGCTGACTGGAGATTGTAAATTTAGCACTATACAGACTCATTAGATGAAGAACTATCTCCTGTGTTTTTCCTGTGCCTCCCCCAACAAGACCTGCTAGACCTGCGGGACCACAACTAACTTAGATGCTTCCCTCTGTGTTCCTCAATATATCAGGGTCTACAGTCTATGCACAGAACCAGCTTTGTACCTCATACAGATCTAATCTGCAATCAAATAACTCATCCATGTTAAATTGCAAATCGAGAGCAGCTAAGAAGCTTCTAGACCAAATGCACACAGAAACCACAATTCTTCCCTTCTCTGCCTTCTCCCCATTTACTCAGTTTGAAAGTAAACTAAAGTGTACATTTGTGTGGGGTTGAAAAACATGTTCTTTTTCAGGGGAAACCTGTAGATTTTGCAGTTTACGCCCTCCTGCTAGAGTAACTACAGGTTCTTCACCTCGGCTCTTTTGCTACTACTTTCCTTTGGCACCGGCAGAGCCCACCTCCGGCTGCTGGAGTGGTTGTGCGCCCGGCACAGACGCAGCTTTATGCCGGCACAGAGCAGCTCCAGGTTGCACGGTCAGGTCATATGCGACCTGCATCCTCACAGAGCAAGCCCACGCTCCAGGAATTTGCACTGCCCGGTGCCGCGAGCCTGCAACGCGGCTTGGAAAGGCAGCTCCGGGACACTGCGAGCCTCCTGCCTTCACCTTCAGCCACCGCTCCTGTTACTGACGGCTCAAGCACCACGCTGGGCATGCAAGCAGCGTGCGGCCCCGCACTGCTCCCGCTCCCCCGCAACGCGGCTTGGAAAGGCAGCTCCGGGACACTGCGAGCCTCCTGCCTTCACCTTCAGCCACCGCTCCTGTTACTGACGGCTCAAGCACCACGCTGGGCATGCAAGCAGCGTGCGGCCCCGCACTGCTCCCGCTCCCCCGGCACTCCGCGGGTGCGCGGCGCGGCCGCGGCTGCGCAGCCCCGGCGCTGCTCGGGAGCCGCGGGCGGGGCTGCCGAGCACCCACCGGGAAAGCCGAAGGAGCGGCTGGGAGGGAAAGTTCAAGAACAGCTGGGAAAGGTGGTGCCGTCCTATGCGACGAGTGGGCAAAGCTGCGTGGCTGGGGGGCGGGTGTTAAAGGCTTGCGGAGGAAGGTTGAGCCCATTTAACACTTTTGCTTTCGTTATCTATGGCGAAGATGATGGCTAAGGGTTCTGATTTTACATCATTGGATGTTGCATCATTGGATGTTGCAAGCGATTTGGCCAAAAGGGCCATACCACCCGTGAGGCATGTACGGATGTCGAGCAGCCCACAATTAGACTGGTCTCCTAATTCCTGCCTATTTGCACTGATGTTCTTCATTCGCAGAGGGAACACCTATTTTTATTTCTGCATCCCCAAATACTCCAGCAGCAGATTGATGCACAAAATGGTGCTACTTTACCCGGATGGATACAGATGGGCAAGCCACAACTTATTTACACTCTGTGCGCTGAGCATGTCTTCACTCTTCCCGGTCCACAAATCGTTTTCAAGCACGTGGCTCCTACTGGGACCCCAACCAAGGGATGCCCGAGCTCCCCGGGCTGCAATCACCTTTCCCGGGACCATCCAGTACGGCATGGTGGGCAAAAAGAATACAAGCCATGCATCTGCACAGAATGCAAAGAATACATTCATGCATCTGCTGAAACTGAAGGGGCAAGAGGGTTAGTTTTATTTTAAGTGCAGCCTACAGTAAAACTTCCCCAGGGCAGGACGTAGCAGCTCCTCCTCGCTGCCGGGCCGGGCTCCCCCGCATCACCAGCGGGAGGTGGGCGTACCTGCCCTGCAAGCTCAGCGCTGTAAAAAGCGCGCCGTCCCTCCTGTCATAAATACGCTCTTCTTCCTCTTCCTCCTCCTTTTCTCCTTCGCCCCCACCGCCCCGGAGCGCACCGCGGCCAGGCGGCTGCCTTACCCCCGCCCCGCCGGCGATGGCCTCTCCGCCCCCGGGGGCGACGCACACTTTCACTCCGGCCCCTGGCACGGCGGGGCGCTTTGCGGCAGCCCAGCGGCCGCTCTAGAAACTTCTCGGTCCCTCCCTCTCCCCTCCCCTTCCTCCTCCTCCTCCTCCTCGCCGACCAGGGGCCGGCGCTGCGGCGAGAGCAGCAGGGAAGGAGGCGTGCGGCTCCCGCCTTCAGCCGCGCTGCCCGGAGCCGGAGCCAGAGCCAGGCGCTATCCCAGCCCTATCCCGGCGCTCCCCGCAGCACCGACCCCGCGAGGCGGCCCTTCCCCGCGCAGAGGTGGCAGCGGCAGGCGGCATGACGGCGGAGGAGATGAAAGCGGACGGGGCACCCCTGGAAGGGGTGGACATCACTCCCAAGCAGGATGAGGGCGTCCTCAAGGTACTGGGCGGCTGTTCCCCCCATCCCCGCCCTCCGCGCTAGCTGAGGGGTCCCCGCTCCGCCGGGGAGTGGGGGCGGAGAGAGGGGGGGGGCATTCCCCTTGGCCTGCGACCGGGTGCTCCCTGAGCGCCCTGGCCCCAGCATGTGTGCCCGGCGGGGAGGGGGACGAGGCGGTCCCTGGGCATCCAGGCAGGGCTGGCGCAGCGCGGGCGATGCAACAACAGCGGCGGGGAGCGCGGAGGGCGGGAGTGCGCCTCGGCTGCGCAAGCGCTGCCCGGCCGCCCGCGGGGGCTCCCACGCGGCGGCGGCGGCTCCCCGCTCCTCCTGGGGCGAGCCAGAGCCCGGGCTGCCCGCCGCGAGAGCTCGGCGTCTCGGCAGGGGGCTGCGCAGCGAAAAGGAGCTTCTGCCTGCGTTTGGGCTTTTACCCGCGGTTTGCGGGAGGGGAAGGCGGGCCGGGCTCTCCATCCGGCTCGCAGCGCGCATTTTGGGGGTGCGGGTCCATCCCCGCCCCCCCAGCACGTGTCCGGGGCTGGGAATTAAAGATGGAGCCCCAGCGGGACACGTGTGCTGGGTGCCCGTCCCCGCTCTGCCCGGCCCGGCCGCGCCGCCCTTCAGGCTCCGGCCGCGGAGCTCCCTCAGCCGCCGGGCCCCAGGGGAGCGGGGTGGCCGCCCCTCGGTGCCGCTGGGCCGGCAGGTCCCCGGCGCGGCTCCGGCGCAGCGGCCGCTCTCCTTTGTACTGGGAAGGCAGGCGATAAGGGCAGCAGGATTTATACCGTGAGGGGGAGTTGCGCGAACTTCCTCTGTCAGACGTTGCCTATTTCCATATCTCTAGAAACTTCCTTATCGTCTGCTAAGAGCTTCAACGATTATTGGGAGCGTTATTCAACCGCAGTAAAATTTCGGAGTCACGGTGTTCAGAAGGAGAAAGGGGCGCCCTAGCAAAGGCAAAATTCTGGATTTAATCTTTAGAGCCTTCTGGTTTTAAATTCATTATGGAGGCGCTGTCTTCTGTTCAGAAGGGGTATCATGGAGCAGATTGAAGATGTTGACTTCTATATTCCTGCTTTTCCATGTCTCCTTTAGCATGCTCAGGTGAGAATTCCTGGGTTTTGCCCATAGTACAGTATCAGGGCAGAGTTCTCATCTGCATGGCTGCCCAGGTGTCCTGCAGCCCAGATCCCCTGAGCGTGGTAGAAGGCAGTGAGGGTCTGCCTGATTCAGGCAGTACCCACTTCTTGATGATGGAGAAGCAGCAGGTGTTTTTGGGGGGCTTTTTACTTAATTTTGTTTTCAAGGAGGGGGGTAGAAAATACTAGCAAACAAACCGAGGTTGTGAAAATCACAACAATTGAGACTGTGACTCGATAAGCAAAATACCGTAGAGGTTGTGAAGTCCAGCCTTCATGCATTTTATTTTTCTCGTAATTGCTGGAGTGCAAAATGCATCCATTGAAACGAAGGGTCTAGCTCTGAAGTAGCCTACACCAATTTTGTACTGGTATTGTTGCAGTGATTCCAGGAGTGCATTTATTTGTTTATTACCTTTATATCAGAATGGTATCCACAGTTCTTTTTACCTGATATTGCTGAATGTGCTTGCACAATTTCTAGAGTAAGTATTTAAGTTTAGAAATAAGCTGTTTGAAATCCCTTATGAACTGAAAAATCCTGTTTCCCCATCTGAAAAGGAAATGTAAACCTTACAGAAAATAGGGTTGCCATATTCAGAAGTGAAATTTCAGTCTCTTCAAAGTGGAACAAATGCAAAAGAGTAAACTGTATAAATAAGGGAAATTAGATATTTTTTACTCTAGACTACCTTGGTATGACAGTTCAAGAATATGGTATTTGTATGGTATTAGTGAATTTCCATTAAATGCAATTAGTTTTTCAAAATTACTTCAGACTTGCTGCTTTAAAGTGCTAGTTTGCATCTGCTTTATTACAGATATACATCTAAGCATGATGTAGGTTAGGTTTATTACCTGATTCACGTGTTTTTCCCATACTTACCTGTTTCTTTATCTCTGTGAGAGTGGTTGCCTTCCTTGGGGAGACATCAATAGATAGTTTAGTAATGCTAATAACTGCTGTGGTGCAGGGTAAAGGGATGGTGTGCTGTGTGAGGTCAGGCATCCCTTTTCATGCTAAGCATCCTCCTTAGAAAACAGCAGGTAGGATTTTTTCTAGGATTTGTTTGTTTGTGGTTTTTTTCTTTTGTTTTATGCCTTCAGTGAGGCTTTCAGCTTGTTAAGAGTCTGACAGAAGCTGTGGGATGACTAAGCTTTGACTTTGGATGGAGGGTACTGGCATTTCAGTTGCATAGTCAGTGGCAGGGATGGTGGGAGATTGACAGTGGTGGGTTGCAGGAAATTGAAATTTGTGAAGGAGACTGCCAAAGGTCTGTGTCCTTCAGTGAAAAACATGATTGATATAGAAACACAACATTTAAAAGAGGGATGTCTTGTAAATGGCCTTGAATAGATGTTTGTCTTGTATAACAGAATGTTTTCCAGGTCTCTGTGATGCAAGCAAATAGGGTCCTCCACTGGTCCCCTTTTGCCTGGCTAAGATAATGCAGAACTCTGGCTTGGAGCTAGATGGTTTCAGTCTGTATTGGGAAGCATTCAAATTTGAACTTTACAAGTCCTGTTACAGGCAAAGCCTCACGTCCTTGGCTGTGAGATATGTCAGTCTTATTCTCTATTTTTATATAAACTTGAACACCAGAGATATTGTCCTGTCTTACTTTCTGAATAGTGTAGATTTATGTAATACTTGTCTTGCTGGGCAGGCTGGGGAAGCCCCTGAGAAGAAAATAAAATCCTTGCAACTGTATGTGAGACAGGGGTGCTGGCCATCCAGGTCAGAATTGTGGGGAGACAAAATGATTGCGATACAGTAATTTTCAAGTATTACTCTGTAGGCTGACAGAACTAACCTGCTTGGGTTGAGACTCTGCTAACCTTCATTAAACTGCCTGGTTTAACTCGAATAATTCCAGATTACATCTTGGAATAGACTTTGCATGGCAAGAACCACCTCGTTCTCTTATTTAAATGCTTTGCCTAGAGCACTGAATTCGGGTGTGATGATAGATGATGAAGCAAACACTTGAATAAAGAAAAAAACCCCTGCCTAATACTTTGCCAGTATAAGTTTCAAGAACATTTAAAATCTTGTACAGGCATGGTAAGTGACATGGTTGAGGATGGATGCAGAGATTTGTAAGCTGGTGCCAACTGTTGCCTATTAAATTCTTGTATCACAGCACAGCCATCTTGAGGTTCAGCATTTGCAGCACTGCTAATCAGCAGAAAGAACAGTCAGTCCATTTCCAGGTGACTGAAGGAAACCTGCAAATCCTTTGTCTACTGGAGATGATAACACACGTGTCTAGGTATTTGTGATTCATGTCCAAGGGGCAGGGTTGGTTTCCATAGTCTTAATGCTGATTGCTGTTTTTCTCAGGTTGTCAAGAGAGAAGGCAGTGGGACAGAGTCTCCCATGATAGGTGATAAAGTGACTGTCCATTACACAGGATGGCTTCTTGATGGCACAAAATTTGACTCCAGTCTGGACAGAAGAGACAAATTCTCATTTGACTTGGGCAAAGGTAATAGCTTATGTTTGGTATTGATCACTTTTGGTAATAAATGAAATGGGATTTCCTTGCATGTGTGACTCCTTCACTTTTCAAAGTTGCTACTTAAACTTGTTTTCAGAGTTTTTTCTCTTAGAATGACCCAGTCAGAATGTCTTGGAGACTTTTCTGAATGAGAAAACTGTTGAGCCCCTTCAGAGGCCTGCTGAAGAATTCACAGGCCTCAGACAAAGCACCCCAGGGGAGCAAATCTGCCCTGAAATGTAGAGATAAAGGGTAGTTAAGTAGCCAGAATATGCATTTTGTTGGTTGGGGTTTTTCTGGGGGCAGACCTCCGTGCCGGAGTACTTAATTATGACCACATACTGGGACAGGGTACACAGAGGCAGCTGTAGCTATCTCATGATGAAACATACTCTTTTTTCCACAAAGTTCCCAAATTAACTCAAATATGCATCTGTGAGCAGTGCATCTCTTCATTATCAAAATCTTTCATTTTTTGAATGCAAAAGTCTGAGCATCATTGTTCCAGCAAATCTCATTACTCAATCTGGTATTCTTCCCTAGCAGTTCCTTACTTTCTGCTTTTTAAAAAGTAGATAATACCTCCTTTTTTTAAAAAGAGGTAAATTAATTGTACTGCAATTTGAGATGATATTAAGTGTAACTATTAATACAAGATTAATAGAAAGGCTGCTTGATGAGTGGAATGGAGCAGCAATTAGAGAGCTTGTGTAAGAGAGGAGTCTGTTACAGCTTTTCTTCCTTTTCAAAGGAATACTACTACTTTCCTCCCTTTTTCTGTTACAAATGTGTGTAACTTCTAGTTACCACTGGTGTTGTTCTTTGCCAGCTGATAAAGCACTACAGAAAAGGCTGTTGTTTTGGATTGTTTTCAAAATAGGAGCAGGCAATCTCACCCTAAGGCCTTCCTCTCGGAAGAGTTTATTGTTACTTCCTTGCACTTGAGACTGTGCCAAGCACTTCAGCCCTTGTCTGGGCTCTGTTATTCTGCGAAAAGAGTTGTTACCCCTAGAATGAAGAAATGTTTGGGCCAAATTTGGGTCCCTGGGAAACTTTAGAATTTGATTAGGCTTAAAACTGATGTACATAAGTGAGAGTGAGCACAAGTTCTTCAGTATTTCTGCTGCCTTAGCTTTTGTATACCATAAGTGATGATGCTCAGTTTCAGCTGATCATGCTTTTCATGTGTGATTGGCATTTGACTTGTACAGGTGAGGTGATCAAAGCATGGGACATTGCTGTGGCCACTATGAAGATTGGTGAAATCTGTCGGATTACGTGTAAGCCAGAATATGCCTATGGCTCAGCTGGGAGCCCCCCAAAGATACCTCCCAATGCTACACTGATTTTTGAGGTAAGAGAGAGATGGTTCCTAAAACTGTATGCTTGAAAAAATGTGTGATGCAATATCCTTTCAAAACAGGATTGTTAGGTTTTCTAAAGAAAATAATATGGTCAGTTTTGGGTAGTGTGGACAAAGTTTTAGTCTGGCTGCTACTGCTCGGTGATGGCTTGGGTTCCCTTCTTTCTGAGTTTTTAAAACACTTGAATGATCTTCAGTGTTCAATTGTGATTTTGCAGTTACAGAGTGATTAGCAGCAGGAAAGTGCAGGTTGGGAGGACAGACTATTTCAGTGACAGATTCTGAAGTAGTTAAGAAAATGAAATCTTTAATCCACTTCATAACACTCAGAGTAATGATATGCTAAATGTTGTGAAGTTTTCAACAACAGGAAGAGCAATTAATGCCCTCAGTAATACATTTTTCGTCCTTACTTGTGTTTTCTTTACAACATGAATGTAATCTCTTCCAGGCTATTTCAGGGAGAAAAGAGGTAATTGCCCTGTGTAAACTGCTGGAATACAATATTTGAACAGCCCTGCAACTCTGAACTCTTCTGTGGAGCTGAGCATTTTAGTTAGCCTTAAAGCACCATAAAACCAATTTGGATTCAGGTTGCTGGTTCATTACCAAAGTCTCTCTGTGCATCCAGGCTACACTGATCATTCTTGCCACCATAGATGAAGTCATGTGCACTGACTTAGTCCCTGTGACAGACTCAGCAGTGTTGAGTTTGGCAGCTGGGTAACCCAGTTTGACAACTCACATGGCTAGCTGGTCTCCTGGAGATCAGCTGCATATCTTGGTGAACATGGAGCCAGTTCACGTTGGTGTCTCTTAACCTCACCAGGAGAGGAGAGAATTTGTTTCCTGCTGATTCCCCCCTCCTTGCCAAAAGGGGACAGAAATAGCAGCTGTGTCTTGTGTGTTATTTCAGAAGTGAGAATGGTTGCTCAGAATGCTGAGATTTGTGTTTGATTTTTCCACGGAGGATGACACTAAAGCTTTTTCTGGAGCATACCCTGACAGTCTCAACAGTGTATGGAAAGGATATATTTTTCTTACTGTTGAAGCAGTTCCATTTGCCAACAATTACTTTAAAATAAATTCTACCTGAAAGAAGGCAAACTGTTTTTTAAAGTGTGGTTTTTAGAATTACTTTGCTCTAAAGCACTTAATCAATGGAATGGAATCCTTCAATTGGGGGCATAAGGAAAGTCTTAAAACTGCTGATTGCATTGAGATTGAATGTTTTATCTAATATCTGAGAAAAGTAAAAATAGCTCATGGGGTAAAGACTGAAAGTCTGGTTAGATTTTATTGGAAACAATGAGCATCTGTTAAGAAGGGTAAGTTATACATAGACTCATTTAGTTTGGAAAGGACCTGTAAGACCGTCGAGTCCAATCATAAATCTGACACAGCCAAGTCCATCACTAAACCATTAACCCAAGTGCCACATCTACGCCTAGATGCCTCCAGGGAGGGTGACTCAACCACTTCTCTGGGCAGCCTGTTCTAATGCTAATATCTATTCTAAACCTCCCCTGGTGCACCTTGAGGCTATTTCTTCTTGTTCTGTGACTTGTTACTTGGGAGAAGGGATTGACCCCATCTGGCTACAACCTCCTTTCAGGGAGTTGTAGAAAGTGAGAAGGTTCCATCCACCCCAGACCTTCTTTCTCTCTAGGTTAAACACCCCCAGCTCCCTCAGCAGCTCCTCATAGGACCTGTGCTCCAGAACCTTCTGTTGCCCTTTTCTGGACACACTCCAGCACCTCAGTGTCCTTCCTGAATTGAGAGGCCCAAAACTGGACACAGGATTTGAGGTGTGGCCTCACCAGTGTCCAGTATGGGGGGGACAATCACTGCCCTGGTCCTGCTGGCCACACTATTGCTGGTACAGGCCAGGTGCCATTGGCCATTGCATAATTGGATATTGTATTTGCTTTACATTTGGGTCATGTATTTGCATTTCTTTTTTTTTTCATGGACTTTTGAGTAACAGGATTAAAGATATATTCTGTGTGGGAGGATTAAAAAAATATTCCTAGCAGGTAGTATCCACTAAGGGATGACAACTTACTCACTTTGAGTACATCAAAATTAATACCATTATTTCTGAAAAATAGTATCATGTAGAGCTGCTCATAAACAGTACTTTTCTTACATAGAAATCTGAAGTTACTCATGGCTTACTTATATTGGATCAAACTGCACAAGTTGGAGTGCTGTGTGCTTCTATGCAAGTGATACTAGGTGTAATCAGGGCTGAGCTGATGATTGAAATGCAAGCTAAAAGCTCAAGGCCTTCTACCTTGGCAGCACAGGGGAGCATTCTTAAGGGCTTAGCACTACTACAGAGGAGGGTGCACGTGGACAGCAGAAAGCAGAGAAGCTTTCATTGTCCTGCAACAAGAGATAATACCTGCACTGGGATGAATAAAAGCATGAACTGTAAGATGGGATTTCTTCCATCAGACTGCTACTGAGTCCATCTGGTGTGGTCACCCAGGTTA
Organism: Orthonyx spaldingii; assembly: GCA_013397795.1. Classification (NCBI taxonomy): domain Eukaryota; kingdom Metazoa; phylum Chordata; class Aves; order Passeriformes; family Orthonychidae; genus Orthonyx; species Orthonyx spaldingii. The sequence continues at coordinate 549,827 of VZTJ01006151.1, read as the reverse complement.
TTCACTCCCCACTGGGCTTTTCTTAACACTGCCAGTGTGGCCTCTCCATTTTCTGGCTATGTTTTTAGATAAAAGTAGTGTTTTATTCGTGAGTCTTGATATCCCCTAATGCCAGCCTAAGCGGTAATGTTGAAGGGAAGAGGGCAGAAGGACAAGCACCAAAGCCTGTGATGGTTTTGTGCTTCCCTAACAAAGTAACCTGGGGCTCACTGGCTGCAGCAAGTAAGCAGTGAGGGTGTGTCCTGATCAGGGGTGTGGGTTGAAACATATATTCAGAAAATTTTCCCAAGTTTTCTTAGGTTAAAGTGGTTCCTGGCTAGTATGACTCTCAAGCAGCTAAAGTCTCATAAGTTTCCACTTTTTTAGTTTTACCTAGGTTTGCTTTTTATTACTTAACACAATGTCAGTGTGGTTCTTCTGCAAGTGCTTATTACCATACCAAAGTTTTGTACAAACTGCCTTACAAAAGACCCCCTAAAACTTGCATTAAGAGATTTTGTACCTGTGTCATCAGCATTTCTTTATGACATGAAACAATGCATGTCCTATGTTTTGAAGTTCTTTTTCTTTGATCTCTTGGTGGTTTTGTGGGGTTTTTTTTCCTCACGATTGCTTTTGCTGAGCAATATAACTAGATTATTCCATACAATGCTGTTGTTCAGGTTGGGGGGAAGAAAAGAGGAGGGACACACTGGTATGATCATCGCAGTAGGATGTTCAAGAATTACTTGTTTCAGACTGACTGAAGAGAAAGACCAGAATATTGTTACTAGGTATGAATTAAAATAAAAAGTGGAAGTACTGGTGGACATTCAATTTCTTCTGTATTCCAGGTATCTTAAGGCCCGTGTCAGGAACCTCCACAGCATTAGCCCTGAACTTTTTTTTTTTAGGTGAGGTAGTCTAAACAATGCTGATTATAGTGGCTTGCTTTTTTGTGCTGTTTTCACTATTGTTTTAATCAAACATAGGATATGATTTTTTTTTCTTCACTTCATAGCAACAATGACAGATACCTTTTGTAACTAGACTTTTTCTATGTCATCGTGGTACTCCCACTTGAAACAATGATTTACTTGGGAGAGCGTGTGAAGATCAGAAATTCAGACTGGATACCTATCTCCTATATTAACACTAGCTCTTAAAAATCCCAAACAATTCCTTGCAGCAATGAGTTTAGATTAAAGTTTCAAAGATCTCTGGAGAACAAATTCTATGAGTTAGTACTGGTGTAATGAGAATAAATGCAAGGCTTTTCTTCCCTCCACAGATAGAACTTTTTGAGTTCAAGGGGGAGGACCTCACTGATGAAGAAGACGGTGGCATCATCCGAAGAATTCGTAAAAAGGGGGAGGGCTACTCCAAGCCCAATGAGGATGCACTTGTAGAGAGTAAGTGTATTGTTACACAAATAGTAAATGGGTTTGCCCTGTGGGTTGGCAGAGCCTTTTCACAATCTACAACTGCATGTCCTGAGGGAGAGGAATATGTGGCTTCTCTTTTCTGTATCAAGTAACTTAACAACCTAGAGTAAGTTTTCCTTCTCCTGTTTCTGGCAAGGTTTACATTTTCCAGCAGCAATGGTATTTTCTGGTGATACTGAATCTGTTGAAGTGCTTATCTGATCACAAAAGGTGATTGAGTCTCATAAAGCATTTCCATGTGCTGAGGAACAAGGGGGGAAGTCATTCTGGCACTTGTTGTCGGAGTGGAAAAAAACAAACACTTAAATGAACAAAAAAAAAGGGATTTGTTAAATTTAACAGCAAAAATTCTGTTTGCTGCCAGTAGCCACTATGCCATAGGTAGCTGCTAAAAGAGAAAAGACTGTTTAGAAGAAGGCTTTGGCACTTCGTGTGTGCTGCCTGCCTGTCTAGAACTCCCTGTGTACTCCTGGGTACCTGCCCACTGCCATACATAGATATATTCTGACTTCTCTGTTGTGGTTTTTGTTACCAGTCCAGTTTGAAGGCCGATGCGGAGATCGTGTATTTGACAAGCGGGAATTGAAGTTTGAGATTGGGGAAGGTGAAAACTTCGATATTCCTCATGGTCTGGAGAAAGCAATTCAAAAAATGGAGAAATCAGAGGAATCTGTGTTCTATCTCAAACCCAGGTATGCTGTTTCTGGTGTTTGATACTGGAAGGGCTTGTACTAATCATCTGGGAAGAAAACAATGTTTTTTGTAATGCCTTTCAGCTTTTTTCAGTACTGTGGTAAAAACTTGCATCAGTCCCAAAAAATTGTTGTATGAGAAGTATCGAGCTAAGATTGCTTTGCCACTTCATGGTGAAGCAGTAGCATTCTAGAAAAAAATTTACTTAAGTCTCAGTAATGTTGACCTCTGAATATTTTCTTAAAATGTTGTTACTTTCTAACTTAGATTTTTTTATCCCTCTTCGTGACTGCTTACTGTAAAACAATGCATATGTAGACTTGGATATAGGCAGAATTTTCTCTTTGCAGTGAGAACACATCTGAAACAAGTGGAGTTGCACAGATTGTTTTCATCAAACTTTAATTTATTTCAGTTTCTATTGAGTTTTTTTTTTTAACCTGGAACTGAGCCTGATGGGAGCAGAAAAGCAAAGCAATCTGATCTAGAGGGTTTTTCTGCTAATATGCAGCTTCTTACTGGAGTTGCATTGCAGTACCTTGCTGTAGGCATTTCCTGTTTATCAGCTGATTAGCAGTGTGTTAAGTGTACAGCTGCTCCCTTAATCTTGGTATTTATTGTCTTGGCTTTTCTAAGAATAGAACTAAAATACAGGTGCTCTGAAAGCAACAGTTTCAGACCATGAATATAAAAAATGATAGGTATAAATTGAAGGTTGGTTGGTTTGGCTTTTTTTTTTTCTTGATGAAGGGATTACTTGCTTTTCCTTCAAGAAAATAATAAAATAAGAAAATAATATGAACTGCTAAGAGATTAGTGAAATCAACACTAGGTTTCTATTACTTTCTTCCACCTTGTTTTTGCTAGTTTTATAATTGTACTTAGAATTCTTCAAGCCTTTGTCTTGTAATAATAATTTATGCACATCCCAGATTTGCACAGGGTTTTTGTCTCTAACTTCCTATGTAGCAAATATAGCTGTATATGGATAGTTCTGAACTCTCTTCTTTATAATGTTTGTTTCTCTCTCCCCACCCCCATTTTACAGCTATGGTTTTGGAAGTGCTGGGAATGAGAAATTTAAGATCCCTCCAGACGCGGAGCTGCAGTATGAAGTGAAACTCAAAAGCTTTGAAAAGGTGGGAAGAAGAGATGAAATCCCAAAGAGATCCGGGGGTGGGGGAAGAAGTGGGAGTGCAGCTTAAACGATGACAATGGAATCCTTGAATGGTGATGTGAAACAGGGAGGCCACTGTTGCCAGAGATGATGGTGACATGCTGGGAGCTCTTGGCTGAAATGATCCTTATTCTTCCTGAATCCCTGTCTGTTGCCATCTCTCATGCTCCAGGCCGGTTTCCAGTGGCAGTGCAAAGCTCTGCTTTGCCTGACTTTTCTTTTACCATACCGTTAGGGGGAAACAACGTAGCCACTTGATTTCCCTAGAAGTTGTATTGAAGTTGACTTGAACTGTTCCTGTTTGGGTAGGCTAAGGAGTCTTGGGAAATGAACACGGATGAGAAGCTGGAACAGAGCGGCATTGTGAAGGAGAGAGGCACTCAGTACTTCAAGGTAAGTTACAGTCCCCAGGTAATAGCAGCATTTCTTAGCCCATGTCATGAGTTGATAATGATGACTGCAGCTTTTGGCATTTCTGAGTGGTGTTCATGGTATTGTGTGAGATTTCACAGGGAGAACTGGAGGGGAATGTGTCTTAAAAAAAGACCAACTCAGTTGTATTATCCAAAGAACTAACTCTGCAGGGAACTCTCTGTTAGAGCTGTTTTCTGTATCTACAGATAACACTGAGGGCTGTACACAGAATAGTAGTGAGGTTACAGTATTTCAGTTCCTGCTGTGGGACAGGGCTATGAATGAATAACATTCATTTGGGTAGAGATGTGCGGAGAAGCTGTTTAAAGCAATTTGCATGATATCTTTGTATCGCATTTAGAAAATGCCACATCCCCCTTATTTTTGCATCCGAAGTTGAATATAAAGTAGGACTTGAGTGAAGTATCAATGCTGGCATATACTCGTACCTCTAGTGGGGATCTAGTTAAGTATTCCTAAAGATTTTCTGATCCTGTGCAGGAATCGCTCTCAGAAGTAATATATTTCTGATGATAGAAGTTACTTTTTGATCAAATGGGGTTTTTTTAGATCTATTGCTCAAGGCAGGCAAAAGGGACAAGAGGGAGATAAAAGTTACTGTGATGAGCTGTGTGATAATTGAACTGCCTTGTTTACAGGAGGGAAAGTACAAGCGGGCAGCATTACAGTATAAGAAGATTGTGTCATTGCTGGAGCACGAGTCGGGACTCTCCAAGGACGAGGAATCAAAAGCCAAAAGCTTGAGGCTTGCTGCCCACCTTAATCTAGCTATGTGCCATCTCAAGCTAAAGGAGTACTCCCAGGCTTTGGAGAACTGCAACAAGGTAGTAGGAGTTTGTTTATTCTTAAACTGCACAAGCAGTCTGACAGTTTATCTCTTGCTTTAAACATTCTAGGGGCAACAGGCCATGTGGTGTTTGGTCTTTCTTACCAGCTGGCATTTGGGTAGTATGGAATTTTTAGTACACTAAAAAGATCCAACAGATTATTTTCATAATTAGCACCCTTTGAACATCTTTTACTAACTTGCTGCTACACTGAGAATATTCAAGTATTTAGAAGTTAGAAATGCTTGAGATGTGATGAAGGTAGTCACGTTGGCAAAGGCCTTTCAAAGATCAGGATTAGATCTTAGACTTGCTGGTTCTTTTGTCAAATAGCCTGCTATATTCATTCCTCTTTGTACTTTTTTCTACTGCATTCCACTCACTTTATTAGTTTGCCCTGACAAGACTTGTAAGTCCACATCAGAAGGTACAGTTCCTAGCAGTCTCTGGTGTTCTGACTGGATATAATTTTTATAAAAGAAAAATAATTACTGAATGTGGTTTGGTTTTGGTTTTTTTCAATGCAGGCCCTCGAATTGGATAGCAACAATGAAAAAGGCCTCTTCCGGCGTGGAGAAGCTCACTTGGCTGTCAATGACTTTGAGTTGGCCCGAGCAGATTTCCAGAAAGTGATACAACTTTATCCAAGTAACAAAGCTGCCAAAGTGCAACTGGTAACTTGTCAGCAAAAAATACGGGAGCAGCACGAGAAGGAGAAAAAGATGTATGCCAACATGTTCCAAAGACTTGCAGACAAAGACTTAAAGGTGAGTAACACTACCCCGAAGATTACAGGAGGTGGTGTCATGTGTTAGACAAGGAACAGTGGTTTAGGTACTCAGCTTACTTCTTAGTATAGGTAGTTATAGCAGAACACTCAAGTAGACTCCTTTGGGGAGCAGGGATGGAACTCAACATGCTAACAGTCAAAATTACTAGGCCATCTTGTTGGAACATGAAAACCAGCAGTACCAACCATTGCACAGAAAGCTTTTACCTATTTCAACTGAATTTGCCACAGGCCAGTGTTAATCAGAAAGCAGTTGAAGTGATGAGATGCAAACATGATAATGTTCTAGAACTGAAAAAAGCACCTATTCTTCTAGAACCTATTGTAGAGAACAGGCTTTTTCTGGTGCCTGAGGGCCCATCTAGTGAGAACTTGTGTCTGTTATACAGAGGGTGCTGAGCACCATCTTGCTTCTCACAGAGGCGTTAAGATGTGGTTGATGGTCTCCATTTCAAATGTCACAGATTGATTATGAAGTGTCAGAAGATTCAATATTCTATGTATGGATGGTTTTCCTAATAAACTTCCACTAGAATTTTAGTAACTACTAGATCATTTAATAATGGCATTATGTGAATACAGGTTATAACAAGATCGTATCAGCTAGCAAGAAATATTTCAGGTTACTGGTGAGAATCATATATCCTAAGAAAACATTCTGTTTCCTTTCCTTAAATCTGATGGTGCAGAAGGACAAGATAGACTATAACTTCTCAGATAAATCTGGGATTTATATCATACTGAAATTTCTTCAGTAACATTAGGGAGTACACAAGCTTCTACCTTGGGAGGTTATTCTCACACATCTTTGGGGTCACCTTTCCAGAATATGCATGGAGAATATAAAAAACTGTCAGATACTGGTACATTAATTTCGCTTGGTTAACTGTGTCGTTGAGTCTTTCCAGAGGCATGGTGTCCTCAGGGTGTATCCTGACAGTTCAGCCATTTCAGACTGTCAGCTGACAATTCCTCACATGAAATGCTTTACACTGTCTCTTCTTTTTTTGGCTAAAGCAGCCTGATTTCAACAGTCCTTGCTTATTGGAGCTTGAAAGAAAGTACTCTGTTCTTCTACACATAGTGATGTAAAGCCACACAGTATCTTAAGTTTGTAGGTTTTAATGAAAAATCTCAGGAAGATAAAGACACAGCAACTAAACTAGAATTACTTCACTATTAAGCATCTTCATTTTTGAAACGGTAGGATTTAATTGCCAGCTGTCAGGCTCTGTTGTGAAGGTTCCTTTCAGCTAGCACAGCTGCTGGGAATCTGGCTTCCTCCACTATGTCTGGGACACAGCAAGATCTGTGGAGAGAGGAAGAGTGGATTGCTGAAATAAGCTATACCCACTAAAAAGTACTAAAGCCTTCGTGCTTCCTTAAGCTCCTAAGACAGATAATTGGTAGAGTAATATTCTTGGCAAAAGGCAGACTCAAAGTCTTTGCACTGCAGACTCTTTGGGATACTGGAAAAACATGGCACTTAGTTCCAATTTCCCTATCTACTTGGGACAGAATCAGTTTAAAGTTGTAGAATCCTTTAGGTTGGACTCCAGCCAAATGCAAATGAAAGGTTATTGTTTGGCATCTACCACTGAACACAGGATTCGAGGTGTGGCCTCGTCATTGCCAAGTACAGGAGGACAACCCCTGCCCTGGTCCTGCTGGACGCACTATTGCTGATACAGGCCTGGATGCCATTGGCCTGGTGAATTCTTCCCAAGTTAGATGATCTTGGGAATGTGCAATGTGCTGGCTTTTCTTCTCTGAGCCATCTAGCCTACTTGAAAAGGATATGGTTTTGTATTAAATGGGATTGATGGCACTATAAACTGTAAAGGATGCTTACTCCCTGGGCCAGTCTTGAGGTAGTTTTCTTGCAGGTAAAACTTGTTTTTCCTCTTAGTGCATTTATAATGTTGCTTTACTATAGCTCCAACAGTGTCTCTTAGTGGTGGTGTAGTAGAAGTTCAAAGTTCTGGAGAAGAGCATTTATTTGTTTACTAAACATCTTCTGATTGCTGAAAATGTAGCTTGGCCCGCAGTTCTGATATGCCTGACACAGTCTGTTAAATTCAACAGCCACTCTTGCATCAGTAGTTCATTTAATTAATATGAAAAGTTCACATATGTGAAGTGTAAATTTTTGAAGGTCGGTGTGTTTATCTCCTTATCTTAAGCCCAGGATTGCTGGCTAACAGATTTTCTGTGGAGAGAAGAGTTAGCTCTTGTGTGCTTTACAGAATGCTCCTATGCATGAAAAATTGACCTTTGATGCATGAATGTTCTTTTAAATGTGGTTTTGTTTTGCAGCCAAGTTGGTGTAAAATTCTAAGGATTCTGCCTCTTCTTCCCGTCTTATTCCCCTCTCCCAGCATTGCACGCTTGAGACTTTGCTTGTTTTTTGTCTGGTTCTCATCTAAGATCATCGTAAAACAGATGGTTTAAGATGCTGGGCTGACAGATGGAATAGTAATTCCATTGCACTAGGTTTTGAGATGAGCAAGCCAAGACATTTTTACCTCCCTTTACTGTGTTTGGAAATTATTGCAAGGTCAGGATGTGCTGGTTATGTCCTATTGTAAAAGCTGACATTGGACCCCTACCTCATAGCTCTCTGCCTTCCACACCTTTTTATGAGGAAGATGCACAAGGAGAGGGCTTTAGAGCAGCCACATTGTCAGATCATATTTTCTTCCAGCTAAGCTCTTGCACAGGACATCCAAATCACTGTTGCTGAGTTGAAGTGTCTCTTCACAAAACAAGTTGTCCAACAAAGATATTTCTTCTTATGCTGAGTGCAAGTGTGCCTTGTACAGGTTGGGTCGGGGTAGGCCATGGGAATGGCTGAAAATGAATCATATTGATACTGAAGCAGGGCGAAAGCAGTTCTTGCAGAAGCTTTGTAAATGAATTTTAGTTAGAAGACTTTTCTAGGAAAGTGTTGCGTGGCAAGTAGGTGTAGGCCACATTAGGAATCATAACCACCTAATACCAGTATTATATTTCAGTCTCCTCTACACTACTTCTGGTTTCTTAGATGCATGAAAATGTTTGGTTTCTCTTGCCTGAAGATCTTAATATCTTAATTCAGTCTTGCAGGGTAGACAGGCTTTCCAGTTGATAAGAATCAAACAATGTTTGTGCTAGCAATTTTATATAACAAATTAATACATTTTCTTTGTCTCTCTGTTTAGTCATCTGCTACTCTTCAGACAAGCCACACTGAAGATGCAGAAATGAAAGATGCGCAGAATGGAGTTGAAGATAAATCAGAAGTTGAAGCAGAAGCATAAAAACAAACCCTATTCCATTAGTTTTGTAAATGAAAGAATTTCCAGTGAATTAGACCTTTATTTTTCTACCTGGTTGGATAGTGGCTTCAAGGGAGCAGAGGCTGAAGCCACCATGCCACAGTCAGTTACAGCTTTATGTGGCTGTTCAAGAAGCTGAGTGGCAGCATAAATCTGGTTCAATCCTAGTGACTTTATTTATTCATTCAGCCTCTGTTACCTGTTTGGGTTCTGTCTGGATTTACTCTGCTTGGTTTATTTGCATTTTCATAGAATCATAGAATGGCTTGAGTTGGAAGGGACCTCAGAGATCTAGTTCCAACCCCCCTGCTGTGGACAGGGACACCTTTCACTAGACCAGGTTGCTCAGAGTTCCATCCAGCCTGGCATTGGACACTTCCAGGAATGGGGCATCTACAGTTTCTCTGGGCAGCCTGTTCCAGTGCCTCACCACCCTCACAGTAAAGAATTTCTTCCTAATATCTAATCTTAGCCTGCTCTCTTTCAGTTTGAAGCCATTCCCCCTTGTGCTGTCACTACTTGCCCTTGTAAATAGTCTCTCTCCATGTTTCTTGTAGGCTCCCTTCAGCTACTGGAAGGCCACAGTTTAGTCACCCCAAAGCCTTCTTTTTTTCCAAGCTGAACAATCCAAGTTCTCTTGGCCTTTTCTCATAAGGAGAAGTGCTTCATCCCTCTAATCATCTTGGTGGGCCTCCTCTGGACCTGCTCCAACAGGTCGATGTCCTTCCTGTGCTGGGGACCCCAGAACTGGATGCAGTGTTCCAGGTGGGGGTCTCACCAGAGTAGAGGGTCAAAATCCCCTCCCTTGCCCTGCTGCCCACGCTGCTTTGGATGCAGCCCAGGTTACAATTGGCCTTCTGGGCTGTGAGTGCACATTGCCAGCTTGTGTCCAGCCTCTCTCCAACAGCACCCCCAAATCATTCTTGATAGGCCTGCTCTGGATCTGTTCATCTCCCAGCCTTTATTGATACCAGGGGGTTGCCCCAGCCCAGGTGCAGCACCTTGCACTTGGCTTAAGCCTCATGAGTTTCACATGGGCCCATTTCTCCAGCTTGTCCCTCTGGATGGCATCCTGTCCTTCAGGATGCACACCCCTCAGCTTGGTGTCATCTGCAGATTTGCTGGGGGTGCACTCTATGCCTTCATCTCTGTCATTAATGAAGATGATAGTAACACTGGTCCCAGTCTGGACCCTGAGGGACACCACTTGTCACTGGTGTCCATTGGGATGCTGAACTGTTGACCACTACCCTGTGGGTGTAGCCATCCAACCAATTTCTTACCCATCACACAGTCCACCCATTGAATCCATCTGTCTCTAATTTAGTGAGAAGGATGTTGTGGGGAGCTGTGTCTAAGGCAGAAATTTACAGAAATGTAGATAAATGACACCTGTAGCACTTCCCTTGTCCGCTGCTGGAGTCACTCCATCACTGAAGGCCACTAGGCTGGTCAGACAGGACTTGCCCTTGGTGAAGCTGTGCTGGCTGTCCCCAGTCACCTCTCTGTCCTCCATGTGCCTTAGCATAGCATCCAGGAGGATCTGTTCCATGATCTTCCCAGGCACAGAGCTGAGGCTGACAGGTTGGTAGTCCCCATTTTGTCATCAGTGTTTGTTTCTTTCTGGTTTCAGCTTACTTGAATCCCACGTTCTGCTTTCTAAATTTATTTCCTTGAATTTTCTTCAGTCAGCTTTTTCCAGGAGTCCTCACATGAGACCTAAGAACAAATTGGCTCTCCCATTTCTTCTGCCTTGGGATTGCCCTCTTGCCCCCTGTTCAGTAGGGATTCCCTTCCATTAAATATTGTAACGTTTCTTGTATGCCTCCTCTTTGCAAATTGCTGAAGGTGAAGACTGTGAAGTCCCAGCTTAAGTAATAAAGCTCCAATTAAACTCAAGAAAACCGAACTTTTCGTGGGTTTTTATTGGAATTTGCACAGAATTGAGAGAATTTACTGTCCTTTGGTCATTCGGTGTTGTCCACATAGCCACAGTGTTCTGATTATTTTTCTATGTTGTTTGTTCATTACCATAGAAAATTCCCACAGTAGTTGATACAGTATTTCTCCATATAATTGCAAAAGGGAAAAAACACGTTGCTGGAAACTGCAAAAAAGCAAGTCTGTAACCTATGCATAGAGCTTCTTCTATGTTCATATTGCTACCTTCCTCTTCACCCACCACATTGTAAAACTGGACCAGAGGGAAAAAAACCAATATACCTGAAAGTGACTAGCTTTGAAGAGAAAGTAAGTGATAATGGCTTACATATTGCAAATACTTCTAATGAACTACAACCACCTGAGTGATTCTAATGCCTGCTTACCCAGATCTCACAAGAAAGCTATTACTGAGTATTCTGCTTCTTTCTGCAGTTTGTGTGTCTTGTTTGGGGGTGGGTGTGCTTTTGAATTTTGTGGGGGCTTTTGGTTGGGGTGGGCTTTTTTGTTTGTCTGGAGGCATGGAACATACTACTCAAACTCAACTGTTGTTTATCCTATCATGTGGTGTTAAATTCAGCATCTCCAGTGGCCTGTTCTGACACACGGGCAGAAGGGGCACTTTTTTTGCCTGCTCTGCAGAAAGAAGGTAGAAAATCTGTTCCTCTCAGATCAAAATAAATGGACTTTTTTATGGTGAGAAAGATGTCTTTGCATGGCATGCCATGGGCTGGAATTGTGTGTATATTGCAGAGAGTATCCCTGTTTTAACATGTAATATAACGTGAATTCCTGGTCTGCTTTGCTGAAACAGAAGTACAGTGTAAGCACTTATTTGTGGGGTTCTGCTGGGCTGGGGGAGTGCCAGTACCTGTCCTGCAGCAGTGCCAGCCCAGCTCGGGCCCTAGAACTGTCTCCAGAGTAGTGTAAGGGCTGCTTGGAGTGCTGCCGAGTCCCAGATAACAAATTCACTGCCTGCTGCTGGGTTGGAGCTTGGTTAGAGAGCTGGAAACCACTGCTCTGCACAGGGGATAGCAGTGCTCTGAACCTCGTGGGGTGGGGTGGGGTGGGGTAGGAGAGACGCAGGATGAAGTGCTTGGGAGGTCACTTTGCTTAAGGAAATGCTGATTTCATTTGCCTAATCAAACCTTCGGGTTGTCAGGTAATGGGGGTGATTTTCATGAGCTCTGTCTGTAGTAACAGACCCGTGTATGTGTAAAACTTGTACCAAAGCACTACCCCCTCTCACGGGAAGCAACACTGTGAATGTCAGCTGGACTTAGAAGAAGGGATTTATAGACCTAGAAAAACAGTTAAGGGGGACAGGAATGCCAAGCCAGAGTACTTTTTCTTCAGCAAGTAAATACCTTGGTTTGTTGCTAATTATTACTGGAAATACAAGCCACTGTGGCTGAAACTATTATTGCTGCTAAAGCGTAGGGGCAAGTCCTAATGATAAATTTCTGATTGTTGAACAACTGTTCAAAAACCTCCCACAGGCACGATAGTTGTACATGTTGCTGAAAGCAAAGAGTGAGGTGATTTCTGTGGCACATCTAAAAAAATTTGGTCAATGGTGCATCCGTTGTTAAGTGTGAGCAGTCTTGAAAGTACCACTGTGCCCTCGTTGTTACTACATAAACTATGAAATGTTTGAGAATGTCAATCTGTTAAGGACACTAAACATGCCCTATTCAGGCAGCTGAAAGGCTGTTCCGTGCTGTCTTTAAAAATGGGTCTAGTTGCCGGCAGAAGGTGGCATACTGGTGTTTTATCGGTGAGGTCATGCATGTAAACTTCAGCTATAAACTTCGTTATGTATGTCCTTATAGAGAAAAAAACAACGCTTCGAATAAACAGTTACAGCACTGACCTTGTAAACCAACCACGCCTCTCCGTTTGTGACCCCTTGCGCGGTGTGCGCGGTGTTCTTGGGGTTCCGGGGGCAGCGGGCGGGTCCGGCCGGAGCCGCGCCCCGCGCTCCCGGCGTTCCCGGCGCGCCTGCGCCCCGCCATCCCCGCGGCCCGCCGGCGTTCCCGGGATGCGCTCCGTCAGCTACGTGCAGTGCGTGGCGCTGGACTTCGCCGGCAGCCTCTTCCCGCACGCCATCTGCCTGGGCGACGCCGACAACGACACGGTGCGAGCCCCGAGCTCCGGGCGGGGCCGGGCCGGGGCCGCCGCGGGGCAGCGGGCCCGGCTGGGGGTGCCGGAACGGGGCTGGGGGTAGCATCGAGCGCCTGGTGCGGCCACAGGGCGGGTGCTGGGAAGAGCTGGCGGGGCTTCCATCCACCGGGACGCACACGGGGCTTGGCGAGCGCTCGAGCAGTGTCAGGGACAGAACGCCCCCCCCCCCCCCCCCCGCGGTCTCCCGACCGAGGGCAGTTG
>VZTJ01006151.1:480003-536822 GCA_013397795.1 Orthonyx spaldingii | reverse complement strand
CCCCCGGAGTTTCCCTGCAAAGGGAATGTTCCCTGGGCTGCAGCTGGCCAGGGTTAGCTCGCCGCTCCTTGGTGTGGAGGCTAATTTCTGCTTCCAGAGGGAGACAGACACTCACCTGTCACAGTGTTGGGATTGTAGTGGTGCTTTGCTGGGCACAACAGATCACAAACAGGGTAGAGCCAAGTCTCACTGTCTCTTGACCTGCATTGGGAGTGTTGCTATCAGCTGCAAACATGGTTGTTTTTGATTTGTCTGTGACTAGGAAGAGGTTAGCTTAACCAGCTGTACATGAACTGTTTCTTCTCCTCAACAGTCAAGTTTTTTTACAGCCTTATACTGTAAAGTGTCGTGGCTAGCAATGCAGTAGGGGGTTAAATGGATTTCCCCATAAAAAGTTATGTACAATAAGGTGTGCAGGGAGTTATGAAATGCACACGATTAAATACACAGAGGCATGATGCAGGAGATGGGATAATGGGAGGCTCATCAGCATGGGTGGTTGGTGATTTGTAGAAACCTTTAAAGAAATAATCACCATTCTGAAATACCTTTATCCCTTCAGCAGTGATTGAACATCCTGTGTAAATCTGTTGTAAATGTTCTTGCACTGTCTTCCTGGATGCTTATATTTTTGTCATTGCCATCATCTTCCTTAGGTGATTCCAGTCAATCTAGATAGAAGGATGGAAGATGGAGTAATGCTGATTAGCTGAGCAGGATGTTAAAACAGTGTCACAACTCTGAAACAGTGTCTGGAGAAGCAGTGGGTAATGGGATGTTGCTCTAAGGAGCCATTTTCCACCTCATTTATCTGTGAGAACAAAATTAGGGCGTTTATATTTTCCCAGACCTTCCATTTTGATTCAGGATTGTCTCTTTAACTCATTTTGTTTTGCTGCTTCTTCCCACAGAGTGATTTTTAGATATCAATTCTGAAATTATTGCTGTTGAACAAATTTAATTGTTAATGCAATTGTGGATTTCTTCCTACTAACCCAATTTTCTTGTACAGCTGAATGAACTTGTGGTGGGAGACACAAATGGAAAGCTCTATGTTTACAAGAATGATGACAGCAAGCCCTGGGCTGTGCGATCTTGCCAAGGAATGGTGAGTTCTCAACAAAATTTCTAAATGGTTAGGCCTTTTGGGGTATATGTGCAGCCAGCTATCCTTGTGCTTTGCCTAGGAATTTGTAGGCTAGAGAGGAGTGGCAGCGAGAACTGATTCTGATGTCTTTCATGTAATTATTCAACACCCTGCTTTTGCCCACAGCCCCATGGGCTGGAAGTGATGAGCAAAGTAATGGACAAACATAGAAACTGGGCTTCTGTCCCACGTTTACCCTGCTCTCTGCACTGTGGGTTTTGCCCCAGGGCTCTGGCCAGTTGTGTTTCTGTCCCTTGACTCTGCTCTCCTTGTCCTTCAAAAAGCTGTTTGGAGTTCAAGAGATGCTTTGTGGGAGAGGAGGAGGTGGAGCAGAGGTTTATCCCAGAGTGCTGGGTTGTGTTGCCTTCTCTCATGGATGGCCTTGTTTTCTTTTGCAGCTCACATGTGTCCGTGTGGGAGATGTGTGCAATAAAGGAAAGGTGAGAGGAGCCAGAGCTTCCCAGCTGTGTCTGTAGGGTGTGTGGGAGGTGTTTAGGAGATCAGGGTCATGTCATGTGCTGAGTGTGGAGGAGGACAGATTGCAGGTCCTTTCTCTCCGGGATCTGCCTTTGCTCAGAATTTTAGCACTACTGTTTTTAAACTGTTCTTCTGTTTATATGTAACCGGTATCTTTCTGTGAGCTTTATGCAGATTTTGGAGAGCAAGGAAATCCATTCTGTCTTCAGAGAGCACTTTTGATTTCCACATAGCATTGTGAGCATCACAAGGCTTTGGTGGTTTGAGGGTTGCTCCTTCTGCTCAGTGGCTTTTGCCCTTCTTGGGCTGATGTCTGCTGTGGGCTGTGGTCCTTCTGCCACTTGGCTGTGTGCATTTAAGGTCATCTAAACAAGACTGAGACACAGAATAGTCTGAACTCCCAAGCAAATTCCACTGGGTCTACTAAGACTCCTTTTGCTGGATTGCTGTTTCTGGGGGTTCAGCCAGGACCAATGAGTCCAAAGGTCCCAGTTTAGGCACCCTGCCCAAAATACTGTAGCTGTGTTTCCTCCAGTGGGGAGCAGGGCTGACGTGGGCATTGAGAAAGCCACACATTGTTTGAGGATTGCACACATATCAGCTTGATCCTCTAGTCTGACAAAGACGAACAAGAAGTTTGGACCCTGCCAGTAGCAGAGTAATTTGTGTGCTGGCCAAAACCCTCCTGTTCCCTCTGTAGCAGGCATTGATCTTGATCGATCTACCCTTGTGTCTTCCTTTGCCCTGCTGTGGGACAGCTTCTGCACTTTCTAAAAGAGGAAGAATCAAAAGGTTTTTCTCTTCCCTCGCAGAATTTCGTGGTGGCGGTGAGTGCAGAAGGCTGGTTTCATCTTTTTGACCTGACTTCTCTGAATTCCAAACACCCAGATGCTTCAGGCCACCATGAGTTGGCAGGGGCAGAAGAGCAGAAGCCAGTGTTCAAGCAGCACATCCCTGCCAACACCAAGGTCATGCTGATCAATGACATTGGTGAGCCACAAAGCTGGTGTGGGAGCATGGGGTGAAGGAGTTTGTGTATGTTGTAGGGGGGGGACTTGCAGAAAATTACTGTCTTGCTGAAACAGACACTCCAGCAAACCACAGCCAAGTCATGGAAGAGAGAAACAGGAACTTCAGGAATTTTTTTGAAGTGCAAGTTTTCATTACAGGATTAAACTTCTGACTGTAGAAACCAGCGCAGTGGTTTCTGCATGTTTGGGCTCTTAGGGCTTGAGAGAGTCCATCTGTCTTTCTCTCTTCCCTGCAGATGGAGATGGGAAGTGTGAGTTGGTGGTGGGTTACACTGACAGGGTGGTCCGTGCCTTCCGCTGGGAGGACTCGTCAGAGAATTCAGACCATGTCTCTGGGCAGTTGCTCCTGTTGAAGAAATGGCTTCTAGAAGGTCAGGTAAGGAAAAAGGATGTTCAGAGCAGTACTTGTCACACAGTCTTCACGAGGTGGCTTTTCCAAGAGAAGAAGCATGAAATCTGAGTCTATGAACAAAGCAATTGTTATGTTGATGGCTTGAGAGGAGATTTGCCCAGTGGTTTTTCTGTGCATGCAGAGCAACTGGTAGGTTGGTCTGGGAAACAGTTGCTCTTGCCCGATGGGAGAGCATTAGTGGGAAGTACTAATGTTGCTTTAAAGTGGCTTTTGGTAGGGAATCAACCTTCTACTGTATTTGGGCATTTTACTTCCAGCTGAATTTGTTCAGCTGCTGCTCAGCTCTATCAGAAGATTTGCCATATTCCAGTTTCGTTCCAGGGAGCACTGTAAACTTTTGGGAGTTCTCAACTCTATCCATGTTTTCCCTCTGGCCCTGTAGGTAGACAGCCTGTCAGTGAACCCAGGCCCTGATGGCTCCCCAGAGCTGATGGTGTCACAGCCAGGCTGTGGCTATGCCATCCTGCTGTGCACCTGGGACACGGAGCAGCGCGACGCAGCCGCGGGGAGGGACGGATCTGCCCCGAGCAGGTGAGGGGGGTTGCAGTGGGAAGAGAGGGCTCTGCCCCAAGCAGGGGAGGGTGTTCCTGCAGGGGTTCAGGAGCATGTGCCACTGTGGGTGCCTGTTACAAGGGGGTGCCACCACACCACTGCTGTGAGGCGGGAGGTGCTGTCACTGTTGTTGCTTCAGTGTCCTGCTGTGCTGCTGGTAGCTCGTCACTTGAGCCCACCTGTACCCAAGCTTCCATCAACACTCTCCATGTCTCTGTCACGAAGATAGATACTGCTGCTTTTCTTGTATCCTACTCTCTTCTTGAATTGGGCAACGAGAGTGGCAAAACCAGCCCACTGAGGGGGCTGTTACTGGGAGCTAAGGTAGGGAAATGAGTGACCTAGATTTCCAGAGAAAGGTCATCAGATTGCAGGGTAACAGCTGAGAGACTGGGCCAAACCAGATTCATCTGAAGCCGAGGATAAAACTGGGCTCATTCACTTGTTGTCTGCAGGTGAGGTAATTAGAGGTTTTCCTGATGAGACCCCTGGCAGTCAGTGCTGTAAATCACAACCAGAGCAACCAGGGTGAGCAGTGAGATGCTTGTTACTTCTGGGTGCTGGAAGAACCCTGGTAGGGAATTTGGGTGCTTCTGTGGTGTTTTGTGAGACTTCAAGGCAGACTCAAAAAGCTGCAGCAGGACGGGAGCTAGGCAAGTCTTGATGTCTTAGAGAACTTAGTGAAATGGTACTTTGCTAGGCAGATGTGGTCTCTCATCAACCTGTTCAACCCTGGGCAGACACTTTGTGAGAGAAAAGCAGCCGGGCTTATGTGGCAGTAATGATAAAAATTGTCCTTTTATTCCTTCATTGGAAAACAGGCCTTACTGATTTTTTTTTTTTTGAGCTCTTTCCATTTTTTTGATTCATCAAATCATTCTGGTTTTGTTTTTTGAAACATTGATGAATTTCTTTAATACCTGGGGTGGCATGCATTTTTTTTCTTTTACCATTAAAGGGCTAAACCTGTTCACAAACTGTCAGTGCCTGGATTTGTAGAGCTTTGGAATACACTGCTCCTGAGATTGTTCTGAGACAGTTCCAGGTGTGGTTCCCTAACTTCTCCCTGTTGTCTTTCTCTTTTCCCTAGTGAGGCCCCTGTTCGAAACGTGATTCTACACCAAACATCTGGACGGATTCACAACAAGAATGTCTCCACCCATCTGATTGGTAGCATTGCCCGAGGTGAGAGATCAGCAGCTTGGAGTCTCCAGCCCAGCAGTTGCCCCTGATGGTTTTTTAGTACGTCAGTCCAGGGTGAAATCAGATTTCCTGTGATAGAAAAATATCACAGATTCTTGTGATCACAGGTTGTTATTTTTCTATCACAGATTTCCTGTGATAGAAAAATAACAGTGAGAGGCAACTGCAAAAACAGAAGGATCTCAAGTTCTCTTAGCTGGCTCCCAAAGAAAGACAGTTGGATGTTTGCATGTGATCTTTTTATAGCCTTTGTCCTTCCCTAGGTAGCCCTTATCCTTCACTCAGCACATGAGTTTCTCTGACCTGCATTTTGTCAGTTTGAATGGCTGCCATGCTGTGCTCCTACAGATGTCCTTGATCCTTGCTTCTGCATGGCTGCAGCTTATGCCACCTTCTTAGATGCATGCTTATACCATCTTTCCTAGATGCATTTCTTCCTTCCCACAGCCTCATCTTTGTTCTTGCTTTTCAGCATTTGAATCTCAATTCCTGGTGGCTATGTCCTGCTCCTCCTTCTCCTGTGCAGCCCCAGCCTCCCCAGAGCTGCTTCCATATTTCATCTGTATCATTGTCCTCTGTCTTCTTCCAGTGTGTTGTGCTCAGCTCTTGTATCTAAAATCTGCACAGCTGCCAGCTGCTCTCAGCCCTGACACGCTGCTCTTGCATCCAGACTTTTCATGCACGCTGCCGCTGCTTCCCTCATGTAACTCCTTGTGCTCTGACCTGGTGCACCTGCTGAACCCTCCTTTGGTACCTGTGGAGAGTAAGCAGCTTTCACTCCTCCTTGGGGTGTGTGGGCTTAATAGAAGGCAGAAAGCTCCCAGTGGAGGTCGCTTTCTCTTGTATTTGCTGTGCCCAGGTATTGCCTCCTGCAGTGCTGTCCGAGAATGATTCAGCCTGTCCAATGTAATTAGAGCTTGTGGAGAAGAGCAATCCACTGAATTCCACCCTCTTCCCCTTCCTCAGAGGACCTTTCCTGCCCTGTTCCTAAGCTTGTCATGTTTTCAGCTTCTCTGATGCTGCTATGAGCAACATGGTCAACAGAGCATGAAATCAATTATTTCACTGCATATGAAGCTTTGCATCTCTTGAGAGATATCTGTAAAAAATGAAGGCACACAGAATAAGGGATGAAGAGAAGGCTGTAAAAAAGCCCATTGATGCTGGACCATCAATAAAGAAACAGCTGAAGAGTGCCATGCTGACCAGTTTCCAAGGGGGACACAACAGATCTCTTGGATCAGAGCCTGTCTAGGTGCATGTCACTAGGGGCAGTTAAGCCCTCAACCAGCTGACTTGACTTTAGGCTGATCTGCAGAAATGGGGTGGTTTGCAACCCAGGAGCATGCAGGGTGTTGTAGTTTGGAGCTGTCTATGGGCCGCAGAGGTAGGCTCACATTGTTAACCTGCTCTGGGGAAACTGCCTGCTTGCTTTCAGCTCTGCTGGCTTGCCCCTGACTGCCAGGTTTCCTGCGTTATTCGTCAGGGAGCCAGTGTCTCTCCTGCATTGTCACTGAAAAGATTAAATGCAGCTTTAGTTGAATACAGCTCCAGTCCTCTCTCTTTGAGTGTCATATTTTTAAAACTTGACCTTGCATGTGTTTTCCTTTTTTGGTAGCTAGGTAGAGAGTTTGCTGACAGGCTGAAGCAGCCCAGTGGTCAGGGGACTCTCCTCTTCAGATTTAACTAGTGACATTTCTCAGTGCTGTCCTGCACACAACTGGGCAAGGAGAGGAGGCAGCATGGATCAGCTTGTTTTGGCTCTTTTTTATTGTTTTCAGGAGAGGGAGGGGATGATGTTTATAAACTGACATCAACTGTAGTAATTTTCTTTTGCACTTACAGGCTCCAGTGAGAATAGTGGCTCAGGTCTCTTTGCCCTCTGTACTCTGGATGGTAAGTCCTGCCACAGACCTGGAAGAAGACCTGGGCCCTGTGGGGGGCCTAATTCAAAACAGGGAACCAGGGATTTGGTCCTTTTCATTTTTAAAAGAAAGGGAAGCTGGGCTTTGGAAACTCTTCAAAGGTCAGGCAATAGAATTTGATTCATAGGCTCCTTTTGCTGACATATTTTATGTAAAGGCATGGAGGCCACTGTGAGGATAAATGCATGTTTATGTTCCACTCTCACATGGCCAGTGCCCTCTGGCCATAGTATATCTGGGTAATAGTGCCATGGTAGGTGGGGTGAAGTGTCCAGTATGTATTTAGCAGCCAAGATCATTCCTGTGCTATTAGAGCCAAGTCTCTGCAACCCTAAGTGTTGAAGGAGTAGGGCCTAGCATTAGCAAATATCTTTCTCCCCTTTATTGTTTTCGAGACAGTTGTTTTTTTCTTTCTTCAGGGACACTGAAGCTCATGGAAGGAGCAGACAAGCTACTCTGGTCTGTTCAGGTTGATCACCAGCTCTTTGCTCTGGAAAAGCTGGATGTTACAGTGAGTATCTGAGTAAGGCTGGGAGAGATGAAGACAAAAACTCAGCATGGTTTTGTGTATGTGATCTTAGGAAGGGCAAAGGGAGTATGACTCAGCTGGAAAAGGCTGGGATTATCTCAGGATGACACAGAGTGTTCTGGCTGTGGCAGTACATTCTGCACTCAGGTCAGTCTGCCCAGCTGCAAGAGTTTGAGCTGTGTCTGCCTGTTAGGCCCAGCATCTGCTTATCCATTCGTAAACTTTTGTCCCACAGCTGTTCTTCAGTCTTATTGCAAAGTTGAATGGTTTTGCTAACCAGAATCAAGAAAGATTCTTGACTGTCCTTGGGAGTAGGAGATGTCTGTGTAATACACAATCTTCTGGTTCCTACAGGGCAATGGGCACGAGGAGGTGATTGCCTGTGCATGGGACGGTCAGACGTACATCATCGACCACAACCGGACCGTGGCCAGGTTCCAAGCAGACGAGAATGTCAGTGCCTTCTGTGCAGGTGCGAAGCCTGACTGCAAAGCCAGCCCTCACAGCATTTTCCCCTCAAAGCTGGTACCCCCATCTGGGAGACCCAGAATCCTTTGCCTGCCTGCAGTGGGAAATAATTTCCCTGTGTGCATACTGCAGAAGGCCCAGCTAGTCTTTCCTCTGTTGGCATCTGGGAAAAGTAAGGGTGAGAGGAGGTGATGCTGAGATTTGTCTGTGGTGGTTTCGGTTTTTTTTCTTGTCCTTTTTGCAAGTGCTACAGCAGTCTCTTGTCTTCCCCACTGCGTTTTTTAATTTGCAGACTTCTAAGCTGTTCTGAAGTGGAGATAAGGAGCCCCATGGAATGAGCCCAAGCTTTGGCTCTGCTCAGTCCCTTCTCTCAGACCTGCAAGAAGCAGCTTGCAAATCCCCAAGCTTCATGCAGTTCAGAGACAGCTTCTTGGATTGTCTTAAAGGGACTTTGTATACCCAAGCCCATGTCTCTGCTCAGGTGCTTGCTGTTTTCTGCTAACAGCTTTGGTACCTCATCATGAAATGTCAATTATTTTTTTATCCTTTTGAAAGTAGTCATATCTCCACTCTTCTGGTTTCTGCAGGCCTCTATGCATGCAAAGAAGGAAGCAACAGTCCCTGCCTTGTTTATGTCAGCTTCAGCCAGAAGATCTACATCTACTGGGATGTGCAGCTGGAGAGAATGGAGTCCACCAACCTGTTGAAAATCCTGGATTGTGACCCAGAGTTTGAAAGTCTCCTGCAGCAGCTGGGTATAGGTGAGTGCAGAAAGAGCGGAGGGTGCACAGAAAGAAAGAGAGGATGGGGCTGCTGGCAGATGATGTGCTGGGAACTAGAGTTCCAGGTATTTCTTGAGGAAGAGACTTTCATACTGCCTGATGAGAATGCCTAACAACTATTTTTCTCTTTTCCTTAGACAGAAGCGACGTTTCCGCTGTCAGAAACCTGATTCACAAAACACTCTATTATCCTGAGAAATACCATCTCAGCAGCCCCTCACAGGATCCTGCTGGAACAGATTCCTCTGCCCACTGCAGTGGCATCCAGGATGCCTTATAACAAGTGACTTGAAGGCTGACATCTTTAATGCCAGCGCAAGCTCTTCTGCAGCTGGAATTGGGCATCTTCTGAAGATGACTATTCTTTCCCTATCTTGTCAAAACTTCCAAACAAGAAAGGGTTTACAGGCTGTGAAGGGATGTTCTTGGCTGTAGGCTTGCCTGAATGTGATGGGTTGGTTTGCTTTTAACTGAGGCAGCTACAAGAACAGAAAGGGCCAAAAATCTTGCACATGGGCCTTCTGTTGCCAGTTTCCGTATTCCTCGCTAGCTAAAGTGTTCCACTGCTCCCTGAAGGGGCACTGAGGTCACAGGTGGAGAGAACAGCTGAGCTTGGTCTCCATTTCGACCTATTCTTACAACTGCTCCAGTGAATACTTCTGAGTTCTTAGCAGGATCACAGTGCAGGAATTGGAGACGGAAGAATTGAGTTAGGGAGCAGGCACAGAACTTCTCTCCCACTCAGGTGTATTTAAAATAGAGCCGTGCATTGTTTATCTTTACTTTGCTGCTGCTCTTCTGCCAGGCAGTTTCTCACAGATCCCCTCCTGTTCTGAGTAGCTGGAGACATGCACAACTTGCACTAATAAGGTGTGGAGAGATAGCAGCTCCAACAAACCCAGCTCTAGTGCAGTCATTGCTTGTCTCCATCTTTTTGGGCAGGGTGATCCCACAAAAGGCTGTGACTTAACAAAGCAGCTGTGAAGCGGTCAGTAAGATCAGTCTGACTGAACTGTGGATCTGTGGTGCTGTGAGAGCTTGGCCATCCCACAATGCGCAGTGGAAATGCCACTCTTGCCTCTTGTTGTGGAGAGTGTCATGCTTTGAGTCCTGCACAAACTGAAAGAGGCAAGCTGGAGGTGATGTTCCACTGGCTGGCATGAGGAGCCTGGAAAAGGGCAGCTCATTTGCAGAATCCCAGGTGTGACCCTTTCCATGTGCTGCTGTTACTGTGCTTTTCCTTATCTTAGTTTGTCCCTCACCTAACTCAGCCTGTTAGGAAATGGGCAGCAGGCTTACCTGCTGGTTTGCATCGATTATCCCCTCTCACTTGTGTGATGTTTTATTGGATATGTGTAATGGAGGGAGCTGTCCTTTCACCCTCACAGCAGCCTGAGTCACAGCAAATACAATTCAGTGATCTTGAGCAAGTGGCAGCATTTAAAGATCCTGCAGGCGGTTGGAAACCTGCTGTGCTTTACTCTGCAAAATATCCAAGGGCAGCCCTAACTAGGAGAAAATACTTTGTATAGAGAAAAGGAGTGTCTTGCCCTTGGGTCAAAGTGACTGTTGTTAAAGCAGCCCTTTAAAAGTGTGGTAGATGGGCAGGATCTTTACATAATAAGCCTTAGCTATTCTTTGCAGTTTCCCTCTGTAGATTTATGTAAGCTTTTTGGAGGACAGTACTGGCCTCTACATTTGGTAGCAGTGAAAGTTGAAGCATGGAGCAGTGAAATGGTGTGACCTGCTCTGTACTTGCTAGCTTGCTTCTCAGGCCACATTATCTTCTGATTGTCATTGCAGTGGAAGTTTCTCTCCATTTTAATGGCCTTGCTTAGAAGCATTTTTAATGTTCCCCTTTCATACTAAGTGCTTGTGTAAAACTGGACCCTTCAGGCAGGAGCTTTCAAGTAATAATAGAGCTTATTAGCAGTGGTGTTGAAAGCAGCAAGGCTTGAGTCTGTGAGCTGTGGAGAGCTCACAGGGATGGATACCACAGGGACCATCTACTCGTGGGCTAAAGCAAGGAGTTGTCTTGAAGCTTGTCAGATGTAGACTGTAACCTGAACAAATTGTCTGCCCTCGTGACACTGAGATGTGCAGCCACCCATCCCAGCAGGAATCATCACCATTGCTTCTGGCAAATAGGGCCTACCAGGGAAACAGGATGGCCTGCTTTCATAACAGAGCAACTCAGTGCTGTCTGTCCATGCCAAATATAAACCTTTATTAGCAACACCAAATATAAACCTTTATTAGCAACACAAGCGCAAGGGGTGTACAAATGGGTGCATATGGCTGGAACTGTTTTATGCAAAACAAACTTTGCTGTACAGGCTGAATGATTTCCAAGAAAGGAGGGTCAAACTGATCCACTGTTGGACTAATAATTGTTGAGAAAGAATGGGAAAGGGTTACTGAGGGAGACATGACATGTTTCTAAGAACCATTTTAAAAAGAAAATGGGGCAAAAGCATTGCAAATGTTGGGCAGGGCCACTTGTGCACCCTAACCCTCTTGCTGGCCTGAGATTTAACATTGCTGTGTGCTCTGCAAGCCCAAGCAATGCACACTATGAAAAGCAGAGGTGAGAAAATACAGACACTACAAAAACATCTGTTCCCCAAAACTTTTCAGCTCTTAAAAACCATTGGTGAGGAAAACTACTAACATTTGAGGCTTCCCCTGACAGTTTTATATTGCATGCAGCACATAATAACTTGGAGATGCATTTTGCTCCTGCGCCCCTTGTGCACAAGAGAAAGTGAAAAGTGTCTACAGAAGAATTAATTGAACATCTGTACCGTTCCTTGGTCAAAAGATGGCTTTCCCTATTTTTTTCTGCCTTGAACTCCGAAGTGCCAATTACTTCCTGAATCAGTGCTTCAGGCTACTTCCACTGGCAACAATTTTTCTGCGAAGTGTCCCTCTTCTCAGGAAAGGAGCCACTTCAGGCTCTGTCTCTGGACTGATGGAGTTACATTATGCTTTCTTTGTAACTAATTGTCTGTTTGTCCTTGCCAGCCGACACAAGCCACAGAGTTGGAATTAGAAGTGGTTCCTTCCCACACAGCAGCAAATGTTGTTTGCTGTATCCTACTCTAGCAGATTGGCATAACCTGCTGGTGCTGGGAAACTTTTCAACAGGGCAGGATTTGCAGGACACCTTTGTATGTCCCAGTGCCAGCACACAGCAAGTGAGGAGTCTGACAGTATTCTCAGGCACTGGGGGTATTTGCAGATAAATGATTCATGGCTTTGGTTCTGATGCTCAATTTACTAGCAAAAAAATAAGGGGAGAGGGTTGCCTTATTTTCCTGAGACATAATAAACCTGCTGTCCATCCCTGCCCTTGTTTTTATGATATTCCTGCTATAATTTAGTTATTTCTATATCTCTTCAGGTGTATCCTGGCATGTGCCAGGGGAGTCTCTTGAAGGGAAGATTGGATGCAAACATGTATGTGGCTTGGTGGTCTTCAATTCCATAGCTCACCTGCTGGTAGTGAAAGAAGGAGCAGGCCTCTGGGAATATGGATTGCTGCAGCTCCCATTCTGTTCAAAACCAAGTGACCCCAAGCCCCTGGAAGTGGTCCTGATTATGGCTTTGGCAGAGTGCATGTTCTCATGAAGGACAAAAATCCTTCTCCCACCCCTGGGTGTATCGCACACTGTTCCAGAGATTTGCAGTGGCACATGTTTCCCTGCAGACTTTTCCATAGCTGCTGTGCCCACTCTGTTAGAAAGCAGCCCTGATAGGAACTGACCACGAAGGTGGTTCGAAGAGATTATCCCTAAAATAATAACATTCCATTGTTTATATGGAAGGGACAGGCCTCCTTATGAGGAAGACGGTGTTGGACACATACAGGATGTGCCTATGCCCTGCTCTGAGGAGAAATTCAGTTTGTACTGAATTTCTATTTTCTGTATGAAAGTGTTAGCATTTTTTGATCTTCAGTGAAAAAGACCTTTAGATCATCGTTTTGTTCCCTCTACCCCCCAAAAGCAATAGAGATGACTGGAATTGGGAGTGGGGATGTGTATCAGTATAATGGGCTTTTCCAAGAGAAACTGCAATTAAGACAGTCTTCAGCCTTGCCAGCCCACTCAGAAATTGCTTACTGTGCTTCCCAGTGTTGGAAGACTTTTAAAAATTACCATGTTTGTATATTGGAGTTGAGTTTGCTTGCTTGAGATGTTGTAAGTCCTATTTTACAATCACACGTTTTAAAGCCAAGGCTTCTTTCTTTCACAATGGAGGCTGTGGTTCAGATGTAATGACACAAAAATGCTTTGGAGAAAGAAAAATGTCTTTGGGCTAAAATTCAGAATGCACGTGTTAAGTGCAGTAACAGTGTGTCATTTTATGCCAAGTAACCTGGGGAGATAAAAACCCATCAGGAGCTCTGTTGATGAGGAAAGCAGGTACTGACCCTGTAGGATTAGAATAATTTAGTGAATGGGTTGAAGTGAGGTGTCTGCCATGGCATCATGACCTCTAGTTCTCATTTAGTCATATAAATGGGATTTTTTTTCTGGAAGCTCTGCCTGCAGCAAAGCTTGATGGGGAGGTTCCAAGATAACTGTTGGCAACAGATTCCTCAGTGTCTGGATGAAAGATGCTTTTACTGTGTAGATGTGTGTATTCGGCTGACATGGACAAGAGGAGGGTGAAGAGCATGTCTTCTGCCCTGGAGCTGATTTCAGAGCTGAGAAAAGAACTCATACTAGTTTAGTTCTTTCTTGAGAACATCCTCTCTGTGACTGAGAATTTATACACGCAGCTGTTTACAACAAAGAGGGAAGGCTGGCAAGATTGTGGCACAATGTGTGAGTGTGTTAGCAACTAGGGTATAGGCAAGTGTTAAAAGGATTGTCTAAAAGGGAAAAAATTCCTTTTTGAAGGAAATTTATCGCCTGTGTGAGCGGAAGGAAAGGAGGATGCAAAGAAGGAGTCATTAAAGCAGAGAAGAGCAGAATAGATAGGGCTGGAGATTTTCACTGCATCAATTCACAGAGGAGCTTGAACTGCTAATGATTTAGGATATGAGGCATGTGAACCACAGAAAGGCTTCAGAAGGACTGGAGGATGATCTGAATGTGAGCAAAAGCAGTTATTCCAAGATAGACATGTAGGAACAGCACCTGGTGAATTCCAGCTGCAGCTAGTGTGCAGGTATCTGTGGGGCTGCAAGTGACAGGCAGTAGTCAAGACAGAATTGTCAACTCAAAGTCATGGCAGTTCTCTGTAGGATCTCATCCAACACTCTCTTTAAATCATTGGAAAGATTCCTGTTGGCCTCAGTCTGAAGGCTCCTACTCATCTACACCCTTGCCCTAGCCAGAGCCCAGCTGCAAAACTGATGCTGAGCACTGCTCTCACAAGGAAGTGGCCAGGATTTAGAGCTGTTGGTGGCCCTCCCCTTTCCAAGTGCTTGTGGGCACCAGCGAAGCCCAGCAAAAGCTGTCAGACACTCAGAAGGCAGCAGAGACCTGCCTGGGCATCAGCAAAGCCCAGCAAAAGCCCTGTGGTGCTCCACAGGAAAGCAGAGCCCCATATGGGCAGCACAAAGCCTGGCAAAAGCCTTGGGACAATCTGGAAGGCAGAAGGGCCCCTTGCAGGGCAAAGCAAAACTCAGCAAAAGCCCCAAGGCACTCTGGAGGGAAGCAGGGCCCCTTGTGGGAACAACAAAAGCCATCAGATAGGGTTAGGTGGTTGGGGTTAAGTGTAGGGTTAGGGATATGTTTAGAGTTGGGGTTAGGGGTTAGGTTTTGTTACACGGTTTGGGGTTTAGAGTTAGGGGTTGGGTTTAGGCCGTGGAGTTTAGGTTTAGAAGCTGGGGTTAGGTTTTGGGATTAGAGTTTATAGTTAGTGTCTTTATGATTAGGTTTCTGGTTTGGGTTTAGAGTCAGATGGTAAATGTTGGGGTCACAGTTAAATTTAGGGTGTTGCATTTAGTGTTAAGTTTTATACTTACGGGGTGCTAGTTTGATTAAGGGGTTAGGCTTAGCATTAAGTTTTAGAGTTTGTTTTAGGGGTTAAATTTAGGATTAGGATTTAGTGCCTTACAGGTTAGATTTAGGGTAATTGTTAGGGTTTATTGTTTGGGTTAGGGCTAAAGTCAGCTTTTGGGTTATGGTTTAGGGTGTTTTTTTAATGGATCATAAAAGTTAATGATTAATAAGATTTGTAATGGACGTGGTATCTGTACGTATAGATTATTTGCCCTTGTTCTACATGCTGTTTTTAGAGGGCAATGAGAGTTGGAAACTGGGTGAGTTGATGCACATAGAAACAGGTGTTACATCTATCACAAACAAGATTTTGGCAGCAGATTTGTCCCAGGTACCACATAGACTTCAGCTAGAACACAAGATGGGTTAGGACAAGTGTGAACTGTCTAGATCCCTGGGATTGAGAAGCCAGTCAGTCATGCAAGTGATACAAATCCAGGAGGAATTACTTGTACTTTGGAAGACAGGCTCACTGAGTAGGCAGATTTCCTGTCTAAATGAGAGAACCATTGGTGTCACTCGAGAGATTCATGGAAAGCAGTTCGTACAGCCAGAAACAGTCAGAGGCACAAGGCAAAGAGTGGCAAAGAAGTCAAGGAACATATCAGAAGCTGCAAGATATGATGACTAACAGTAAAATTTGATGCTGCTTGTAGGAGGAGCAGATGCTAGTCATGCCAACTATCACTGGTAAGTGAATCCCAAATCTTATCAGCCAGGCTGTACTCTGCTATCCTTAGCATGTGTTAAACTACAGCACACAGCTGTAGAGAAAAGAACTAACAAAAAAAAAAGGAGAAATGCATACACAAATTTTTGAGAAGCACAACATAGACAATGAGCAATTTGATAAAAAAGGAAGAGCATCAGCAGTATTTAATCTTGGAAAATAGGCAAAATGGGGTTGTCATGACATTTTGAGGGTGGACAAAGGTACATTGTGCAGAGTTTGGATAGTGAATCAGTAGCCATGAGGCATGGAACAAGCCCTGATTTAGTGCATCTTTCCTAGAGCTAGTTAAGAATAGACTATGTATTTTTAATACAGCTATGCTTTAGGATGGAAATTAAAAAGAAAAAAAAAGAAACACAATTGTTAAGTGACTTAATAACCACCTTTAACATTCCAGATGAGTTCACAGTTCTCTAACCTGAGCTGATACTACAAGTTCTCATTTTGTACAAGAGAAGTAAAGTTGATGGGCTGTGTGATGCCACGACTCGAGGCTGATGATGTATCTGTGTTTAATCACTGGATTTCAAGTGGAAAGAAAGGAGCTGACAGAGTAGAAGACTTGGTGCTGTAATTCATTGCAGCATTTAAACAGAGTGGCAGGATGTCCCATGAAGCAGCAGAGGGAACAGGGATGCAGCTCTAGCAGCTGGAGTGCAGAGAGGAGTGGCCTGGCCACAAGAACAGGGTGTGCAAGTCTGGTTACTGGGTATAATACCAAGAGATGGGAAGCATTGCCATTCATATAATATAGCTTAGTGCTCAGGGATGCAGTGGCAAAGCCCAAGCCCCTGTCAGTGCTTTAGGCATCTACACTACAACCAAGTTTCTTAGAACTGAGAACTCTAAAACTCTTCTTGCCGCAAGGTTTTCCCAAGAAAATACTTCTGTTCTGCTCTGAGCCAGCAAAAAGCAGCAAAATTCAGCTTCCCAGAGTACAGGCAAGGGGAACAGAGCCCTTCCAACAAAGAAACAGGAGTGGTGTACGCTGGCCTTGAGGCAAAGAGAAGGGAAACATTCATGGCAATCTTCAGAGGTCTTTGGAGAAAATGCTGTTCTCCTGTCAACACAACAACTGGAGATTGTTCACAGAGACTCTCTTGTGAACAGTGTATTGTAAAGTCATTAAAGGGGTAGCATAAATTTCTTACAGAACCAGAAATTGGAGTGACTAGGGCCAAATAGCAGAACAAGAACAAAATGCCCACTCAGCACATCAGGACAAGCAAGAGGGTCCACTGAAAGGAGGGATATCTCAAGTTGAGGCACTCCCAGTGACAACAGCTTCCAGCACCCACTTGCCTTTTTCTCACTCCCCATTGAATGCCTCAGCCTAGAACTCAGCAAGGTTAGGGGCATGGGAGCCTCACCCTCATCTCTCTCTCGTGGCAGCAAGTCTCCAGACATGGGGAATGCAGCCAGTCACTGACCAGGCTCTTCACAGGCATGTAGAAAAGGCAGCTCCTGACTCAGTGCTTTAAATCTCAGGACTCCTTCCTCCAAGTCGATGCAACACTAAAGAAGGAGAGACACAGTTATTTGCTGGACATTTCAGATAGCAAATCTCGTGATGTCTATGACTGGGGAGAACCTGTAACACCTCTCTGGATTTGTAGAGACCTTTCAGTTTTCCTTCCCTGTCACACATGCTGCTTCCTTGCTCCAGTTCCCTTCAATGGATTCCTCTCCAAACCCTTCACATGGCCATTCCCCTCCCTTCTTCCTATCTCTTCTCCTATCCTTCTTCCTCTCTGAGTTGATGTCCTCCCATCACTCAGCCATTCAACCCATTGCTTTTCCTGTTTTATGAGTCTGGCATGTGGCCACAAATATGTGACAGGCAGGAGCCAGCTTGCTGCAGCCATATCCTGAGCCAGGCTCAGCAGAGCGCCGACCCTGAGCCAAGCTGACAAAAGGAGAGGACTCTTTCCACTCATAGCCAGTGAGTGTTGGATGCTGAATGTGATCATACAGCTTAATTTGGCTTAAAACGAGGGCAGAGCTTGTTCACATCTGCCTTCAAAGGGCAACAAGGGTCTAACTCGTGCCTTTTCTTGCCTCCTCTTCAGTTTCTTCTTGCTGTTTGTAACTTGTATAGTCACAAATACAGAGAATGGGAGATGTGATCGTATCCTATTCAGTGTTTTCTGTCTTAAAACCTTTAAGAAGGACTGGGAAGGAATTAGTGACTCAGAGCATACTGCACCCAGTCAGGCAGCTGTGTGACAAGCATTGCCCTGAGAGACCTGGACATTAAGTATTTCTGATGCTTACAACAACCAGAACTTGGAGAGCTTCCTGAGAGGAGCCCTGCAATAAGCAAGGAGCTGTTCCTTACCTTGAGAGACCACAGAGTCTGGAGGCCAATGCAAAACTCCAGCATTTCATCATCTGAGAAGAGAGAAGAGACTGATCAGGCTTTAGATTACGTAATACTGCCTTGTTAAAGAAAGTGTGTCTCTTCTGTAAAAGAATATGAAATACAAGAACATCTGATTCATAAGTTTTTATGGTTATAGTCTCTTCAGTATAAAGCAGATACATAACAAGGAAAAGGACGAGTTAAACACACAAACATTAACAAGCAGATGGTAATAGTGAAAATAATAAATCAAAGCTCTTCTGCTTTTAAAGGAGCTATTTAGGCACAGTCCTGAAGATGGTCAAAATGAACTTTGTAGCTGATAAGAGAAGGAAACCATGATTATTATGACTACTGTGAGATAAATTTGAGGGGGTTTGTGTGATTGAAACCTAATATGAGATACCAGAAGGGGTTTGTGGGATCCCAAAAAAACTTACTATGGGCTGTGTAAGGGAAGGACCAAATCAGGAGAAGGCAGGGTGAATCAGGGGAGGACAAGCATGGAAAAATGGAGAGGGGGCAAGGGGGCCAATCACATGCAAGCAGGCTGTTGATCAGTTTGCTTGTCTGACCACAACCTGCACCTAATGGCTGCAATCTATCCAATCTTATTAAATAATTGGGGGGTTTTTTTCTGTGTAACTTGTCTATTCTACTCGTAACAGCTGCAAGTCTTCAGTGTCAGCAAACACACAAGATGCCAGAGGTTAAAGGGCAAATAGCTCTAGATGTCAGCAATTTGAGGGACTGGCAAGAGAGGTGCCAGGAACTGAAGGGGCGACAGGCCCCAAGGCTCACCGGTGTGTGCCAGCAAGTGGAGAAGGGGACAGAGCTCACAGGAGACAACAAGGAGAGACACCAGTGTGCAAGAGAAGTCTGGGAGCCAGTAACTGGGTAAGGGAGCACAGGCCACAAGGCTATTACACTTGGGTGCCAGCAACTGGAGGGATTGTGATGTGTGCTGCAAGGCCTAAGTTCCAGTAACTGGAGAGGGGTATGGGTCACAGAGCTTGTGGGTCTTGGTGACAGCAACTGGAGAGTTCAGTGTGTGAGAACTGGGTCTGGCTGGGGTCACAAGGGCCCACAAATAGGTTTGTAAGCCAGGAACTGAAGAGGACAGGGCACATTTGTGAGAGGTCTAAATGTCACTAACTACAAAGACTCGGGTGTGTTTATATTTCCGTGGTGAAATTGATCCTTAAGGCTGTGGCCTTGTACACATAATTAGCTATCCAACCTCAGTCTTGTCTAGCCAGTGAGTAGGTGGAAATTAGCATCTCGAAAGACTCAAGGTCTAGGTCAGTGGCTAGATAGGGAGCCTAAGGTCCAGACATGGATATAAGACAGCCCTAGAAACTGTCTGAAGACTCTGTGAATATGAGTGTGCATGTGAATCTGGAGACTGAGAGTGATGAACCTCTGCTAGTGAATTTCAATGCTGGTCAGCCAAAGAGGAGGGCCATGACTGGCCTATCTGTGCTGGTGTTTATGTGACTGCTGGTAAAGGCACTGCTCTGTGCGTGATGATCTCTGGGGTTGGCCTTGTCTCTACCCTTTCTCTGTGTGTCTCTGCAATATACGTTCAGCCTTCCTGCTCTCCAAACCTGCCACTAAGAACATGCATTGGAGTGGGTGAGAGTGACCTCTTGGGTCTTAGAGTCACCAATCTGGACTTCTATGGCAGCTGAAGAGGAATTCCTGGATCCTGGAGTCTGCAGGAATCAGAAGTCACTTGTCATTAACACTTCCCATGTCTTACGGAGGCCTGCTTGCCCTGTAACCAGTGGCTGTAATTTATCATTTACTTATAACCACATGAGTGAGATCACTGTGTGCACAGGGAGACATAAGACACAGGTGTAGCAATTCTGCTCTTTCCAGGCAGCTGTTTCCATGTCCCAACAAACCGGATAGTAGCTACAGGGTAAATTCACCTGTGCTGGTACTAATACAGATTCCCCATGAATGGCAAGAATAAGCAGAGTGGAAACCAGGAAAGAAGAGCAAGCTGGAGCGTATAAGAGGAGGAAGCTCTTTCTAGATGACTTAGGAATGTGGGAAGAATGTGCATGAAAAGAGGGAGCAAGGGAGGCCTTGGAAGATGAACAGGACTCATCGAAGATGGGGAAACAGATTAAAGCAAGAAGGTAAAGCTGGAAGACTAAAGAAAGGGGGAGGAGGAAGACAGCCACGTTGTTTTCAGCATATACACAGCTTGATGTAAACGCAGAACATGCAGCCTTTCTGCTGTTTTCTGGGCCTGCCTCAGTGCCTGCAGACTTGACCTTGATGTGTCTCCTATGACACATCCTTCAAAGGTCCCGCTTCAGGACACTGAGGGAGACTCAGCACTCTGGGGTTACCAGGTTCTTTCAGGGTGCTCCCTGCAGCAGAGGCAGAGAAGAACACAGAGAAACACTCTAGAAAATAAGCTGTACCCTCTGTTACTTTCTCTGATGACTTCCAGCCAGTCAGAGATACAAGTGCCCATTCCATAGGAGAACATAAGGCACCAGAGGATTAATCAAGCCATGTGCAGAATTTTATGAAAGGTCCATTTTAGAATCTAAATGCGAGTTTTTCACATCCTTAGTTAAGACTGAAAAACCACCTAATTTCTCCCCACTCTCAGTGTCTTCTGTCTTCTCTGTACTCTTCCTATGCACTTTGCCTTTGGTTACATTGAGGGTGTTCACCGTGTATGATGATGTGGGCCTGCAGTGGAGGTGGCCATATCACCAACCTTCCACCATGTTATGCTTTTTCCAAAGGTCCTTTAAATGCCCTTGGCAGGGCAAGAGGGACACAGGAGAAACAAGGGAGAGGAGGGGCTGGCACTCTCACCTACAACCAGTGCTGAACACAGCACTGTCTCCTGGCCAAATTGCAATTCCATGTGCTCTACTTGGCCAACAACGCCGGGGATGGGAAGAGAGAGGTCTCCACAGTCCATGGCAGACACTTCTTCCAGCCTGTGGGACACAAGAGGTGTTATTGCCTCAAGCAGAGGAAGAGGAGGAAAACCAGGAGTTCTCACTGATGGCAGCTTTTCTTGGTCTCATTGGGAACAGGCCCACAAGAGGAGTAATCTTTTTGATACACTATGTCTGGAGGCAGATTCAACAAGCAAAACCTCACCATCAGCAACCAGCTGGACAGCTTTGCCTTGCAGTACACACAGACACAATGACACAGCTCTGCCTCAGAGTCTGGGGTCCGCACATAACTTTGCCAGTGCTCTAATGCCTTGCTCTGCAGCCCATCCTCTGCATCTTCTCCTAAGCAGCCATGTGCACATGCAAAACTGCCAGTAATTATCACTGGGGCTGGTAATCCAGAGTGCCTGGGTTCTTGCCAGAGGTTTTCTTTAGACATCCCTCCATTTATACTGTGCAAAGACTTACCCCAGCTGGTTTAAACACCTCTTGGAGATGAGGTTTGGTAGACATCCAGTGTTAACAGTTGCTTTCAATTCCTGACCTTGGCACTAGAAAAAACAACATGTAATTACTATAGGCTCAAAATCAGCATATTCACTCCTCCAACAGTGTGACTTGGACTTTCTGAGCAACATAGCCAAAGATGTGGTGTTTTAGGCAGTAGTCAGAAGGCAGGAGGTTCATCCGAGACAATGGTGGTTTCCCCAGTGCTCTGCAAACCTCTCTCAAGCACTTCTTTTTGAATTTGTCTTCTTTCATTTGTATTTGATTGCCCAGACACTTATCTGTTATTAGTGACTTTAACTTAACAGTATTCCAGTCAAGAGGTACACAATCAGAGAATTCGTTCATAAAACTGACATGGACTTTGTTAGCAGAGCAGTAAGTGATATGCAAAAGTACAAGCATGTGCTACAGTTTTTTTGGGTTTCATCTCTCCATTTCTTCTGCTGTTGCAGGAAACAATGTCCCAGGACTATGCATTTGTTCTCAGTAGAAAAGCTGCCAGAGGAAGAAGTCTGAAGGAGAAGCAGGAGCACCCAGGACAAACACACCTGAGATGAGTTTGAATTTAAGGCAGTTCCCAAGATAACTGACAAGTCCATGTGACTCCTGAATCCAAGACAGAACCTAATCAAGAGATGACTATTTTGTGTAGGGCTTACATCATGTTCCTATATAGCTCTTTAAGGATATAAGACATGATGTTACAATAGTCACAGCTGGTGTCATTTAGCAAAGGGAGAGGCTGTGCCCTGCACCCAAGTCACCTGTGCATGATTTTACTGGAACAGTTCCCAGTGCCTTGCTCCTTCATTTCCTTATGCCTTTGAACATGAAAGGGAAAAGGACATGTGGTTGCCATCTGCTTTCTGTCCCTTCTGCACAGAGGTCCTTAATGGCAGGCCAGAGGTGATGAAGTAACAACAGGTTACATCTATTTTAGAGGCCTGAAAACAGAGTCATCAAGAACATTGATAAGAATTAGGTTCAGAAAAACAAAAATGGAGGAATGGGACTTAGTAAAGGAACTTGAAAAGATGAAGTAACTGTCATCTACAAAATACCTTTCCTCTACCTATGGTGCCTAATCATACCTATTCTTGATGGCCTAGTTCTTCAAGGCTCTGTCTTACACCATCCCCCAAGGAAAACCACACAAAAAAAACCCCACCCACAAAATTTTCCTTTTGGGAGGCTCATTGCCCCTACTATCATTTGTGTTTTTCCTATCATTCCTTCTCTTCCATCCACTACGGCACTCTGTGACATGAACCACTCAGAAGCAGCAACAGACTTGCCACTGCTTCTCTGCTCTTATGCTCATTCCCAACAAGTTTAAATGCTTGAACACCTTAAGCAGATCAGCATGGCTATGACGGACTCAGTGCAGCACCAGCAGGGTCAAGGAAAATGTCTCAATTTCCTAATTTCTTAACTAAGTCTTATATAATTTATGATTATAATCATCACAGAGAGCTACATCCAGTATTTCCAAGATTTCATTTTCAAAAATGTCCTATCTGTGAGTAGTTAGAAAGAGAAAAAAGAAAACAGCTCCTGTGAGAAACACTGCTGCAAACAGACACAATACCAAAAGGGTCCCTTTCAGCTTAAGCCATTCCGAGATTCTATGGCAAAATGCCTCCCTTCTGATTTTAGAGCTCTGCAATATCTGTGCTGCCTGGTCCTCCCTGACACATCAGCCGTGCCTGAAAGGGGGCCAGACTAAGCACAGAGGCAAGACAAAGCCCAGAGTGCAGGTGCATGCCACACATCTGCCTCCACATCCTCTCTAGTGTTTCTAGTCTAGAAATGAGACTTGGAGCAATTGCTAAGGAATCGCTTGGGAACAGGCAGACTTGAGATGCATGAGCTGCTGTTGTTATAATAAGCCTAAGCTGTATCACTAGGCAGATTACTGAGTTTAGTTTCAGAGCAGGCTGGGAAATTTGCAAGTTAGAGACTTGATAGGATATAACAGGACTGTGATTATTCTGTAGAAAACAACATTTAATCTTATTCAGTGTAAACAGCCCTACACCACTAACCATTTCCCTAGAGAACTCACCAGAAGCCTGAGGAAAGTCCTTGGTCCAGCATACCACAAATAAATGCAGGCAGGTCATAAGCACTGCAAGGCTTCTTGGAGGACTTTTCATCACTTTACCCACTCTCGTCTCTGCTCCAGAATATTCAGTCTGTTACTATCAGACACCATTGTTTTTTATCTAAATGTCAATTATGGGGATTTCCAAGAAAGAGGGGAAGGGGAATCAGTAAGGATCACCATTTATAAGGAGCTGCGTTTTCTGAAATTATGTCAGTCCTGAAGTCAAGAAGCTGCTTTAGCAAACAAATGGCTGATCAATCCCAGGTTGCTTTGGCATAGAGAAAAAGTGGCCTTTGACAGCAGTGACATATTTCAACATGTATTTCGAAGTCAACAAGAGACAAGCCCCACCACAAAAAATAACAGCTTGGTTTTATGTTGCAGATGCCAGTCGTGACTAGCTTTCCAAAGTGCTTTTCAAAAACTGTCACAAAAAGGGGAATTCTGCTAAAGTACCATCTGGTCAACCCACCTAAGCAAACAGGAGGGTGAATGACTTCAGTACAACTATAATAGACTAGGTCTGTCTGTGACCTCTGAGACTTAAAAAGGCCTTAAGCATGTGGCAACTAAAACCTGTTGGAGTGAAAACATTGCCTGAATCTCCCTGTATCACTGAAGTCTACATATATTTGGGTTTATTCCCTAGTCAAGTTCAGTTACAAGTCAGGTGATGCATTTGTTACCACACTCAGAGATTCAGCATACTTGCCTGTGTGTAAATGGTAGATTATTTTTTCTCAGGAGTCAGGGGAAAAAAAGACTTCTCTGGGGCTGTGCTCCTTTTCTAATAAAAACTGCACCATAATCAAGCAGATCTCCAAAAGGTACCAGCTCACCTCTCTAGTGCAAATGAACTGGCAGCCAGAGTCCTATTTCCTGCCATAGATCTGTTCCTGACAGAAGAGGCTTTTTGAAGTTTACAAACGTGAACATCAAAAGCAGGGAGACAAAAAGAAGGGGAGGAGAGCTTCCCTTCCTCCAGTGTAAGAAGATCAAGTATGACAAACAGTGATTGGCTCCTAAGAAGGGCAGAAAAGGAGAGAAAAGCCCGTGCAGAATTCAGCAAGCGTTATGTGCAGCGTTAAACCTATTTCCTTGCTTGTGATGCTCATTAAGCTTCCTCTGTGAGGGAAAATAAAACGTGGGTGAGCTACTGCCCCTGGGATACAATACCTGTACATGCCTGTCCTTGTTCAGTGTGCATGCCTGGCAAAACCCCCACCCTTTTCACGAAATTTCCTCTTGCAGAACAATAAGGAGAGGTTATTAAAGAAAAAGAAACACCTTTATTTGCTCAAAACCAGGCTCCAAATAATTGGAGAAATTACACTGAGAGCCATTCATCCTACTAGTCTGTCCCCAAGTATGGTTATGTTAACCCAGCTACATTAAAGTCTGAAATGCAGGGTAAGAAATTCTCAACTGCAACAGTTATGGCTGCAAAACAAACCAGACAGTGCCTTTGCTTGGTACTGAGATACCTGATCTAAGCCTTTCAGAAACTTTCTGCCAGGCTGTGTTCTTATGATATTTTATTGTGCCAATTGAATTTTCAAAAGTATATATGTTTTTGTTGGAAGTGTAGCCTTTACACTCTGATATGGGAGATGTTCTTTAGGACAGGTAACTGAACTAACCAGCTTTAAAACAGATTTTGTACAACAGGTCTGTCTCTTGATGAGTCTCCTATCTGCATTACTGTGCAGCTTTAATCATCTTGCCCTTTTTCTTGGGCCACAGCTTTTGGATGCGCTTCCTCTACCTACAGGGGTCAGGGAGTAGTGTACTCTGCTGTATAGGAGGATATAAGCAGGAAAAGGAGCTAGAAATACTGCTTCCTTCAAGAGATGCAGCTGTGCTAATTTGGAGCACAGTTAACCATGGTCTGAGGAGGTTCTTTGACACCTGAGAGAGTCAGACTAGACTGGAGCTGGTTAAGTGTAAATCAACTAGAGGCACCTGTCTTCAGGAGACATTCCTTGCTTATATATGCAGTTCTAAAATATATCATGGGAAAGATGGTCTTCAAAGGAAGGAGATGTGATTAAGGTATTTTATCTCCAAATAGGGGCAACTAGAAGGCATGTAGCAGAAAGGCTTTCATCTGGCTTTTGGAAAACCTGAATTCAGACTGTAGGAGAGGCCATGCATGAAATCTCTTCTCTTTGGCTGCAGCTGGCTTTGCAATTTATAACTCAGCATGGCCCTTGGGAGGGGGGCAGCTGGAACTCCGAGCATTTGTCATCACTGTGAAATCAGCAGCACGGTGTTTTTGCCTTACCTGGCACTGTATTAGCAGGGGTGAAGTCTCTTTCCTCCTGTCCTCTCCCTTTTCCATCTTTTCATCCTGGTCTTTTGCCAGCGGAGATTGAACCCGTGCAGACTGACCCCTGGCCTCGCCCCGCAGCTTGTTCAGGTTGCCTTCCAAGAGGCGCCGCTGGACCACACTATGAGGCTGCTGTCTCCATCACAAAGAAAGAGAAATCCCAGCTAAGTATGGAGCTAAGGACAAGGACATTTCCTAGCACAGGGACACAGGCTGCAAATGCTTGACCCAACTGATGGTCCTGAGGAAAGACATGCTTACCTAAAAAAACTTCCTTTAATTCCCAAGATTTTTTTTCTGTAGCCGCTAATTTGATGTTAAAGTGTTGGGATGTGTGTGGCAGGTAGGTCTCTGGGATGCAATTATTGGAGGAGAAGAACATGCCAGATGCATGCTCTCCCCACTCATATCTGTTCCTTCAGCTAAACATGCACTGGAGAGTCTCATCCCTGTTCAGCATACTGCAATACATTGCCTGCTGGGTGTGTGCTCACATCCCACCAGGCACATTCACACCTTTTAATGTGGGACAGCATGAGGAATGCAGAATATGTGTGATGCACTTGTGGGCAAGAAGGCAGGACTGCAGATATTTTAGGTGTACAAGCAATTATTTGTAGTGAAGCAAGAAGCTCCCCCTGAAGGGGAAACTAAAATAAGCTTTTAATGTTCCTTGGAGTCCATCTCTGCTCCCCACCATCAGATGCTCTAGTTTTTTGCCCAGTATTGATCCATCTAGTCCCTTCACAGCTACTGAATCAACAATGCGCAATACCAAGGAAACAGGTGCCTGTTGGAAGTAGCTTTGTCCTTTCTCCGTGTACTCAGCCCCATGGCCCTTCTGCAGGAGAGCAGCTGCTCTGACCTGGCCATGGTATTCCCAGTAACAACTGCCTATTTGAAGAAAGTCAAATAATCAAAAGGGGATAATATGCTACAGCTTAAACTGTCATTTTTATCTTTCCAAAAAAAAAAAGAAAAAAATTAAAAGTCATCTCCCAGGTGGTGCAGCAGTTTGACACAGAACCTTGTCAATGAGCAGGCCAAACACCTGCACTAGACCACACCTGCCAATGAGCTGAGCTGTATTAACCCCAGGGGTACTTGTGTTTCAGACTAGCTTCATGAATAGCCAGAGAGCTGAGGCCAGGGAAGTGTGCAAACTGCAATTTTAAACACCCTGACTTGTCAGATTTGCCCAATGGTTGGTGCAGGATGGCTGTCACTGGCTCTTCGGTCACACTCAGCTTTGCTCTTTGCAAGATGCCGAGTTCCTCATGCCTCTGTTTCCCTGCCACTCAGGGGGTGAGAGATCATTCACATGCTACATGAGACTGCAGCAGTTGATCAAGTGGGGTAAAAATATCCCTCTGTTCCTGGTCTTTTCCCAGCCTACTGTGCCGGCCCACAGCACAGGTGGTTGTTGTACTTAGCTCCCTAAATACTCTGAGCACAGTGCCAGTTTGGCTGCCAGCTAACATCTGGGCCATGGGAAAAGGGCAGGGAACAAACAGCAGGTCTCCCAATTCCCATCCTCCCTCCTGCCTCTCACAATCTGGCATGCAAAAGACCTTTCCCTCTCCCTGCAACCTTTCCCACAGAATGAGCAAGCCCTTTGCAGCTGCCACCTCTGTCCCCTTCTTGTCACTCAGGCTGGGAATAGGTCAAGTGCTTGTGGGGATTAGCTGAGCTTTGGGATTTTGGAAGCATCTGATTCAAGAGCAGACTTCTAGGGCCCTGCCTATCTTCCCTCTCACCAGTGAGACAGAGAAATGGAGACCATTGTTGCTCTTGGACTGGTCAGAAACAATTTGATTTAGAGGATGGTGAGGGAGGATATTGTGGGTGTTGTGGCCAGAGCTGGAAGGGATGCCCTCTTAGGGCACTTAGAGGGATCAAAAAAGATTCCCAGTGCAACTTAGGGAAGGTTCAGGTTCTCCAACATGAAATGGAGAATTTCCAGGCAATACTATGATTAGTGACATTGTATGAGCTGGGGATCCTGACTTTTGGGAGGCAAGAAGCTAGATCTTTGGACCTTCTTGGTAATTCCAGAATATTTTAGCTCATGTAGCTACTTATTTTTTATTTTG
Organism: Orthonyx spaldingii; assembly: GCA_013397795.1. Classification (NCBI taxonomy): domain Eukaryota; kingdom Metazoa; phylum Chordata; class Aves; order Passeriformes; family Orthonychidae; genus Orthonyx; species Orthonyx spaldingii. The sequence continues at coordinate 509,206 of VZTJ01006151.1, read as the reverse complement.
CCGTTAAAAAAAACCCAAAACTACTCATGCTTTTTGTTACAAAGCTGGAAACACAAGGCCTCCACAGAAATGTATAATTACCCATTATTGGAGACATGATGGGCCCATCAAATCCCAGGAACTGCTGGATGCATTGCATAAGCTGAGTGCACACCCAGAATACACAGAAAAGAGTGGCAAAAAGTAACAGCTTGTGATTGTAAAAGAAAGCAGGTATTTTTGTTTTAAATTGCATGGGGCCTTGCTCTAATTTTAGAACATGCAGCTGCCACAGCTGGAGTCTCTGGCACTGTCAATGGAGACCTGTTTTGGGGAATTAATTAAACTTTCCTCCCAGTGTAAGTGCTATAGGAGTTGAGGATGTTTTACTGTCCAAGATCAAACTCTTTAGCACTTCCTACTGCTGCTTCATTTTCAGTACATTCCTCTTTTGTATTCCTGTCCTCCAGGAGGGAGCCAGATCAATTTAGGAAACAGAAGTGGGTTTTCATAGGGCTGGAGCAGTGCCAAGAGAAATAAGCCAAAAGCATATTTTTGACTCTGATTTGCAGCCCCCAAAACATCACAGCAATATCACAGTGTTCCATTGAGTTGCAGGAACTGCTGAATCCCTCTTAGAAATCTACGGTCTAGTTCTTCTTTTGCTCCAAGTTAAAGCAGAAACGGAGGTACCCCATTTACCCCACGCACGGCACTGTATGTGCAAACTTTGCACAGGGGCCACACTTTATTTTGTGCCCTCTAACACCAGAGCAAATTGTCCATGTCAGAAAAAGACTTTATGTTTTGTTATGCTTTATTCACTGCTCCCTGGTGAGTCCATGGTAAAAATGTTTCAGCTCTTCTGTTAAGGACCAAACATGATGTTTGCAGTGCGTTGCAGTGACCGAATGCTGTCTTGCACACAAGGAATTCTCCTGCCTGGAATGGTTAATACCACCAGGAGAGCTGCTTGTGGCAAGTGATTTAGACAAGGACTGTCTCGCTCAAGGAACCCCTTGGGTCTTCAGGGTGCCAATTGTTGCTTTGAGGCATGGTGTGACAGGAGCCAATCCCAAAGCAAAGCAGGTAGACATGTTTCTCCCTGCCTTTGTGGCTGGGGTCAGCAAACATGCACTAAAAGACCCAGAAGTGGCTCCTCTCCATACCGTGCCCAGGGACAGCTGTGCTCCTGAGGGGATGTTTGAGTTGCAGGCCCCGAGGGCCAGCACTGGCCTGGCTGTGCTGCCAGCCTGAGCGGAGTTCTCCAGGCTCCAGTGTGGCCAGAGCTCCTTCGCCGCCGGGAGGAGAGTCCCTGTTCCTGGCTGAGACAGCACTGATGGGGGCCCCTCAGGCACTCCAGTGGTGGCTGTGCGCAGGGCCAGAGGGACACCCCACACCAGTCCCTGCTGACAGCCATGCCTGCGGCTGCTGAGGCCTGGCAGAACGTGAGGCCACAGCTCAGGGTGACTTTGAGGAGCCGCCCTCGACCCTGTGAGCCAGGGACTCCCAGCAGCTCCTGAGGCAGCTGCGGGGAGGGTGGCAGGAGCAGCAGGATGTGCCAGCGTGGGAACGTGGCACTGACATCTCGTCTGCGCAAGACAGAGTCGCTGCACGCCAAGGATTAGCTCCCATTCAGTGCCAGGGACCTGCCTGTCCCACACACGTGTGGCCCTGTGCCACTGTGTGCTTCGGAAGCTGGGAAATGACTGGAGGCACACACACACGAGAGCATCTGTGGTGTTGCTGCGATTGTCTGAGGACACAGAGGGAAGCACAGACTTCGGGGAGGGGCAAGATCTTTTATGACACCCACTGCCACAGATGGAGCAAGTGGTTGTGCCCCCATCACAACCAGACCTCAGCCCTCTTTTGGGAAAATGGTTTAGACCTCCATATCCTTGAGTAGTTTAACTTTACAATGGAGAGGAGAAGTTGGACAGTAAAACTGCCAGAGCAAGGGGAATCTGTGTGCAGTTGAGCCAGCAATACATCCTGTGGGAATCTGCTTCAAGCCTTGGGGAAGCCCTTCCAGACCACAGACTGCCAAGGCTCCTGGAACAGACCTCCCTCCCTTATGCTTCCTACTCCACGTCACCACAAGGAGATGCCCACAGGCCTCATTCCAGTGCCTCCTCCCAAAGGAGTCACCCACAAGTGCCAGGCACTGCATCTGCCTGCATGCCTTGTTAGAAGTCCTGCCCTTTGCTTGCCCCTGTATAAATCCAGAGAGTGTGGGGAGAGACAAAAATGCAAAAATGTGACAAGGTCAAACATAAGTCTCTCAGAGTTTCATGAATTGTACTTCCCTCCCTGCTGAGTCCAAGAGCTGGACTTTGAGCTGGATCATGCAGGAATACATGGGGGCTTTCAGAGATGTTCCACATGGAAACATACATGTCACATGAACGTATATATGTACTGGGTGAATGGAAGTTTGGATTCTGGAGGGTCCTTCCAGTCCAAGTCTGCCTGCCTCTGTGAGGAGTTTGGTTCCTATGGGGAGGCACAAGAAGATGGATTTAAGTAAAAGAGTGATTAATTATTTTCCCTCACCCTGACCTGCTCCTGGATGATCCTGAAGGGAAGTCTTGTTTTTGCTGAGCCTATGATCCTTTCACAAAGCCTGACAGCAGCTCCTAACAGGAATGAAAGCTCTTAGGAGGACTCCCTCCCAAATGGGGTCCCACTGGACTCACCAGATCCTTGGAGGTGCCAAGCCTTGTCAAGCCATCCAGGGGCAGCAGATCAGCAGAGTCCTTGTGCACAAACTGGGTGGCCTGTTTGAGGCGCCTCTTCTGTTGCAGAATAGCTTTGTTCCTCAGCTCCATCTCACACTCCTGTCGCTCCAGGTCAGGAGTACCCTCGCTCTGCTTTTCCTCCTGGTGTCCTTGTCCCAGTGGCAGGGGGCAGCTCTTCCTTGTGCTCATGGTGTAGGTTCAGACAGAACAGGTCCTTCTTGGTGTGCTGGGGTGTTCCCTGAACTCGTCTCCTGGTGTTTGTCCTCTGGAAGCTGACTCAGTCTCTGATCTCCTTTGCTTTTCCCTTCCCCACGGCTCTCCTCCTCTTTCTTTCTCTGCCTTTCCTCCCGCTCTCTTAGTTATAACTCACGCATCCCTGAAGTGTCTCCGTGCCCGTTTCTCCCTCTGTCCTCTTCACTCCTCCGTGTCCCTCTGCTCCCGCCTCTTCCTCTCCCTCACTGCTCCTGCCCTGACTGCAGCTTTGCCTCCTCCAGCCCGTGGGTCCCTGTCGTAATAGAAAAAGCCCCGCGTCAGAAACCGATTTCCATAAATCACGGCGGAGCCGGCAGGATGCTCGGGCTGGAAAAATCCAGCAGCAGAAGGATGGCCCCGCTGCTGGGGGCTGGACTTACCCCGGCGGGCTGCGCGCACGCACCGCGCGTCTCTGTGTCTGTGTGTGTGCGTGTGTGTGTGTGTGCCCGCCTGTCCCCGGCTCCATGGGGACACGCTACATCTCCCGGCGGCAGCCTGCGCGCTCCAGTGCCCCTGCCACGGGGCTTTGACGCATCTCAGTGTCTCTGTAAACGCTGGCAGCAACTCGGGTCAGCCTGGAACATGATGCAGTGCCTTGGTAAATGGGAGAGAGCATCCTCCTCGAGGCTCTCGGCAGGCATGCCCAGTCTCATTTCTGCAGAGAGTGCCGTGTCTTTGGAATAGGCTGCACTGAGGGATTTTTCTGTGCATCTTGAATGAAATGCTGAAGGTCTGGTTTCTGCTTCCAGCCAAGGCAAATGTATTGGGACCGATGCCGTCCTCATTTTCACCCCACTCTACCGAGAGCAATCCCCTCTGATGTTACAGAAGCCAAAAATCACTGGCTTGTTGATACCAGCAGACTTGGCTCCTTGTTTATACCAAAAGAGTGCTGATACTGCTGCAGTGTGGGATGTCTGGACCAGAGCAGACATCCCTTCTCTCAGGGGAGACAAGACATGGTAGAGCTCCGTTTTACAACTTTCTGTCCCCATATTGTCCTGCTTGAAACTATGAATTTTAACTTGAACTGATGCTATCTTATTTTGATCTCTTTTCTCTGGTTAATACACTGCCCCATTAAGCACCAGTTCAGGTATCATGTACAGAGGAGGAACCCAAATTTTGCTCAGCTGTGAAGTATTACGTTTCCAGGAAAGCCAGCAAGGGGTGAAACAGCTTTCATGTGCAACATAAAAGGAATAGCTGCAACTGACTATGAAAGGTACAGCAAAAGGACACTTTTTGTTTCTCATTTTGTTTTGTTTTCTGTCTTAGTAGTAAGTAACATTCCAATATTACTGATACTGATTATTTCTGTGTTCTAGATTGTGTATAAAAAAGAGAGTATGCAATATTAAGAAGCAAATCCACTACAAGGTATTACGGTTTCCACAGCACCAAATCACAGGACTACATTTGTCAGGAATGGGAGTAGAAATATGTTCTAACTGCTTTACACTCCAAGGCCAAACTTCAACACCGTAATGCAGGCAGAGTCTCATCAAGAGCTCAGCAGAGGTGTTTTTGAGCTGTCCTTATCCATCTGTGACTCAAATTAAGAAGAGAATTTAAGTAATGGATATTCCCAGGGAAGCTGTGTTCCCACAGTCTTGTTTTCTTACCTGGAGGTTGCTATGACTCCTAATTTACATGCACTTTTAACCTCTTGTGGCCCCACTGAGCATCCTCTGAGTCTTGTTATCAAGTCCTTTAATCATCCCTGTAAACCAGTAGTGAATCATGCACCTCTACTCTCACACAGGGACAAGAGGAGTTTCCCCTCCTGCTGACTGTGAATACCTCAGCAGGCCAGGCAGGACAAGGCAGGTCTGCTTCTGCTGGTAGCAATGGCACTATTAATTTTCTTAAAGCCTCAGAATGGACTCTAAGACTATAAAGTGCTACAGAACGTCTTAGAACTAGATGACCTACAGTTCCTGCCTTGAAGCCTATGGGCAGATTTACACAATTTCTGAAGAGATCACATCCCACCCTGAATGTGTATGTGGGCATGAAGAGGGGGGAGCACTCCTAGTTCCCAGTCCCAGTGCCTCCTTGCAGTTAGCCACCCTTTATTAGTTTATTTTGCAGGGCATTTTGGCAAAACCTAATCAAAATTGGTTTGCCTTGCAGCTGGACTACAACCATTGCTTGAGTAGTTCTGCTTTTGGGTCTCACCAATTAGTCCTGGTCCCTAATTCACAAAGTATTTCTCTCTTCGTGCCTCAAAGGGGAGAAATTTTCAAGTCTTGTTTAAAGCTTTCTCCCCTCCTTCTTCCCTTCTGCTTCTAAGTGCAGATAATTTAACTCTTTATATCCTGTGATGTGTTAGTTCCTAGATCTGGAGAAAAACCCCAGCATTTTTATGGGGGTGAAGTCAGGTAAGATACTACCTTCTCCTTTCAGAGACATGCGAAGTTCTAGGTCATTGTTTTTTTCTATTCAGCCACTGATTTTTCAATCCTGTTCTTCTTAAACAAAGCCCATTTACTAAGTAGGTTAGGTGATTTCTGGTTTTGGGCCATTTTTTTTTTCCCCCAGAATGGATACTCCTAAAGGTTTTCTAATGAGAAATCAAACCACAGTGCAGTAAATTTAAGGGGATCTTGCAGTTATACCTTTCCCAGTCCTCTTTTGTAGGCACTGAAAAACAGTATGTGACTCACCAGTAACCTGTATTAGAAAAATAAAACTGATTTTGATGGAAATATTCATACACAATCCCATATACACAGAAAAATTATTTTCTTTTTCTGATGCAGTCACATAAAATAATCATAACCCATTACACCTCAGTGTTCTGCACTCTTCATACAGAAATCTTTACAGGGTGAGTAACAGTGCTATTTAGGCAATAGAAGAAACACCCTGCCTTCACAGAATATAAAAGTCCTTCTCCCTGCTCCAGCTACCACTTCGGCCTTCCAGCTCAAGCAGTTACAGGCCAGTGAGAGCTCTGGGGCAAAAGGTTTCAGGTTCTAAGCACAAAGCCACAGCACTGTAGCTGTGTTGATAGATGTTGGTCCCTGGACCTGATCACCTCCATGCCTGAGAAACCCTGACAAAATCAGAAGTAAAGCTCATACTTCTAAGGAAAGGCACTGAAGAGTAGCATTTCCCAGTAGCCAGATTGCCCAGCCAAGAAGCAAGAGAGGATCAATATATTCCAGTCAGCTACTCCTTTGCTGGAAGGAATTCATGAATAGTACCTGGAGTAGTGAAGGGGGGAAATGGACTCCTTAGCTGAAGGAAGCAACTCCCAGATTAAAGAACGTGAGACCAAGGTTTTACTTCCCTCTGCCAGGAGTGTTAGGAAGTATCCCAGCTGTTTGAGAAGCTGCTCTGTTGAGGGCTTTCACTGGTTTGGCTTTAAATTTCACAAACTGAGGTCCTTTTGCCAGAGATTTTCCTTGTATCTCATTTCTGGGAAGCTTTACCTAACCCAATAAATAATTCCTCTTTAAAATATTTTCCTGCTAGTTTTGCAACTTCTAATGGTTGATTCTCTTTCTTAGAGATTTCTTCTCAGCTTTGAATTTTTCTCTTTCAACAGTTTGGAAACTATTATTTTGTCCTCCTGGGAGTTGACACAGTGCAGGTGGGAGGCTGGATTGTAGACTGAGAGCTTTACATTTCTTTTGTGACAAGCTGGGTGCTTACAGAGCTCAGCAATAGCCCCTGCATAATGTAACCAGCACAGAGGTTGTTTTTACAGAACACCAGTTCCAAATGCACTGTCTCAGTAGTAGTGTAAGCTTCAAGTGGGTGTCAAAGTGACCCTGGGTGTAGCAACTATGTCAGAGCCAGGAGATTCCTTGTGGTGGATACTGCAGGATAACAATGAGGCAACTTTCTGTTCATTCTCCTGCATTCTCACAGCCTGTGCAGTCTGTGGATGCACAGATGGTGCAGAGGAGGAATGAGAGGACAAACCTTACTCAGGCAAACCATGCAAGCTCCTCTCTCTCTTCCATCTCTGAAAAAGATTCTTTGAAAAAGAGAAGGTTTTTCTACTTTGAATTCCCTCCAGTTTGTCTATTTGTATAATAAAATACCTTTGTATTCTTGAAATAAAAAGTAGAAGGTTGCAGTATTTATATCTGTGAGTATGTCTGGCAAGTTTCCTTGAGATAAATGTCATCTCAGATGTACATAATGTTTAGCTGGGCTGCTGGACAGCAAAGTGTGTCCTGCCAGCAAGGTCAGTCAGAAAGTAGAAGAGTGTGCTTAGTTAGGTAATTTAAGGTCAAGTCTCTGTAGTTATCTGCCCTATGGGATTGATTTATGGTTGCACTGTGGCAAACTTGGAACAATGTCATCCAGTATGAAATTCCTCTGCTTGAGGAATTGATCGTTATAAATATAATTATAAATATAATATAATTATAAATATAATATCGTTATAAATATAATGACTTGTGTCCTGTCTGTATTGATTTTCTTTCTTGAGCTAAATTGCATTATAAAGGAGCCTTTTCTGTTTGGTTGGAATAGTTATCACTGCCACAGAATAGTTGCTGAACGTGCAGCAGGCAATACAAAATTTCCCCTTCCATTACACAGCTTCATGAATCACATTAGAAGACTTTGGCTTTGTTTTCAGGAGGGGAAAGAATCTCCACTGATGTGCACCTCTGCAGATGCACATAGCAATGGTAAGTGTCTTACTCATGCTAGAGCTTCTCTGTGCTCAGCATGAGGTTTAAAGTAGAGAATAATTTCTGGTAGGCATATGCTTACCCATGAAAGTATGCAAGAACCTGAGATGAAGGATTGTTATGTATTTAAGGCCAATAGCACAGTACTAGGAAATGTGTAGTCTTAAAAATATCTCTCCTGTGTGTGTCTCTGTGTAGTTGCTTTCATTTCGCTGTCCCTCCACTTCCCATCTGTAGGGAGAACAATATTTCCATTATCCACTTAGCTTGAGGCTAAGAATGCACTTGACACTAACACAGGCAATTTTTTCTAAGTCTCTACATAATGCCATAAAAATAATAATGAAAACTTTACACCAATAAGAATCCTTTCAGAGGCTGTCCCTAAAGCTGAATACTCGAACAGTAAAAGCCAGCACAGTTAGAGTTGCCTGTTAAAGCCTAATTTGGTATGTATACGTGGGCTTATTACTAAAACCACCTACAGAGTCTTGGCAAGGTGCTTTGAGTGGCTGTTTATGAGCTTCTATAACAACTTTTATTTTTTCATGAAAACAAGAGCAAAGAAAAAAGACAATCACCTATACACTTTTTGCCAGTGCCCAGCTAGCTGTAGAATCAGAAAAGATCCCATCTTGCTTGAAATGAAGACCAGATATAGTCCTTGGAAGGTAAGAATCTCTCTGATGGTTGTTTATGCCTCCAGTGTCATTTCCTTTGGGGTTTTACTTTCAGAGTCCACCACCAGACACTGTGGAGAACTTTCCTATCAGCACTTGCCAGGTGTACTGTGATGTTTTCTGTTTTATTTGTTTGTAAATGACTTCTTTGGCACCTTAAAGCAGTTGAGATCAGTCAAGTTCTTCATCAGTCAGCAGTATAACTTGCTGAAATTAACTTAACCAGTGGGAAAGTCAGCCACTCTATGGGTGTTGCAGCCCACCTCCTGTTCTCTTGTTCAGGCAGACTTTTATTTAGAAAAGCAGTAATTCAAGCTTCGATGTTTGCAGACTAATTCTTTGAAGCCATGCTCCTGTTCTGGATGGTTCTCCAGGGACAATACTTCAGTCCTGCTTAGTGAATTAGCTTCTTTTCCAAACTATATTTTCTCCTTGCTGCTACGTGCAAGGCACTGGGCTCAACCCTTGTAAAAGAGTTGAACCCAAGAAGACCAGAAATAAGTGTTTCACATCTCTCATGCTTTTCTGTGGTACCTGATCATTTTGCCCCAGCCTTAAACCTGAGGACTGTTGAATCTGTGGCTATGATGGTGCTTATCCAACCTTCAACTCTTTCTGTATGCTCTCAAACAACCTCAAGTTGTGCCAGGGGAGGTTTGAAATTAATATTAGGAAAAATTCCTTCATTGAAAAGGTTATCAAGCATTGGGAAAAGGCTTCCTTGGGAAGTGGTTGGGTCACCATCCCTGGAGGTATTTAAAATATGTGTAGATTGTGACACTTACCATGTGGGACATAGTGTGGTTGTGGGCTTGGCCGTGTCAGGTTAGTGGTTGGGCTTGATGATATTAAAGGTATTTTCCAACCTAGATGATTCTATGATTCTTTGTCATCTGAACTCTGTCTCCATTTGGCTCTTTGAGACACTTTCATCTCATCAAGGTCTTTCTTTGTATCACTCCCTGAAGCCCAGCAGAAGTCCCTTGGACACAAGAGAGCTCATGTTGCCATGCTCAGCTGCTGGCAGTCATGAAGAACAAATTCAGAAAGAAATCTCCATACACTCCAGCAAGCCTGTGCTGGGGCACACTCTGTACTGAATAAATCTCTTCTCAGATTTTAGTTGCCAGCTGACTCTGCTATGAATGTGAAATAGAATTTTTAAAAGAATGTTTATAACAGCCAAAAACTGAAAAATTTTCACTCGGCTGATAAAAAGGGAAACATCAAAGCCAAGAAGGACACTGTGACAAAACCCTTACAAAGCAGGGAGGCACTAGGTCTTTTCAGGAAAAGGTGTGCTACAAAGGGTTTTTTTCATCTGAGCAAAACATTCTTGTGCTCTCATCTATAGAAGCAACTGGGCTGCTTGAACTGCATTCCCTGTGCTCCCTGCCCCTTCTCTCCCCAGAAGAGTAAGAGTAACTCTGCCTGAGGCTGATATTGAGTATGGATATTTTCTGCTCAGACACTTCAGGATTTTATGATGGAATCACCAACACAGTAGTACTTCTAGTACAGAAGCAGCTTTGTGTACACAATGCACTTTCAGTGACAGAGGGATGCGTTATCACCCCAGGGATTTGATGGATAACAATGCTGCTATAACTATGTAATTTTATTTTTCATTATAAATACTGGGCTCCTTTGCTTTCCTAGCCTTTAGGCTGCATTTATATGTGCACCAGATGCTTATTACATTCTCGATGGCTAGGCATTGCCATGATTTAAATGGCTACTGAGATTATCTCATGATCTCCTGACTTCAAGATTTTAATAAAAACAACAAACAAATAAAACCTGAGAGTCAGCCATGGGAAACAGCAAAACAGCTCTTATCACTTTAGCATGCCAGTCCCATGGGTATGCATAGCAGAGTGCAGACTGTCAGGAACTAATTAGCTACAGAGTAGCGCCCCTCAGATCAGATCATTCTGTGTCATTGACATCATTACTTGCAAATACTTGGAAAACCACATTGATGCTGAAGGCATCTTCAGTGATCCCACATGTTCCAAGGGATGTGCTTTATGGTTCAGTTCTGCTGCATTCCTGACCTTTCTTCCCCTCATGGAGGGATTGGATTGGATGCTAAATATATCAAATTGTCCAAAACTTTAAGGCTACCATGAGAGCAGGCAAAACTGCTTCAAACAGATTCTTTTCTAAAGTGAAACTTAAACTGGAAAATATATGTTGATAACTCAGGACAGATTAGAGCAGCAGTATACTCCTAGAAATCAAGTGTTTCAGGGCTTTGCAATATACATTCATTATCCATAATAGAAATTTCAGCTGGAAGACAGTGCCACCATCCAAAATAACTTTCTGCATAGACAAATATGTAATCTCAGAATAAAAAAACCCCAAAACATATAAGTAATCTAAACATGTTACTTCATGAGAAAAGTATAAAGTTGAGGTCTGGCCTGTTGCACAATGATATTATTCAAAACTATGGATTTATTAAAAATAATAATAACTTTGTGTTTATTAAAATTTACAGAAAAATGCATTGAATGTGAAAGAATACACTGCACCAAGAAAAGATACCACACTGATAGTGAAAAACAGTATTCTACAGAAAATATCAACAATATTAAGAGATTCTTCTGAAGCCCAGTGAAGATGAGGAGGTTTTTTTGTCCTTTTGGAAAACTGGTCCATCCATCAAACAGTCAGGGCTCTAATGAGCCAGTCTCTTGTTTGTAACCACAGATGAGTAGAGAAAACCTACCTTCTACAAATTACACAGCTAAATAAACAAAGGCCCTATTGGCAGCAACCTCCTATGCATCCATGAGAAAATAATAGAGACCATCAGCAGGCATCGGAGCATAAATTCATGTCTGACTGTTGTTTAATAATAGTTTGTGCCGGCTGTTTTCCTTGACTTTCTTAAATAACATAATTAGATGTTTCTGGTTTTAAATTTGGTGCATCAANAAAAAAAAAAAAAAAAAAAAAAAAAAAAAAAAAAAAAAAAAAAAAAAAAAAAAAAAAAAAAAAAAAAAAACAAAAAAAAAAAAAAAAAAAAAAAAAAGCAGATGTGGAGGATAAAAAATTCTGATTATATATTTGTATGCAAATAGTTAATCAGTGTGCTCTATGTAATGATTTCCCACAGATTTTGAGATGTGGAAGAGAATCTGCTTTGCATAATCTTTTGCCTGTATCGCCTGTAACTGGGTATTTATTATATTTATTTTTCCAAGAAATGTTGTAATTGAAACACAAGGACAAATGTGTCATTTGACCTGCATCAGCAGTTCAGATTAATGGTCTTGACATTCTAAAACTCTGCTTGTTTCAATGCAGGAAGCCAGTCTGATATGAGTAGTGAAGCAGGACATTTTCATCTTAATCTCAGGCAACTAATACTTGGTTATGCCCTGAATATCTTTTTATTCAGTTGCAGCTCACCTCTTCTGGAAAAAGGGGAGTGGGAAGGGAATTTCTGTTTAGGAACCAGCTCACATTTTTCAAGCCTGTCATTTTTCTCTCTGAGCCTACAGTGTATTTTAAAGAGGAAGTCACGTATTTAACTAAAAAAGAAATTGTCACCGTTGTTAAGAGATAGACTGCCCTCTGGGAGAAATGAAGACCTCACATCCTTATGAAAAGATTGCTGCAATGTAAAACAGGGTCTCTGTTCTTCTACATAGGGAAGTGATTGAGTTTTTCCCCTACCAGCTAAGCTGCAAAAGCAAAGATGTGGCAATCATCCCTGCTTACCTCATCTCAGGGGGCATCCAGTCCTTTTCAGCTGACAAAACATAGTGGGAGGAACCCCACTCAACCAATGAAAGGTAATTATCTTCTCCTTTGCATCTGTCACACTCCAGGTGTCGAGAAAGGTTGTCAGAGGAGCAGAGCATCCATAGCACTTACTGGCTCCCTGTAGATTTTCATGTTCCAGATCTCTTAAAATTTTTATCTTAAATTAATGTGTGCTTTTACAGGCTAGAAGGTGTAAACAGCTTTGTCTATTATCAGGACTCAAGGACAGTGCTGGGATGCTCTGGCACATTACTCAGAGAAGCCCTGGGGGTGCTGCACAAAGGGTGTGAAGAATTGAGCCTTCCTGCTCTTGGCCTCATAAGAAGACATGAAGCATGGCTCTGCTCTTACTGCAGGAGGGTGGACAGAGGCACCCACTGTTGGACAAGATCACACCTCTACACTATAACCCTAATACTGAGCCTGCAGAGGGACAGGTGATAACTGCCTTTCCTTAAGGAAAGGATCCAGGCAGAATATCAGGCAAACATAGATGGAGAGAAATAGTCATGTTTTGTGGTTAAGTCCTCACCAACCGGTGCTTTGAGCTATTTTGGCCAAAACACTGGGGCATCTCATCTGGGAGCAAGAGGCAGGATTGCTTAATGGAATTTTTTCTGTTCCCCCCACTTTTTTCAATACAAATGCCCTTGAGCAGTGCTCTCAGTGGAATACGTAACAAGAGGGGAAACGAAACTTTGGCACTACTATGTTCAAAACAAAATATGAGGTGGCCATGAAAGCACCTCAGCTGACAGGGACAGCAGGGGAGCACTTTCCTGGAATTGACACCAAGGACAAGAACATTTCAGTATTTGCTGGAGATATGATCCTTAGTTAGCTGGCTCTCAGGTGTCAGTTGTGTGCACACATCCTCTCAGGAGCAAGAAGTGAGATGAAAGAGAGATAGGATGCTTTGAGAAAGCCAAGATGAGTGTTGACAGCTGTGTAAAATGTGCTAGCAGAAAGCGTGTCACAAACCAGGCCCCTTCTGCAGTCTTATAACCCGAGAAAAACTGAAAGTAGCCATTAAACCAAAGTTCTTGAAACACTGTAGGAGGGCAAATAACCTCTAACAAGTACACAAGAGAACTGCAGTTCTGAAAACCACACATATCTAAAACTGGTTTTGTGTTTATAGGGGAAGGTAGAAATAGTTTCAAGCGCTTTTGTTTTACATTTAGAAGACACAGAAATTAGTCTGCTGGTGGTGTTGTGATTTTTAGGCTAAGTTTGTATGCTTCTGACTTGTCAAGTCAGGATTTACCCCTAAGCAGCAGGAACAAGTGTATTATATGAAGCAGTGGGTTGAGTAACCAAATCTAATGTGGTTGGGCCACCAAAACCTGAGGAATACTGAAAATGTCCTAATGATCACTCATTCAATGATCACAAAGCACACACAGATAAGCAGGAAGGGGTTGCTGGTGCTATGGCCCAAGTCCAGCACACTGCTAGGAGCAGTACAGATAACACTCAGCTGTGTTCCCACAGAAGCTTTATTGAGTACATAGATACAGGAGTCACCATTTGTCTGCAAGCAGAAGGATCAGATCTTCGCCATGGCAATTTCTTCTATGACAAAAGTTCTAGAGAATTGGGAGGAGTTTTCCTATTGCACCAAGAGATATATAACTTGTGTTTCCAGAGGTCACTTTTCAGTGGAAATACCAGCATTCCCCGTATAGGTTCTTTTTTACATTTTCAACTGCTGACTGTAATGAGGGCAGCTTTAACCATTCAATAGAGGTCCATCTTACTGCAACAGTGTCTCTACCTAGTCCTCTCAGTACATCATAGACCTTTGCAACCAGGAGAACTATATGGCTTGATCCAAGCTCTTCTCTATTGCAACCTGGGAAAAGGAAGCCAAGCCAAGATTTTATGCTGCAATCCAGATAACCTGTTTCAGTTTGACTTGGGTCACATATAGGCAATTTTTCAGATCTTTGCCTCAGCAACCTTCAGAACAACCTAGACCAATGTGTTTTTGAAGTAAAAAAAAAAAAAAAAAAAATTTAGGCTTTCAACTAGGGTAGAATACAAGAGATGTGAACATATGGACAACACTCTAGGTCAAACCCTTACCAGGCCAAATATTCCCATAACCCTACAATAATAAAATTATTATTATAATTAAGGGCTAATTTAAGGAATGTACAGTATTTACAGCCATTAAAACTAGACAGAAGATACTAAATAGTAGGGGAAGCAAGTAAAGGGAAATTAGGACAGAGCTAGGAGGATGTTCTTGGGCTCTTTCCTATTGTACTGAGGAGTGTGTTCATTTCATCTGATACCTTGGGTAGCAAATGCCATTCAGGGTCTACCTAGATGTTCTCATGATAAGAATCCCTGGAGAGAGGCTATCTCTAGCACAAGGTTAGAGAAGTTCTTTCATCTTATTCCACTCAAAGTCTACAGCATCTTATAAAGGAAGCTCATAGCAGCTGATGGGCCTGTCTCCCAGCTTAGCAGGAGTCAATAATGCTCTCTGTTTCCATGGATGTGGGAATTAGTCAAAAGCAGTTGTCTTAGATTACATGAATGAATCTCAGAAAAGTAGAGTGCTTTCTGTAACATCAGAACAAGTCAAATTCAGCCCTTAGGCCAGTTCACTTCAGTTCAGGTATGAGCTGAGACCAACTAATATCTGTTCCTAAATTTTCATCCTCAAGACCAGGAAAGCTGATATCTAGAAGGATTTTGCTGAGACTGTCATTCATGGTGTCCAGGATAAGGCCCTCCATGAGTGACCTATTTTCAGTAAAGCCAGAGGCTGTCAGTTCAATGGAGGATTGCTTGGAAGTGTCACGAAGAAATGCTGGAGAGCTCGTGAGGGCCGTGTGGACTACGTCACTGGATTCTGTATTGAGCAGTTCCCGAGGAGAATCAAAGAGAGGATTTTTAAGGGGTGTGCTGTTAAAACCCAGCAAGTCCTGGTTGTCCTGGAGGGGTGTGAATGGCAACTGAAGGGTTCTGACTGGACTGAAGTCCAGCTCATGACTTCCCTTGGCTAAGGAAGCAGACTTCCAGGGGTCAAGGCTCTCCAGCGAAGGGGTAGTAGTGGCTGAGACTTTGCTGGGAGTGGAAGAAACTGGCAATGTGCTGAACATGTCCTTGACTGGTGTTTTAAAGGCCCCTTCTTCTCCCTGTGAGCAGCTGAGCTGTGATACATTCTCAAGAGGCTGAGAATGCACCTCTTCCTGCGGGAAGGGATGGTCTGCCCCTAACCGGAAAGAGTCAAAGCTGCTGCTTTCTGGCAAAACAAGGACAGGCTCTTCTGAACAAGGCAGTGCTAGGCGTTGTTTCCTTCTGGATCTGCCCACTTCCCGCCTTTCCCGTCTCTTTATGACTAAAGAGTCGGAAACTGCCTTAGATGGGGACTTCAGTGTGGTGAATTGCTTTCTCTCCTTTGTGGATGAGTCTGGGAGGAACAAGCTTGGCTCTTCCTTGACCGTTACGGTTGAGGCAAATGGGGACAGCCAGTCACCCAACTGAGAGCCTTCTTCCTCCTTTATACAGGCACCCTCGGGGAAAGGAGACAATTCCTCACCAGGCTGGGAGCTGTTCTCCTGTAGGGAATGGGTTGGGGAAAATAAACCTTCGTCATATTGACCCTCCTCCTTGACAGCAGCCGTGGGTAAAGAGGGTGACTCTTCTGCAGACAGTGACATCTACAATGAAAGACAGGTGACATACAGTCAGTAAGCAAGGATCTAACCTACCCCAAAATCCAAATAACTGTAGAAAGAAAAGAAAGACTGGCATTTGAGATCAGCAGAAAGAGGAAGATATTCAGGAAGTAGGAATTATAACAGACCGAGATTGATCTCTGTGAAATTGACAGAAAGAAGCCTAAAGATCACATGGGAAGGATTCTAGCTAAGTCAAAATCACACCCTTATATGAAAATCAGACCCTTTAGAGCATTCCTGCTCTGAGGAACTTCTAGGAGTACAGGCAGGAGAGCTGAATATTTCTGGAAAAAATATAACCCCTTTGATTTCTTCTTACATTATCTAAATGGGAATAACAAAATGAAGGAGGACAGCTGTCCCAGAAACCAAGGAAAAGGAAGAGAGAAAAAAAATGAGGTTATCAAAAGAAAAAGAGCACAGGAGAAAGATAAATCATAGCTGGAGAGAACACAAAGCAGCAAGCATACAAAGGAAAATAGGATTATGTTTAGACAGGATGGAAGAAGCTAAAGCTTTACAATGTCTAAGCATACAAGAGCAGACAGTGAGATGCCAAGTTTAACAGCTGTTTTTCTTGAGCCCAGAATAACTGGGAACTTCACAGAATTAGCAAACAGCAGATACAGAAATCCTCTGGGAAGAGACTACATGAAATATATCCTCTTTCAGAAGTTCCTTATTGTTACATGTCTATAGAGCTATCAAAAATATGAATGTTTTAGGGTCAGAACAAAACCGTTCCTCTCATTCTTCTTTCTTCACATCCAAGCAGTAGAGAAAAATTGGCTTGACCAAGCCATAGAGCCCCTTCTTCTAGTGAATTATAGAAACATCCTTAGAGCAAATAAATCAGCAGGTAGCAGTCAGCCTAGAGACAGTAAAGGATAGCAAGGATAATCACTGGCTAGTTCCTTAATAGGAACCTGGAGTTTTAGAGCATGTAGTAAAGATGCACAAAGGAACCATATGAAGAATAGGTCCATTGAAGGCAGGAGAGACAGCAAAAAAAAAGTAAACAAAAAATCCAAACAAACACCCCCTGCCCCCCCAAAAAATGCCCATACCCTCCCTAGCCCCTTCCTTGCCCTCCCTCCAAAATAAGGGGAAAAAAAGGAAAACAAAGAGAACAACACAAACCCCCTCAAAACAAGAGACCAACCTTTGGAGCAATGCGCACACGCTTATTGCTCTGTAAAGTCTCCGAGCTGTTAAGGGATGCTCCCTGTGCCATGGACAGAGGAACCTTCATAGAAGGCTGCAAGACAAGAGGCTGACTCAAAGGAAACTGGATCGGAACCAGGTAGGAGTTGACACGAGGAAGCAAAGGCTTCATCTTTCGGCCTGGAAGGGAAAAGAATGGACTCACTCGCCTCTTGCCTGTCCTCTACTGCTACCTCTTGAAACCCAGGCACCTTACAGAAAGTCCTTCTAGACACCCCAAAACAAACATTTGATTGGATCACTTGCTGTCTCTGCTAATTTTGAAGATACAAATACCAGGCCAGAAGCCTCATTAACAAGAATATAATCTTTCTTGCAGATCCTGCCCCTCAAGTTGGGTCTCTCACTCCATTTGAGTGCCCAGTGCCCACCATCTCACCATCGCATCCTCTCAGACATAGCATTACTGCCTTCCATTTCAAACCTGACAGTAAGGAGCACAAAAGCTGGCAAACTGGGATAATACATTCCACTTGTATTCCTAAAGGAATGTGGGAGAGTGCCCCAGATTTATTGGATTGATTCTCTTTGGCCTAGACTGATGTAGACACTTACGTGAATTCTGGGGTTCAGTTTTGCTTCCCATGTTCTTCAGGGGATCTGCAAGACGACTCTTTTGTTGCTGCGGTCATTGTGAAATAAGTAAGAGGAGAAGGAGAAAACAAAGAGATTAAAAGAAAAGAAATCACATTTATTCTGCTGCCTCACTGAGAACTGTGCTGCACTAATGCAGAGAAAGCAGCTGTTAGCACCCAGCACTCAGGCCGGCTCTAGGTCTGTGCCACTTGCTGGTTTGCAGCCATGCTATCCCAGAGCCAGCTGCCCACCAAAAGCTGTGTGGGAAAAGAGATGACATGACAAATCTGCTCCAGCTGCAGACTCTACTGCAGAAGTGACCTGGTTTCAGCATCCTCAGTGCCTGAGGAACAATGAATAGGATGGCTTTATTGTATATTGGATGTCTATACAAACCATAGACCAGATAGGTGTTCAAATGGAATAGCAGAGGCAACAGTGGGATCAGAATTCTGAGCAGATGGAAAGAAGGCCAAGGTTGTAGCTGTGACAGAAAAGTGTTTGACTGGATGCTTGCAAATCCATCACTGCTAAATGCAAGAGCGACAGGGAACAGGTTCATTCTTCTAAGAGTCACAATGCAGTGGGTTCCAAAATGAAAAAGAATCACAGAGAGATCTTATTCTCTCTGGATCTGAGCCCCAGAACAGATTGGGACTCTTGTCATGGAGATGATTTTACCAGAAATCTATTTGGGCTCATTCTCTGAAGCCTATTGGTGACCATTGCAATCTACTTCAGCAGCAGACTTCCAGGTTGCTCAAAGTTGTCCAGTTCCACCAGCTAGAAAGAGACTGTATCATCTGAAGGCAGTCAACCTTTGGCTAGACTCCTCTCCCTACAAAGGGTGTGCATGGGGCTGTATGAGTAGATTGCAGCAGTGACCCAGTCTCCCTCCCCAGGCCTCTTGTCCTTTCCTTCAGTGACTGGCAAGAAGAGAATGGAAGATCAAGCCCCGAGCCAGAGGGTAATTCTTACTGATTCAGAGTACTCAGGCGATGTTGATGACCCCAATTCCAGCGGCTGGTGGCAGAAGGCATTGAGAGGGAAAAAAATTAAGATGAAGTTATCAACCAGAGAGGGGGACAAATGGGACATTTTAAATTTGTGCAATCCAAGCAAACAAAAGTTCATTCTACCCACCCACCGCAGAAAACACAGGAGTCTAAATACGCCTATACCAGACTCCCAAGTTCTATTTCCCCGAGAAAATGGTGCTTCCTGAAATACCTAGTTGGGCTAGGACAATTCCATCCTATGATTGACTTATCAAACAGCATAGGAACACCCGGTTGGCCTCAGTGGAAAGCTTCTCATGAGGAATTTGAATCAGGCCCATGGAAAGAAGAAACTGAACAAGCTGACTATTATATTTGGCACAGCACCTGAAGAATAAACACATCCCACAGAAGCTCCAGATCAAAAGCACAGCCAGAGCACCTTTCCTTTCAAATGCAGAGCTTGTCTATTTGTCAAGTGAGGTGACTGAATCCAGCTTCTACAAAAAGGCTGATGTCAAAGCACCTTGGCCTTACAGTTAAAATAAGGTGCATCAGGCTAGTGTGGCATTTAGAAACTGGATAGCCTATCCTATTTTCTTTGCACGAGACAACTCACCTTAAATACCTGGTCCAATGTTAGGCAACGGTTTGCATCAGGGTGAATAGTCCAGAAGGAGATTTTACCATTAGCAGATGTCTCACGGACAAACATATCATGAAGGGACAGGTTGTGCCGAATGGAGTTCTGGGGAGAAAGGAGTGAGGGGGAGGTTGAAAAGCAGTTTTGTTATCAGCACAGCAAGGCCTACCTCAAACATGGCTGCCCTAGCAGAGGGATTACTTTCCAAAGTGCAGACAACACTGAACTTTTATATTCACAGCGCACCCAGCCAACCCTATCGTCAGTCTCCTATTTACTCCTGAGATTCCTATTCTTAATCCAGTGATCAACCATCCCATCATCTTGCTTAAGTGGAATGAGACAAGGGATACAAGAAGTGGTACAGTGAACATCTGGAGTGAGAGTGTATTTGGGGTAGAATGTTTAAATGAGCTTCCATTTTGCTCTGCAGGCTGGGCAACAACCTTTCATTTTGTTCCAGAAGGCATGTGACATCACCCACAGCAACTCGAGGGCCTGCTTGTTACCTTCCAACCTGGCTTAGCTACATGTTTAAAATAAGGGAAATGATCCTCAATCCAGGTATAGATGTCCTTCAAGGTCATGCGCTTCTTCTCTGTGCTGTTGATGGCAAACTGGATCATGGCCATGTAGGAGTAAGGAGGTCGTTCTGACACTGAATCCTGCCATGAGGAGGAGGCAGCAGCAGTAGGAATAGCAGCAGTAGCAGCTTCTTCTTCAGTCTGAAAGACAGAAGGGGTGATACAAGAAAGTTCACCAAGCTGACAGGAAGGCCCATAGAACACCCCTGGATCCTCCAGGTTCTGCTATTCAAATCACTAAAGGCCTGACTCAGGGTACTTACAGATAGTGATGCCTAACTTTTGCAAGTCTTCTGATCCACGTAGATTACTTCCTTAACAAAAGTTTTAGTACACACTCTTGTATTCTCCTACTTACCTTGACTCTTTCCTGCGGAGGCATCTGATTCTCTTTCTCTGTGTCTTCCTTCACAGAAGAGGGGTTTAGCCCATCGGATCTCATCTTCCCCAGCCACTGGATGTTTGTGAGACTGTTGTCCAACACAGAGCTCATTGTCTCGCCACTGCCTGTTGGGATAACAAGCCCATATAACAATCACAGAATCATCTAGGTTATAAAAGACCTCCAAGACCATTGAGTCCAACCTCTGACCAAGCACCACCTTGTCAGCTAAACCATGGCACTGAGTGCAGCACCCAATTGTTTCTTGGACACCTCTAGGGATGGTGACTCCAAACCTCCCTGGGTGATCTGCTCCAGTGCTTGACAACCCTTTTGGAGAAGAAATTCTTCATGATGTCCAACCTGAAGCTTCCTTGGCACAGCTTGAGGCTATGCCCTCTTGCCTTTCATTTGTTGCTTAGGAGAAGAAGCTGACCCCCATTGCTCTACAACCTCCTTTCAGGCAGTCGTAGAGAGTGATAAGGCCCCCCCTGAGCCTCCTTTTCTCCAGGCTGAACACTCCCAGATCCCTCAGCTCTTCCTCATCAGACCTGTGCTTCAGACTCATCACCAGCTCCAGTGTCCTATTCTGGACATGCTCCAGCACCTCAATGCCTTTCCTGTCATGAGGAGCCCAAAACTGAACAAAGAACTCGAGGTGTGGCCTCACCAGTGCTGAGTACAGAGAAACAATCCCTGCCCTGGTCCTGCTGGCCACACTATTGCTGATCCAGGCCAAGTTCCATTGGCTTTCTTGGCCACCTGGACACACACTGGCTCATGTACAGCTGCTGTTGACCAGCCCTCCCCTTTCCTGCTGGGCAGTTTTCCAGACACTCTTCTCCTAGCTTGTAGCACTGCCTGGGGTTGTTGCAATGCAAGGGCAGGACCCAGCATCTGATCTTACTGAACTTCATGCAATTGGCCTCAGCCCATTGATCCAGCCTGTCCAGATCTCTCTGCAGAGCCCTCCTGGCCTCCAGCAGATCAACAGCCCTGCCCAGCTTGGTGTCATCTGTGACTTTACTGGGGGTGCCCTTGATCCCCTCATCCAGATCATTGATATAGATACAAAACAGGACTGGCCCCAGCTCTGAACCCTGAGGGACCCCACTAGTGACCGGTCCCCAACTGGATGTAGCACCAGTCAGCACCACTCTCTGGGCCCAGCCATCCAGTTTTAACCCAGAGAAGAATGCACCTGACCAAGCCATGGGCTGCCAGCTCTTCCAGAATAATGCTGTGAGAGACAGTGTCAAAAGCTTTACTGAAGTCCAGGTAGGCTACAGTCACAGCCTTCCCGTCATCGTAACTCTGCTTACTCACAAGTAATCCTGCTACCCCTTCATCTCAGCTGTCAAAAGGAAGGCACTAGTCACACT
The DNA here is from genome assembly GCA_013397795.1 of Orthonyx spaldingii. Classification (NCBI taxonomy): domain Eukaryota; kingdom Metazoa; phylum Chordata; class Aves; order Passeriformes; family Orthonychidae; genus Orthonyx; species Orthonyx spaldingii. The sequence continues at coordinate 487,626 of VZTJ01006151.1, read as the reverse complement.
TCTAAAAGATGGTATTGCAATGCTAATATTATGGGAGGAATTCACCTTGAATTCCTGATTTCATGTGTAGTTGTGCAATTTCTGGAAAGAGCTGCAGCCTTAAACACAAACACTCAAACCAGACTATTGTGGTCAACCAAAACAGGACAATGTTGATCTAGTACTTCAACAACTGAAAGACTTAGCAGAAGACCTAAGTGAGAAGCTCAGATGTCTTTCACCAAAAAATATATCCACTATACTCCTTCAGATTTCACTACATATGCAAAGCTATGTATATTATTAGAATCAAATCCATAGCTATTTTGTAATTAACAAAATATTAATAATTACTGCATACCAAGATGCAAGTACTGCACTCATGGTCCCATTTTGCATCTCTTTGTCTGTCAGACAAAAAAAACCCAACAAAAAACCAGGTAGAGGCTACATACTTTTGCTTTCCTGTTCCTGTTTAGCCACAGGATCAACGTCTGAATGCCAGAGCATTGTACTGCCTGCAAGACCAGGTGTCTGTGCAACATTCTTCTCTCTTTCTTGACCATCTGCAGCCTTGACTGCTGCACTGGCTTTCTTCTCTGACGGTACATGCTGTGAAGGTGCTGGACCTGCTGAATGGGATGTGCCTCCACTGCTAATGAGAATGAACTTGTTGGGTCCATTGTTGCCACACTCTTTTCCTTTTGCTGTCAATGCCTCTATGATGCTCTGGATATCAGCATTTGTAGGGATGGCCACCACCTGTGTGTTTGGCATCGTAGGATGGTCAATTATCTTTATTCCCGCTGGGAATTTCTGCAGACCACAGTCCCTTTTGTCTCTGGGTTGTCTGTTGTGTTGGTCTTCCTGCCTGTGCTCCTGCTTAGAAGTCTTTTCATCCTGACCTCTGCTCTCATCTCTTGCTGCAGTACTGGATTCATCCTTCTGTGGGAGGGTCAGTTTCCGTCTTTTGAGAATTAAGGGCCTGCGAGGGCTGGTCCTCATTATTGATCTATACTGTCACTCTCCATTGAAAGGGAGAGGAACAAATCCTGCAAAACAAAAGATACAACATAAAGGGTGCAGCAAATCATCTCAAGGCCTCCCACAGAGCACACATTCTCAGCAATTGCTACAGAGCTAAAAACACAAAAGGAAAACAAAATTGAAAGCATTTAATAAGGTTGACAAGGCTACTGAAAAATTGTACTGTACCTCCTTCACCCACACCGTGTGTAAGCAGAACAGGAGATTTGCAGAATAGATAATTTGCATCATAAAGTACATAATAATGAGCAAAGTGTGTATATGTGCTTTACAGAAAGACTTAGCTACAATGTGGCTTGACCAGCATCAGCCAGCAAGCTGGAGGGGAGGGAAGGCAGAACACAGAAATAGCAGTGCTGATTCTTATAGCTGATTGTTCTAAGTAGCAGATTGCACAATCTGTGTGAAAAGGGAATTTACAGGTGGTTTAAGATCTGGGAAGCAGAGATTACCCTGATCACTACAAAGGCACGTGATAAATGCAGCAGAAGTATGGTGCTTTAAGATAGACACCAAGTAAATGCACTGCTCATTCCTACTGTAGATCTGTCAAGAACCAGGTCAATTCATCATTGGGCAGCATACAATTTAAATGTCAAACTTTTGGACAACGGATGATTTAAACTATAAACCAGGAGGCAGAGAAAAGAAAATTCAGAGATACTGCTTCCAGGGTAAGATGCTGTGAGAATACTGCTAATAATGCCATCAGGAATTTGCTGGGCCTTTCAGCAAACTATACCAGAACAATATGCAAATTTTACTTATGGTTTATCGTTAAAGATGGCAAGCAGGTTAGAAACACATACCCAAAAAGAGGCCTTTTGAATTGCTAGATTTGACGGGATCAGCAAGTACGCGAGAAAATTCTCACTAAGAATCTCCTACATTGATACAAAGCAGAGTACAATGATAACAAGCTGAGCTGATGCCCAATGTACAGGGAGCAGGCAGCCCTGCGATCATTCCACGCGGGTTCTGGCACACGCATGGTCCTCTGCGATCCGCTCCACCCCCTTAAGGAGAGATTGCGGTAGGGCAGCGCCAGAAGAGGAGCCCTCAGCCAGCCTCCCAAAGGCTGCCTTCCTCACAGGAGCGCGTCACTGCCCAACGAGGCCTCGAGCCGCTGCCACCCGCACGGGCCCGGCGGCACCGCTGCGTACGCGAGGCCCCGAGGGGGCGAGCAGGGCAGCGTCAAAGGGCTCCCAGCTCCTTCTTCACCCGCTCCAGCCCTTGCGCTGCCCCGCTCGCCAGCAACTTCACCTGCCCTCACAGGGCCCTCCGCCCCGGGCCGGGCTGGGCCTAGGCGCTTCCCTCTCCCGGCCGCCCGATGCGCCTAGCGCGGCCCTCCGTGGGGTGCCGACCCTTGCGGGGAGACCCTGAAAGAGCGGGGCGGGCAGAGGCGGCGACTCACCAGCTGCCGGGCCGAGCAGGGCCGACGGGGACGACTGCGGCCCCGGCGCTCCCGGAGCGGCCCCGGTTTGAATTTGGCGCCCGGCGCGGCCCTGGCCCGGTCACGTGCGCGTCTGCGCCAGTCAGCGGCGGCGGGGGCGGGGCCGGCCGGGTCGGGCCAATCGGCGTGAAGGGGGCGGGGCCGAGGCGGGCCGGGCCAATCAGCGGCGGCCGCGGGGGTTACGGATGTGCGGACGGGACGGAGCCGGCGCCGCTCCCGGCAGCGCTGTCCCGCCCGCCCCGGCCCGGGAAAACCTCTCCCGCCGCGGCTGAGACAGTGTCGAGAGCTTCCTTCAGCCATGCCGACCGCGGCTGAGAGCCCCACCGTGCGCCCGGGCTGCCGGTATGGCGCTGACGCCTGGTGAAGCGCTACGGGGTTTTACCGTTTAACGGGTGTGTCACGGCTGCACCCGCCTAGGGCGGCCCGCAGGACTCCCTGAGGACGCTGCGACTTCGGTAAGCAGTCAGACTGTTGCAGTCTCACACATTTATCATAAAATGTTATCAAATTTCCCTGTCGGAGCGGCTCTGTGATAAGTCAGCTTGGGTGAACATGCGCCAGTGTGTACCCGGGCGGCCAAGAAAGCCAATGGCACCTGGCCTGTATCAGCAATGGTGTGGCCAGCAGGACCAGGGCAGTGATTGTTTCTCAATACTCAGCACTGGTGAGGCCACACTTCGAGTGCTGTGTTCAGTTTTGGGCTCCTCATGACAGGAAAGACATTGAGGTGCTGGTCCGTGTCCAGAGAAAGACAACGGAGCTGGTGATGAGTCTGAAGCACAGGTCTGATGAGGAAGAGCTGAGGGATCTGGGAGTGTTCAGCCTGGGAAAAGGAGGCTCAGGGGGACCTTACCATTGTCTACAACTGCCTGAAAAGTGGGTATAGCCATGTGGGGGTTGGTCTCTTCTCTCAGGCATCTAGCGATGGAACAAGGGGACATCGTCTTAAGCTGCACTAGGGGAGGTTTAGGTTGGGCATTAGGAAGAATTTCTTCACAGGAAGGGTGATTAGACATTAGAACGGGCTACCCAGGGAGTCACTGTCCCTGAAGGTGTTTAAGGAAAGACTGGATGCAGCACTTAGTGCCATGGTCTAGTTGCCATGGTGGTGTTTGGCCATAGGTTGGACTTGATGATCTCAGGTCCTTTCCACCCTAATTGTTTCTGTGATCTGTTTTCCAATGGACAATTAAATACAATGTTACTTCAATTCATTTACTGCTTTACTCATTTGTTAAGGCAAACAAACAAATCATACAAGATCTGTAGAATAGAGGAGTGAGATGTCAACTCTGTTCAGTAAAAAAGAAAAACACAAACTTAAAATTTCTTGAAATTAAGAAGTATAGGTCGTTAGCAACTAGAAAGGGGAAGAATTCTGATTATCTTGGCCCTATAGTATTTTCTTGGCATTACAAACCAGATTGAATTGAAAAAGAAAATAAGTTGTTATTTTGTTTTTTTGATAACTGACTTGATATAACTGGATCAGTAGGTCAACTGCTCCCATTCCTGCAGTGCATTTCTAAATCTACCTGAAAACTGACAAAAGGTTCAAGAACTACTGTTGGGAGAAAGTCTGCCTAGAGATGTGTACACTGTGCTGTTTCATAAATGTTTTGCTTTTGTTAAAGACTAGATCTGAGGTTTCCAAACAAGTCTGTCTTCAAATCCATTTATTTGCCTTCTACAGATTCAAGAGCACTTTAGCATCTCCTCGGGGTGTTTCCCTCTTGCTTCAGTTGGCTCCAACAAGCATCATGAGGTTTCTGAGTAGTTTTACCACACCTTTTGATGCCTCCGAAGAAGAAGTGTACCCACAAGGCCAGGAAGGCAGAGCTGGTTTTCCTTGAGAGGCCACGGGCAGGACCCATCCATTGTTATGAAACTCCACTGCGTTCGGCCGAGAATCCCAGACGTGTGCCTACAAAACCTGTGGATCAGAACACCTCTGTTGCCTGGGTTGGTATAAATCATCTTTCCTCCTGCGTCTCACAGCAACAGTTTTCAAGTTTCTCCTGTATGTCTTAACAGAAAGTTAACCTGTTCTGGATATGGAAAATAAGTAGTCCAGACCCGGATTGCCTGTATCAGCCTAAAAGCATAAATAAGTGCTTGAATTGCTTCACATTCTAAGAACAAGCACTAAGGTCTTGTTTACTCAAAGACATAAACTGTGTGCAGTCTGTACTGATTAATGACTATTTGTCTTCAAGAAAAATAATTCCCATCAGGAAAACACTGTTTTCCTTGGCAACTGAAAACCCTTTGTGTAATAAGCATGAAGGGAGATTTTTTTTATTGGCTTGCTGTTTAAAATAACTGCTGAACTCTAAATGTTACATATTAAAGTATTGGGTGCATTGTTTAAATGTGACACTGCTAAATTTAGAGAACACAGATTTTCACTTCAGATTTATTTGTTCTAATCTGCCCTCTTTTCCATTCTCTGTGTCTTGAATACTTTCTCTCCATACCAATCTTCTGATGAGCTCCTTTTCTTGGGACTGTTTGCAGTGTCCTAAAATACTCCTTATAGTGTGTAATGTAAAGATTCATATTTTTAAAGCAAACAGCTGCAGCAAAGACAGACTGTTCCTATAAAACAGGAGTCATCACCTAGGGGAGCTCTGTTTAAACATTACTGCTGCTTGATTCTGCTCTTCACAAAGCAAGCTCAAGAAGTGTGGTTTCAAACCTGCATGAAACATTCCTTTGTTCCTGTTCACCTGGAGGTATTTCTGTGATGCCTTAACCTCGAAGTAGAACATCTTCAATTTTTTCCTCTTTCATTTTTTTTATATGCTTGAGGCAGTTAGTGCTAATGGTTTCTGAATCACTAAGTAAAATAACTGCTGTGAATAAGCATTCTTTTTGTTTGGAAGAGGTGGAAACATCCACACTCTTTGATTCCAAAAATACAAGGTTTCTAAAATTTGTTTCAAACTATCAGCAGTGAAACAGTCAGATATTTTTTCAATTTGGAAACTGTGGTAGGTTTGTAACTTCTGGAGGCATCCTCTGCAGAGTGTCTGTGGACTTGTTTCAATGAAAACCGATTTTCTCCTCCTCTCTTTTTGGCATTATCTAAGTTTTTCATACCTTTTCCACTGCTAGGTTCCTGCATAGGTAAAACCTACCCTACATGTTTTCTTAAGCCAGGAAGCCATATCCTTAAAATCAGGGACTATGTTAAGTATGTGTCAGGAAACAATTATTATGGAGTCACTGCTCTTTTCCAGCACAAAGGATTTGCATACAAAGAGTTGTGCTGTACAGCAGCCACTTACCATTCTTAATTAAACTGCACTCAGTATTTTGAGGAACTATGTAGTAACTTAGTGATGCTGAAGGAGATCTGAAGTTAATGTAGCAAGAACTGTTTGGTGTGCTCTTGGAAAAAGCAAATTGGAATGTGAAACCGAGTCTGAGTCTTCTGTTGATAATCAGGAAGACAAAGAACACTGTAATAAAAGGATTTCCAGAGACTGAGCAAGAGTCCAGAATCATTCAAAGAAATACAGACTTCTGAGCTTGGATCATTTCTTCCATAGAAAGCTGATTGTAGAAGTGGATTTTGGGTGAACTGTTACTCAGAATACAGAAATTAACTATGTTTTGAAGCAAAGATGTTTTGGGGGAAGATTTTGAACACCATATTAACATAATCTAAGGGGATTGAGCTAAGTGGGCATTCTTTCATCATTTTGTGTTGCTCTCTCAGTTCAGCCTCTACTTCTTTGGGGAGGCTGAGGATTTAGTTATTTGAATCTATTTGAGTTATTCTAAGACACAGAAAGAAAAAGGATCCGTTCTGAACTTTCTTAAATCTGTAGGGGTTACAGAAGTAAACACCACTTAGATTTCCTTTAAAACCCAAATTCTGAGTTCTCTGTAAGTTGCCAGAGAACAGCTCTCTTGCACCCCAATGACTTTCCAGAGAAGAGTGGCAGAACATGAAGTCCAGAGGTATCACAAGCACAGTAACTTTGTAACTCATTTGCTTTGCTGCAGACCAGATTACTCAGTGAACACACTGAAAAAAATGTGGGGAAATAGAACCAGGTTGGCATTACTTGTCTGGAGAAAAAGGGTTGGGTTTTTATCTTATTATTATGTCTTTCCCTTCAGGTGTGCCCACAGTTTGACACAACTAAGTCAGTGGTGTTGAAAGCATGCCAGAAAAAGCATCGTGGTCCTCATAAGCCCTATAATCAGGATGCCAACCACAGTTCATTTCATGCAGGAGGAGCTTGTCGAGGAGCTGTAGCCTGCAGATTTCCTCCTTTAACTTTTGAGAATCCAGAAGGACATGCAGTCCATCCGTTGGATGATCCAAATCGCTTGAGAAAGGATGCACAAGGCTCTCACAACCAGCCTAAGAAAGGGACAGCAGCAAACGCCAACATCCAGGCGAAGAGTCCAGGGAACTGTGGAGAGCCTGCTGCCCAGCCTGTGGAGCAAGAAGTCCTTAGTCCACCAGATGTAGAAGCTGCACAGGTGCCTTCCCCAAGGAATGGGAAATGCAGCAACACTCTGTCACAAACTAGTCATGCCTGGCATCCAGAAAAGGAGCTGGCATTTGGTACTGATCCCTGTGGGAGAGGGGAGTCGGCAGCAGTGCTGGTTACAGATACTCCCGAGCACGAGTATGGCATAAAGGTCACCTGGAGACGGCGGCCTCAGCTCATGAAGTACCTGCGGGAGCAAGGGAAGCTGAGCGCTGCGGACATCCTGGTGAAGGCAGACTTCGAGCTCCCGAGGAGACAGGCCCGCACCTGAGCGGGCGGGAGCAGCCGCTCCGCTGCGTGCAAGGACGCGCCCGAACAGACGGGGTCGCTTCGGGGACCGGAGAGGGGACGTGATTTCAGCTGGGCCCTCTACTGCGCCTGGCAGAGCCTCCCAGGAACGCCGGGGCGGGCGCGGGGGAGGGCCTTGGCGACGCGGGGGGTCTTTTTGGGGGTCTTCGCTGGGGAAGGGTCTGTGGAAAAGTCTGTGGAAAGGGCCCTGTGCCCCGCGCGGTTCCCGCCGGCGCCGTTCCCCGCTCCCGGCGGAGGCGGTGGCAGTTCCCGCGGGGCGGGGCGGGGGCGGCCGTTGCGCCCCTTCGCGCGTGCGCGGCGCCGCGGCCAAATCGGCGGGCGGCG
>VZTJ01006151.1:445521-473365 GCA_013397795.1 Orthonyx spaldingii | reverse complement strand
TTTTTTTTTTGGTGGGGAGGAGGGAAGGGCAGGTTCTGGGTGTTTTGATTTGGGTATTTTTGAATGCTTCTGATCTACGTGGCTTTAAAGAAAAATACCTGATAATTTCACATTAAAATTCCATTTTTAAGCCCGGAAGTAGGTAGAAGCAGAAATTTTAAAGGATTATCTTGCCTTTTTGTTTCTTTAGGATCTTTTTAGTTGTAAATTGATCTTTAAGTTGTAAATTGTTCAGATAGGTAATATGGGATATAATATAGGATAATATGTTCAGTAGGTGGAAAACTTTCCAAACAAATTTTGTGAACTCTTTCTCAAGACAGTATTCTATTGGCATTAGTGTTTCTTGGGGTGGGGAGGGGTCAAAGCTGAACTGATTTCACTGGGAGAGGATTCTTTCTGTAAAAAAGGCAGACACACTAAAACTTGCCCTTACTGAAATATCAACTGCTTGAAAATAATTTAACGAAGTGTTGATGCAACTTTTGCCGTGTCACTTAGAAATAGTTGTGACATTTTATGACTCATTTGCAGCAGATCAGTTTACTTTGGAAGACTTATTGCTAATTAATTATGGAGGAAAGAATATCCTGTGTTTGCCTAAAACCCCCACTCTTCTGCCTTGGTGAAGGCAGAAGAACTTGGTAATCTTCACTCTTATGGATGGCATGCTATGCATTTTCCCAAAGATGTGCAATTACAGCTGTGTCAGGACTCCACCCTTCTGTGGATTGGAAGGTGCATTACAGATAAATTTTGTTCCTCAACTAGTTTCCAGAGACAGTGTTGCAATTTTTGTTTGGAATATATCTTTTAAAAGATAAGAATCGTTCTTCAGCTGGTGTCTTTTCTACAGCTTCTGTTTTCTTTCATAGCTGTAGTTCAGATGAGAATAATTCCCAGGAAAGATTTTTGGAGGTTTAAGAGTGAAAACACTTTCACACCAGCTGACTCCACATTTCTTACTGAAGTGGCTTTTACTTGCACTTCTACAGCTAAAAATAAAATCTAGTGGATGAAGATATGGGCCACAAGCCACATTCTTCTCATTCCCTGATTTTTAAGTTCTGGGAGTATTGCTCAGAGACGTAACTGCTGCTACCACATTCATAAACTGTCCTGCAAAGGAAAAAGGAACAACATGAGCTTTGTAAAACTCCTGATGGAAGCAGTCCTCTGTAGAGAGAGAAATGGAATATAAGATATTGGGAAATTGGGAAGATCTGTGGACAAAAATGATGTTATTGTGCCTTGGAGCTCCTTTAAAAGAGGTAGAGCAGTGGAAACAACTAAAAATTTAAGGATCCTGATTATTAATATATAGGTTCATATTGCCACCAGTATCAAAAGATTCTGTTTATTAAAAGGATTTCTGTGTCAGACTGATAAAAAAATATTAAGCTTGTCTGTAACAAGGCACAGTAAACTCAAGATCTAGTTCACTTTAAAATGGTCTGGGAGTTTCTGCTGGGCGCTTTCACTGAATCTCTGTGCCAATCTACAGACTATCTGAAACTTTAATACCTTCCCTAGAGCTGTGCACAAATAGGTAATAATTCCTAAATTTGTCTCATCAAGAATTGAGTGCATATGCAGTGCTGATATGTGCTATAAAGATACTTAGAACAGTTAAAAGGCAAAACAAGCTGTCTTTTCTTCTCGTGAGTCTGATTTTCATTTAAGGTTGGAGTGGGGTCTGTTTCTGTCAACTAGTCTGACCTTCTTCTTAAAAGAGACAGACAGCCTTACTTCTTCTTTACCAAACCTTTAACTACTTGAATTGCAGGATAGATTTCACTATCTGGGAAATTTTTAAATCTGCAAGGCTTTGCTGCATTGTTTGTTTAGGAGGAAAACCTGAGTATAGTATTTCTTTAGTGGACATATGAGGAATGTACATTTTGTTGAATGCAGGAAAAACTATCATGGTGTTTTCTTTTGCTTAACATATTTTAAATCTGTATTTCCAGTAAATTCTCAGTCATGTAGAACATTTTGACTCTACAGGCTGCTCTTTCCTTTGGCTTTTCTTACTTTCTCTGCTTATTACCTCTCATTTACAACTGCAGCTGGTCAATTCCTTTCAAAACTAGTCCGTGATAAAGACAACCTTTTTTTCTTTTTTCTTTTTTTTTTTTTCTTCTTTTTGTCTCCTTTTAGCTTCAACAGTCAGTATATAAAGGGGATTTAATGTAACTTGAAGGAAGAATGCTTAGCTCTCCCATCTGGGATAACCACATGTGAAATAGGAGGTAAACTGTAGCCTTTGTCTACAACAGCAACTTTTAACATAATAATATTCAAGCTTGATTAAAACTTGTTGTTTTCTGTTGAAAATCCACAACTCCATGAGTTATTTTAGTGGTTAACTAGTCACAGTGTTAAATAAAAAATTTATTTGCAGTCTGAGTTTGTTTAGCTTCAGTTATTTGTGTCTGGATTTTATTGTCTTCTGTCTCATCAATGATCATTTGTACTGTCAGATCCATGGAATACACTAGAGTGTATTGACTTTCTCTTGAATAAACTGTAGAATGCGTTGAAATCTTGCTAAGAGGTGCACTTTCCAGTCCTTGGTCAATTTGTTCAGCTTTCTGCTGAACTCTCTTCAATTCTTCAGAGTCCTTTCTCTTATGTGGACCTTGGACAGAATAAAAGAACATTTTCGGGCTGGTGGTGGTGCTTTTATTTTCTCCGTTCTGCTTTAATATCAGTGGTTTTCATTGTTCTCAGAGTTGGATTATACTGTGAGTTTGTGTTTGGCTGATTCAATGGTAATTATTGCCAAGTCCTTAGAACATAAGTATTTTGGGTTTTTTTTTCAAGTACAGCATATTCAGGAACACAGACAAGCTGCAATAAAAACAAGAGTGTTAACTCTGCCTGTCCACAGTTTGGAATGCCAGAACTTCACTGTTATTGGAAAATAAGTCCATTCTGAAAGAACTGTCAATAGATGTAGTGTGCCTTTTTTACAGAAAGGAAAATAAGCTATACAAAAAGGAAGCTTCAATTGCATATATGAATATCTGTTAAATAATTTGTGAGTTATGTCTTCATTGTGGTTGTTTGCTATTCTGAACATTGTTAGGAAAGATCAAATAAACACATTTATAATAAATTCTTTGCGTATTCCTCTTGCAACACTTTAATTTCTGATTATGAAATGAAAACCAGGCTGATTCTGATTTCAGTAGGAATCTGAGATGCTACCAGTTGAAAATAAAACCTTTTGCTTCATTTTGGTCTGTGTCAAATCTGTGAACCTTTTTGCATCTTGCCATCTTCTTCCATGTTTTTTAAATAGTTGCTTTCCTGCTCTCATTTTCATTCTGTGTCCTGCACTACCATTAGTCTTTCCTTGTATGTTGCGTTCTGGGTAATTTTTCCTTTCTCTGTGGCACGTGTCTGTTACCTGTCCTGCAGCTTCAGTAGAGTTGCAGGTGGCTTCTGGTAAATGTAGCAGTGGGGTCTGTGGAGCAGGGTCTGGTGTAGGCTGCTGTGTTGCAGTGGTTGGGGGGAGGACATTGTTACAGACTGCTTGAAAAATTTCAGTTCTTATTTATGAAAGATAAATGGGCAACTGGGTTAGTGGTAGTGATTCTTTTTCCTGTTTTGAACTGTGGTAGTGTAGCTATGGAAATTTTGCTTATTTTTCCTGTTCCTGATGGGTATTTAATTCTTCTTATTGCACATTAACCCTTCAGAAAAGCAAAGAGCACAGTGGTTTGGTGTGGGCATGTCCAAAGAGCACTGCTCTGCGTCTCAGTCCAGCTGAGGAAGGATTCCTGTTGGAAGCCTGCAGCTGGATTAGCACACCACTTACATTCCTTAGTGCTGAGCTATGGGAGTGACTCTGGCACAGCCTTTTCCTCTTAAAGTTTGTAATAGTGCCAGCCGTCCTGTGGGGGGTAGAAAAAGGTTTGAAGTGAGGGAAGCTCTTTTTGAAATGGTTATTATGTTACATTTCACAATGACAAGTGCTGGAAGAAAGGTTGCAGGAGCAGTAAATAAAATAGTGTGAAATTGGTGTTTTTAAGCTACCATTTGTAGTGCCACATTGCTCACGACTTTAGTTTTTTATTTTACTGCTTGTGCGGGTCCTTGCACTTTAAAATGAAAACATTGATGGCTGCTTTCATTTTGTGGCCTGCTATTCAGCAATTTTGGTCTGTGTTTAAAAGTAAATTGTAAGAGAGAACACTTTGTTATCGTTTTGCTTCATCAAGCTCTGTGACCTGTTAGAATCTTTATGTTTGAGCATCAGTTAAGTGGTCAGAGTTGAGGCACTGTGTAATCTGTGTTATGCTCCTGTTACATTATGTAACTTTATTTCAGTGTGGGTAGAAAATAATTTAACATACTAAGTAAATAATTTTCACTGAAGATTTCTGCAAGGCATGTGTGTGAGTCCTATTTCGGCATTTTGTCATCTTCCAGCTAGAAAGGCAATGCTGTACACTTATTTCCTAAAGTAGTAGTGTTTATTTCTTTTCAGAGACTCAAATTGTTTGGGGATACATTTTCTGTTAGGAAAAGCAACAAAGTCAGAGACAGCAGCTTGTATCTACACAGGACACATTAAAAAAGTATAGAAATAAGGAGAACTGCAGAGTAAAAAAGCAATGGCAGTCATAACTTGCTTTAAAATACTACTAGCTGGAAAATTAGTTTAGGATTATAATTAGTATCAATCAAGAGTATACAAGTTGTTATATAGGGTATGTGTATACAGAACTATTTTTCTGCATATTTCAACCTTCAGAGCAGGGCCTGTGTTAGCTGGGGTAGTTTGTTTCTAAGGACCTCTGATGTGTCATCTGCTTGCCTGAAGTTGGGTCAAATGTGGGTTTGCTAGGGGTTAAGGGGACTCTGAGGCTTTTCTCCATAGCTCTGTGTGCTGTAATCCAATTTCCATGGCCTGTGTTTTGCAGAAACCCCACCCCTCCTCTCTCTGTCTCTCTCCACCTCTGGTTTTCCTTGTTAGGGTTGTATTCAGCACTGGCTGCCAGCTTGTGACTTCACATCACTGAACATTTATGAATACCTAGAACAGACAGAGAATTTTCTGTTTAAATTGAAATTGTGGCTTGCCCTGCTTTTCTGCATACTATTAATAAAATATATAATGTTTGTCTGTTTCCAACATTAAGTATCTTCTTCCTGATGCTTTCTCACTTCCAGTGAGGTCTTTTCAAAGCTGTGTTGAAGGAAAGAGCACAACTGTGGTAGGCAGAATATGTACTTAATAGTCAATTAACATTTCCCCTTTGTAGGGTTAACTGCTCTAAATTGCACTTTATGTAATAATTCATTGTGATATAAAAGGAAATGGGAAGTCTATATGGAACACAATTCAGAACAAAAAACTAGAGTTCTTTTGAAAGTTATCTATAAAATACTGAAATAATGAAATCATTATTTTTTTACCTTTAGGAATTAATGTCAGATGTTGCAAATACAGATTCTCTCAGGTATTAGCAATAGTTCTGGAACCTCTGGCAGGAAGAGAAAATTATGTAGGTTTGACTCCAAGACAAGCTGAGTTAATTTGGAATCGGGTAGCCTGTGAAGGAGCAGGGACTTTACTGAATCGATCTGAACTGTGTTAAGTCTTCAGGTGTAAACTGTCTGCTAGCCCCACCTCAATAGTGGTTTGTAATCCATCTACCGGTAACGAAGCCTTTGATGCTTTCAAAATATTTTCAGAACAGTTTAGTAAGGGGACTAAACTAGAGTTTAGTCTTATTTATGACAGAATATGAAGTATGTTTTATTTTTACTACCTTGTGTCTTGGTCTTTTTGTGAGATGGAAGTAATGTGTAACAGTCATTTTTAAGTCTTCATGGTGAAGTTGTTGTCTGAAAATATCCTATGCTCTTGTAATGCAAATTGTTTAATAGGAATAATTAATTAATTTGTTTATGTTGCTTTCACAGCATCTTTGAGGATGAAAGCATGAAACTACGACAGCTGAAGCTACAGAATCAGGTAAATGATAGTGCTGAGGCTGGTATAATAAGTATAGAAAATCAAACAGCCCTCTAGAGACTTGAGAAATGGGGTGAAGTGCTAAAAATGGTTGATCTAAAGAACTTTGAAGATTTTCGTGGTTTTCGTTAGTTCAAGTCAACCTTGCCATGGCTTGTAGATTTGGTGTGTTTGATAAATTTATTTTTCATATGTTCTCTTATTTCATTGGGATTGAGTCACTAGAGTGCAGGAATAAATCAAAAGACAGGAAGACTGCAGGGAATTATCCATTTTAGGCATCAAAGGAACGGTTTCACTGACCTATAGAATGATCTCTTTAACACTGCTGTTGAGAAGGATTTCCAGCCTCTTTTGACCTTTTTTTGTTTCCTACAATAAAAATATTTACAGCCAAGCATGGGTCAATTATTAGGCTATAGGTCTCAGATTTTGAAGTGCTGTTTGCTGGATGCTTACCTTACCATATTCTTCAAAGCAGTGAAGTATCCATCCTTAATATTCTTTCTCTGTGAAATTTCAGATGCTTATAAATAGATTAGAAGATATGAGACTGTTATGATTCTCTGGCTGGCCATTTCACATGGACCACAGATCACTGTCTTGCATTAAACTCATCTTGTTCAAATTAAAGTATGGTTTTTAGGAAGGCTCTTTCTCAGCTGAGGATCTTTAAGTCCAGACACAACAGTCTTCAGGGAACTGTTGCAGAGGGTAATAATCCTCTACCAGAACTTGGTCATTATTTGTAGTCTGAGTTCGCTAAACTTTGACTTCAGACACTGAATTTATTACCAACTTTATCTGTGTCTATATAGGCACTTACCTAAAACACTTCAGAGTCAAGAGGTAGATTTATCTTTGGTTATATATGTGGAAGATAGGATAGTCCTTTATCTGTAGACTATCAAGTGACACTTGTTTGAAAACAAACAAATAATTTATTAAAAAATAGAAAGAATTACTTCAAATAATCTATAAAAGAGCATTTAGTGTCAAATGCCATTTGGTAAGAACTTCCAAAACTAAGGATAGTCTGACTGCTTGGTGATGAACCTCAGAGTCTCTTTTAGGACTGGTCTTGGGCCATAATCTGGTAATAATCACTGTCTCCTAGTGCTGCAATCAGTGTATGCTTAGTGTCAGGCCTTGCCATGGGGATGCATGGCTATTCTTCCAAAACAAGACTGCTGGGCTGGATGGACTTCCCTCAGAGCAGCTGTCAGTTGCATCATGAAGAGGTCAGTTTAAATAATTCATTCCCTTTTGCAAATTTGTTTCCATCTTTCTTAGATTTGGTTGAGATTGCAATCATCTGCATAAGCAACAGCTAGAAAATTTCACTAAATATATTTTAACACCCTGCTCTTTGCAAATGAGATTTGTTGAGAAGTGCTAACAGTCTGCAATTTAGGATTTTATAATTAGGTTTGAATATTAACTTCTAGAATCTACTTTTACATGAATAGTACTATGCCTTCTGAAGAAACAGAGGTCAATAAGAGATTACTAGCAAATATGATGGACTCGCTGCTGGTTGTAGCTAATGCCCTGCTTTATTAATTTGTCAAACATTTATAGGAATTGGAATTTAAAAAAAATGCAAAATGTTTTAATCCAGCAGGATCATGTATAGAATCTCTGGTCATACAGAGAATCTGTAATAAGCCGTAGCAGAGACATGCCTGTCCATCCATCTTTATGATGGGTTTGGAAACCCTGTAATTGCAGTAAAATATTATTTATAATAGTGCATGACATCAAGTTCCATCTGTGGGCCAGCTCTGCCTGCCAGGATGCCTTTTTCTCCTGGACTACTGCCTTTTCCTTGAGGCAAGAGCGTGTGGTTGCTCAGGCAGGGCTTGTTTCCTCATTTGTAGGAGATTTTTGTCTTCTGAGGCATTTGCAGCTCCGAGTGCAATGCTGCCATCTCCCTGTGCAGGGAAGGCAGGAAGCCTGGCATGTTTCTGAGTGCAGCTGGTGTGGTACTTTACTGTTGATGTGGAGTGTCACTGATGCCACTATCGCTGGCATTGTCACTGCTGCTGCAGCGTGAGCTAAGGGGTGGCTGGAAGAGGAGAGGATGTTCCCTAGCTGGGATCCATCCTGCATGGCCTGCTAGGGTTAGGACTATACCAACTAATAAGTAGCACAGGATTGCGCCTTCAAGGCTGGAGTGGTTGGAACTTTCCTGTATATCAGCTTCCTGCCATCATAGCTGGAGAAAGAGAATGCTAAATTGGTCATCTTAGTAGTACACTAGATATTCTCGTCTGGCTTCTTGTAAGCTCATTAGATCAGGAGCTGGTGGTTTGTGATCCTCTGGTCATCCTATATTCTGATGTTATGGTGTTCTGTGGTGTTTCTGAAAGTATTTAATGCATGGGGTTCACAAAATCCTGAGCAAATCACCATAATTAGTATCTGTTATTTATTTTATGTGTGTTGTGTGTTCTGGTGTCCTGTTCATGAAGTATCCACATTTTGCGTAGTAATATTAGATGAATTTTTACTGTAACACAGAGCTGGAGGAAAAGGCTAATTAGTAGACAAAATGAAACAAAATACCGTTTCCTTTTTCTGCTTCCTTAGTGGAATATGGCCGGCAATACATGATACTGAAAGGCAGGTTGCTGTGCCACCTTATGGAGAAAAAACGAACTACTGTTTGCTCTCCTGTCAGTAGACTTGCAGATGTTTTCTCCATCTCAGTAAGCAAAGTAGTAAAGAGAAGCTTTTTTAAGACAAATTAAATTACTATCAAGTTTGGTCACTTGGATTATTCTGAGGTTCTGTCAAGAACGGAAGAAGGTCGGTCACATCTACCAGCAGTAAACTGTATGTTTTAGTACAAGCTGATCCTATTGGATTGGTGAGTCCTAGAAACCCTTTGATGTAACACAGTGTATAAGAATAGTAATTAAAATTTAGACTGGTGGGCAGTGAAATGTTTAAAAAAGCTTATCTAATAAAATAACTCTTGAAATTATTATATCCTATGTTGATCCCAAATTCAATTTTGTATTCTAACAGTAGCTGTATATTTTCTTATTTTCTTACTGCCTTTAGGGTATGTCTGTTTTACTGGGGGTTTTTTTTGTTTGTTTTGGGGATTTTTGTTGGGTTTGTTTTGGTTTGCATTTTTTTTTGTCTGTTTTTGTTTGTTTTTAGGTTTTGGTGGGTTTTTTGTTTTGTGGTTGGGTTTTTTTTCTTGCCTGTCTATTTGTCAGGTAGAGAAGTCTTAATGACAATTTTTTTCAAATCCTTATTCTGAATATAATGTTTTGATTCTTGTTTTTCCTCTCTCCTCTGGAGAATTACAAACTATCATGACATTTTTTTAACTTTTCCTCAACATTAATTTAAAAAGTAAACAAACAACACAAACTGATGTAAATTCTTCTGAAATGTTTGACTACCTTCCCAGAAAATACATCCATAGGTAGCAATTTCTAAGAATTTGACTTTACTGCTTGTTTTTCTTTTCTTATTCTAGACCACTGTGATAATCTCTTTGGAATTCTATGTAATTTTTGCTCTGCAGGATAATCCTTGCAAATAATTCTGCAATAGCAAGCACTACCTGTATTGCAGTCCAGTCTTCAAAGGGCAATTCTGAGTTTAAAAAGTAATTTTGTTTCAAGTTTTTGGTTTTGGTTTGGTTTTGTTGGGGTTTTTTGTTGTTGTTGTTTTTTGAGGCTTCAGTTGTTGGTTTGTTTTTTGGTTTTTTTGGTGGATTTGAGGTTTTTTATGTTTGGTTTTGTTTGGGTTTCGGGTGGTTGGGTTTTTGTTTTTTAGATAAGTGTGAAAAACAGAATGAAGAATCAAGGGCTGAGTTGTGTTGGAATTCCTCAGGGAGAGGTTGCCCGAGAAACTAATCTCACTTGAGATAAAAAGAATAGTAGGAGAGGAAAGAACCAACAAGAGAAAAGGAATAACAGGAGAGGAAAGGACTCCAAAGATGTCTGTGTCTCAAGTGGATTGAATTGTTGGTACTGATGAATTGTTTATCTGGTGGGTGCCTTGGGACGAGAACAATTTGATGGAGAAATTATTTCTGTCATCAAAAACAACTTTCAGGGGTATTTGGGTACCTCAGAAGCAGCCATGGATAAACTGCATCTACTGTAAGGAGCTTGCACATTGTTTGCATAATTGTGCAGAATATTAGAATGTGATTTTTCCTTCTTCATGCATCACCTTTGTTTTTAAGGACTAAACATATCTGTCTTTAAAATGACACCGTGTCCCTTTATGCCTTGATTTAAACCTAGAAGTTGTTTCTATTCTCATTGAGTAGGAAATCTTAAATATCAAATGTATATGTATCTTGCAGAAGTAATATTTTATTTTTTAACATTTGGACTTACCAGTCTTTCTTTTCAGTCCTGAATTATATGGAAAAATTTTACAAGGTAGATCAAATTTCTTTTTAGTGAATCATTCCTATTTTAATTATTATTTATTTATCTCCCCCCCCACCTTTAAGTTTTATCTCTCAGCATTGGTTTCTGGAAACTATTTGCTTTAAGTTCTCCCTATAAGACGATAGCTTTTGAGATAAAAACCTTTTCCTTTGCAAGTGCTGACTGTTTCATACTGGATTATTGATGACTGCTGAATTTGTCTGTTTGTGCTAAGGATTGCTTCAGTTTAGACAGAGTGAAAGGATTTAACATGATCTGCTGGTGGTCTCAAGATAGGTCAGGAAATCAATAGGTGTCCATGTCAACCTCTCATGGAGAATCAAAGGCAGTATCTCACTCCAAAACCACAGTGATATCTGTGTCTAGGATTTTTGTAAGAGATTGCAAGAATATTTCAGGTTTATTTGAGTTTCTGGTCAGGGACATGTCATTACCCATAGCTGGGACGTGGATTCTGCCTCTCTAGATGTGGTTACTCATCTCTGTTTCCTGCTTTTCTTTATTCCACAGAGAGCCCTTCTAGAGAAGAAGCAGAGGAAGAAGCGTCTCGATCCGTTGATGGTACAGCCAAATCCTGAAGCCAAGCTGCGCAGGTCAAAGCCCAAAGGGTGCGAGGAGCAGACTCCTTTAGTAGAAACTCCTACCCCTGTTCACAGTGATGTTGTCTTACATGGTAAATAATCAACCTGATTGCAACAGTGTTCCCCAAAATCCCAGTGCATGCATTATGTCACAGGTGGGCACCTACATTGCTGTGGCAGGGGTCAAGTGATAAGGTTGATTACATACTTTTCTGTATACAAAAGTTGAATTGTAGTACAGTATGGTTGAGCAATACTAAACTGCAAAAGTAAACAAAAACCTCACCTTGATTTTTGTGACAGCTGGAAATCTTCACGTGCCCTTGAGTAATCTCTCCCTTGGGTTAGGCTAGAAGAACTGTAGAAATGGGCTGGGAACTTCTATAAAGGTAGGGACATACAAATCCCAAGTAAGAAAGTCTCCAGAAGCTGTAAGATAAGAAAATAATTCAATAGTAACTGCTCCTATGGTGTTTCCTTATGGTGTCATGGCATACTCCATCTCAGGATTGCATATGACTGAATGATGAAATAGAGAAAGCAAAATGAAAAAAATGAAAACTTAACTGCTCACTCACTACCTTCCATAGTTCTGGGGCTTCCTCAGTGTAAACAAGTCCTGTTAAGAAGTGATAACAGCAGTAAACATGTCAGAAATACAATGCCTAGATAAAGCAGTAAAGTTTTAAGAAGGAAAACAGTGGGAAAACAAGAAAATCAAAGTTGGAACTAGATTTATGTATTATGTGCTACATATTAAGTGTTATGCCAGACCCTGACATCAAGACTCCACCAATTGGGAAGTGTGGTGCAGAGCTGTGTTGTATAGTTTAAACATGGAAGTTTTATTCTAACAAAAAGAGGTTTTTTCCTGTCTATGGCTGTAAATACTTTTATCAACTTGATTTGTGATGTTCAGTGTAGAGTACTCACTGGCACAGGAGCAAACAAATAACATGAAGGAAAAGAAAATAAGGGCGATGGCTGTAAATAAATTGAAAACTATTAATGTGCTTGATAAATACAATGTGTTTTAATTACTTAAGCCCTTGGAAAAAAGTAGATACAATCAGTATATTTAAGTAGGGAGAAACTGATAACTGATATGTTTAAAGTAATAGGCAGTCTGTACCAGAGTCATGCATGACTCCTCCCAAGCTTTCTGACAAAAATTGAGCAAGTATATTTCAGTACTTTAAAGAGATGCTAGAGGAAGGGAAGATGAAAAGAGCCACCATCCTGGGATGCATCTATAAAAAATAGACTTTAGAATTCTGTTTCATTTTGGCCTCCAGGCATTGATGGACCAGCTGCCTTCCTGAAATCAGAAGTGCAGGATTTGGGGACCAAGCTCCAAACTCTTTCTACTGGATCTACCAAACCAGAAGACAATGCAGATAAGGAAAATGATGGAGAGGCTGTAACAGACACAGCAGCCAAGCCAGATCTGCAAGAAATATTACAGAAACGAGGTAAGAGTTAATAATGGGCAAATGTCTTTTTTGGGGCTCTTTTATAACTTTATTTCGGAGGCATTAAAAATGAGGACTCGTGAAACAAATGTCTGTAGGATATTACTTTTAAAAGAGCTACTAAATTCTATAGCCTGTGGAAGTGCAGTGCTGCAGTTCCTTTTCCTGATATTATTTGAACCATACCGGTTATGGTTTAAGAGTTTATGAATGTGCTGTATAATTTGTGGTCTTTTCAAGAAAATTGCTGACAAAATGCTATATCACATTTTGCTAAATTCGGGATATTTTTATTCCAGATATGTTGAATTGTGATAAGATGCTTGAATATTTTCACAACAGCAGGACCCTTCAGTAAATGCTGTGATTTAACTCCTTAGGAGACTAACAGGAAAGGTGTTTTTTTCTGAGTCAGAGGGTGTCACAAGCAATGGTTTTCGAGATATATTCAATAGTTATATCCCATTGACTAATTTCCTAGTGGAGTGTCAAGCTCTGTCTGCCAAGTATATTAAGCTACTGCCAGTACTACAGGAAACCTTTTTTTGTTGCATGCAGCCTTAGCACTTTGTAGCAAAATAATGGCTAGTGTTTAATTTAGTATACAGCTTGTTTTTATTTTGCAGAGCTTGTCTCCCAGAATGTTTCCAGTACACTGCATGCATTGAGGTACTATCACATATAGAGGTGTTCTCATCCAGCTGTCAGATGCCACAGCTGCT
The DNA here is from genome assembly GCA_013397795.1 of Orthonyx spaldingii. Taxonomy (NCBI): domain Eukaryota; kingdom Metazoa; phylum Chordata; class Aves; order Passeriformes; family Orthonychidae; genus Orthonyx; species Orthonyx spaldingii. The sequence goes on along the minus strand of VZTJ01006151.1, from coordinate 460,171 downwards.
TACCTACAGATAGCAACATTACACAAGAGTTAGAAAAGGAAACAAGAGAGAATATCCAGTAACTTCAGGGGAAATTAGTGGAGGTAGAATATAAACAGTGAATTTTGAAATTGGCTGGAGTACTAGGGTCAACGCCTTTCCTCTTCCCAAACGTCCTTTGAGAAGTTTACTGGCAGGTTGTTAAGACTGGATTTTTCTGTTTTATGTGAGACTTCCAGCAGTGCCCCTTCTTTGCAGTGCCATGTCAGAGCATTGTTATAATATTGATTCACAGAAAATAATTCCGTTTAGCAGGCTGTGTTAATTTTCTTTAATGCTTTATGTACATTTCCTTTCTACAGCCAAATTAAATAAAAGAATCACAGAACAAAATCTCAGAATCACGGAATCAATTCGGTTGGAAAAGACCTTTGAGGTCATCGAGTCCAACCTATGACCTAACACCACCTTGTCACCTAAACGATGGCACTGAGTGCCACATCCAGTCTTTCCTTAAACATCTCCGGGGACGGTGACGCCATCACTTCCCTGGGCAGCCCATTCCAATGTCTAATCATCCTTTCTGTGAATAACTTCTTCCTAATGTCCAATTGATGATGCAGTTCCAAATGGAAGAACACACCAAATGGTGGTGTGCACAAAGGCCCTTTATAAATGTCTTTATGCAGAGTTATTTTAGTTACATACCCACAGTCATCTCTACATAACTGTGCTTTGGTTAAGATTAAATAAGTCCTGAAACTTCTCAGTCTGTGCTTCAGTTTTAGAAATCAAGTAATTATTAGTATTTATGGACCTGAGTTTTTGGTACTGATGTAAGAACAAGAGGGGCTCTTACTGAAAAATTGACATACTCTGTTTCAGTGTGTGTAAGACTAAGGGGAGATGGTAAAGGATGTAAACTGTAGAGTCCAACTTTCAGGATAAGTGTCAGCATATTGATCTGGATTTCCTTTTATTGTTGTTGTTCTTAAGACATAGAGGACTTTTTTGCATGAAAGTAGGCAAAATTAATTAGATGACAACATAAACTAAGCAATATGTTACATCATGGAATATCATGTAAAATATGTATTAATAAAGGCCTGACAGGTGCTTAATCATCTGCACAGTGACTGCTGCAAAATATCAGTAGGAATTTGGATTACAAGGCTCAGAAAGAGAGATAGCACATGAAGAAAATCACCAGTTGAAACAACAGAAATTAAGAATGTGAATAAGTATTCAGGAGTCATATATGAATTAGTGATGCCTTGAACTTGTGACACCTTCTTTCAGAGATTACATGTTTGATCCTGTATTCTGACAGGAATTTCAGGCAGTTTGAATTTTGATGAGGAGGACACAGAAGAGGAAGAAGCTAGTAAGAGACCAGTATCTCATTCACCATACCCTGAATCTGAGAGGCCTAGTTCTGCATCCAGTGAGAAGTCTTTTGCAGTAAGTGTCTTGAAATACATTTCTGATAAGCACTGGGCACGTCCTTGATTTTAGTGCTAACCCCTGGAGCACTGGGTTGAAATATAGTAGCTGCAAGTACAGTAGCCAGGAATATTCCCTGAAAGCAGAGGAAGGTCATGATTGTCAGGTTATCTGACTGAAGGGACATTGGTTGAACATAAAGACTTAGCAATGATCAAAGGAACAATTGTGAGTGGAGGATCCCAAAGAGCCTAATCAGTGAATATGGGAACACAGTGAGTCAGCACTATGACCCTTAAAGGAGACAGACTGGGCCATTGTCTCTGCAAAATTCACCGAAATGACTCAGAGAAGCTCTGAAATGCCATGCAAACATAGGAGGGATCTCTTCCTGAAGTTTTTATAGCATTTATTGTGGGATGCAGAGGGGAACAGAATTTTGCAATGGAACAGAGAATGCTGGGATTGGACAAACTTTATATGGGATGTTTGGGGGAAGGAACTTAAGTGGGAAAAGAAAGGTATCAAGGTGGATCAGGGAGTAATAAGCATGGGAAGGCAGGATTAAAGGGGGTAAAAGGTATCAGATATGTGTAAACCACTGCAAAACAGTGTCATTGTCTGCCCAAGCCTTGTACCTTGATTATTTTAGTGTGTCCCACTCTCTCTGAAACTCCACTTCTAACTATTTCCTGTGTGAATGTGTTCGTGTGTGTGTGTATGATATACATACATACATACATACATATGTATGTTGACAAATTAGGTGCTGGACTAGCCAGTGAGTTGGAAGAGACCAGCACCAGGAAGACCCAGGGTCTGAGCTGGCTCAGACCAGATAAAGGCCATGGGGTTTGAGCATGGATGCTGGACACTCTTTGAAGTCCATGCTGTGGGAAAGACCCCTCTGAGTGTATTTGTGAGGTGACTGTGTATATGTTGCCTTGCAGTGGTAGGGGAGTAGTACAAGAGGTCTGGGTGTCAGCTTCTTGGGAGATTGGGCTGTGGGAAACTGCTAGAAATACAGGGTGGTGAGTGCTGAAGGAAGGGAAGGGGTGAGACCTTCCAGTGAATTTCAAATCCGTGTGTGTGTCTGTACTATTCACTCAGGTTTCCTACTGGCTGTAGCTGGGAGTGGGGATAAACCTGCAACTTCATCTCGAAGGCCCAGTCAAAGAGGAGTCTCTTGGGTTCTACAATTCACAGGATTCAACTACCTCTAAGAAAAAATTACTTTAATGAACTGTACTAGATTTCCATTAGAATTCCAATTCCTTTGATGACCCTGTGCATTCTGACTATACACATTGTTCTAAGGCCCTTCCAACATTTAGTTGATATGGTTCCACTAGCAGCTTATTCCATTTCTGCTACTATTCTGAACCAACATAATCTCAGCACTCATTTCAGTCACAAAATTCCAGCCTGTCTCACTGCAGCATCCATCAGTCCTGCTTTCTCATACTGCTTTATTTTCCACTACATTTGAAGTTCTAAAAGCAAAGAGGTTCTTTGCTTAAAATATTTACAGCATTTCATCCTATTTCCCCCTTTCTAGAAAATCACTCATGTCTGCTGCTCAATGGGTACTTTTTCTGTTTTCCCCTTGGAGACCTAGTCTTTCCTCAGACTAAAACCTTCAGCTGCTTTCTTCTGAGGAAACGCAGGTGGTATCTTGTTTAACCTTCCTTTCCCCAGTATCTTCTGGAGACATGATATCTTATGTTTCAACAAACCGCTGTTTTCTTGCGGAATACCACAGTCTCTGATCTGATATTAATTTGCTAATATGATGCTTCTTCCCACAGGAAACAGGTGCTTCCTGTAGTCCATCCCCTCAGGCAGATGCACAGCTGGGAGAAGTAGAGAACTTGGAGGATTTTGCGTTGCGCCCTGCACCCCGTGGAATTAGTGTCAAGTGTCGAATCACTAGAGATAAAAAGGGAATGGACCGGGGGCTCTTCCCTACTTACTACATGCATCTGGAAAGGGATGACAACAAAAAGGTATTGAAAGAAGCACACATTATCTTGGCTGTCGTACTCCTACCACAGAATATTTTTGGTGCAAGGGAGAGCTTTTGGCAAAAACCAGTAGCTGAGGAGAGCCATCATGCAGATGGAGACAGCTTATATTTGGCCAAAGTACTAAGGAGGGAATTAGCATGTAATTAGCATTGTATTATGGTTTAAAAGCCATAATGTGGTTTAAAAGTGAAAGATGAAATTTAAAAAGTATGAAAATGTTAAAAAAGAGCAGGAAGACTGAGTTGCTCCAGAAGAAAAGGAGGAAAGGCTAGAAAGGACAGTTGCATTAAATCTATATTGCCGAATGAGCTGATGGAGGGATAGGATTTCAGGCTGGGCACTTTAGAAGAGAACAAAATTGTGGAGACAGTAATATTAGCACAGAATAAAAAAGGGAATACATATGGGAAATGAAGGGATAACAGTTTGGGTGGCAATGCCTGTGCATTCTTGCAAAGCACCGGTCTTGATCAAAGTCTTGTATTTCCAGACATTCCTTCTTGCGGGGAGAAAAAGAAAGAAGAGCAAAACCTCCAATTACCTCATATCAGTTGACCCAACTGATTTATCTCGAAAAGGGGAAAGTTTCATTGGAAAACTCAGGTGAGACCCACAGATGAAAACTATGGACAGTTGAGATAGGATTTTAATTGTAATTGAGTTGTGGTTATGACTGGCAATCTGGTATAAATTCAGAGAGAATGAACTTGCATTGCTCTACTCAATGTGATCTGTATTGACTTGGGTTGGCAGCCTTCTTCAGCATTGCCATTCACTGTGGCAACTCAGAGAAAAGTTGTCTAGGTGCTTTTCCAGGACAGGTTACAGGCTCAGTTCATCATGGGCACTTCATGGAAGCTCCTCACTGAGCTGGCAACAGGAATATTCAGATGGCAGGAGATGCGTGTTTTTGCTGTGCTGTACAAATGCCTTCAGAAGATGACAAAACTTTCCACTGATGCCTCTCTTTCTGTGTTTTTCCATAACCTGACGTTAGGTCAAACCTCATGGGAACCAAATTTACAGTCTATGACCATGGAGTTAACCCAGTCAAAGCACAAAGTTTAGTGGAAAAGGCTCATACAAGACAGGAGCTTGCAGCTATTTGTTATGTAAGTACTGCCTCTCCCTTTTTGCCCCTTTCTTTGTGCCTGGTTACTGAGGAAACACAGCTTGCAAAATCGTGCTCCTGCCAGTCTCCTCCACTTTGGAACCAAGTGACCAATTTCAACCAGGTGCAACAAAGGGCAGAGGCCTCACAAATGAATTCTTACAAGTTTAATGAAAAAAAGGGGAAAAAAATCAATGCCAGGAGTGGGAGAAACACCCAAACTAACATCCTTATGACTTCTTATCTGGCCTATTCAGTGTGTGGCCAGTCAGCACATCATTTACATGGAGCCAGACACAGCATGAACTGCCTCTTGCCCAGCTGGTGTCTGGTAGACCCTGAAAAGGAACTGCAAGTATGCTGTGAAGCAGAATTAGTTTTTGCAGAACCAAAGGCATTTTGAGGGATGGGAGGGAGCTGGTATTATTTCAGTAGCAACTTGTTTGGTGGTAAGGATATGGTTCCAGGGGAAATGGTGATTTACCACCCCTTTTTAGAGATGTTCTTCTGCTCCTGTGAATCACCTCAGTTTAGGATTCAGAGTAAGGAGGCACTTGTGGACACTATAGAATTACATGAGAATTCTCAAGTCACATTGTTTCATATTCCAGTCCTACAGTTTGAGTAAAATTTGAGGTTCTGTATAAAAAAAATGGCTGTCAAGTGGAAGGATTTTTGCTTTTCTTACAGGTATGGTAACAGAAGCCTAAAGATGCATTAGCCTACTGGAGCAGCATCTTGATTTTTTGCTTTTGCTCTTGATTTTAGTGGCACTTGGGAAGAAAATTGATGTAATAGTTCCAGTACTAGCCTGTTTGCAGAAGTATCACTAGATATTTTCTTTGTATATAGTGTATAGTATTCTTCAGTCTCCTACCTAGTTGAACACAGCAAGGTGGTAGAATGAGCACAGCCAGTTAATATAAAGTCAACTTTTCAGAATTCTGAACTTTTATCTACAAGGAGTTCATGAAGTTTAAATATGAATAAAATCAGTACCCTCATTCTTATACATGGCCCTAGATTTTTTGAAGTGAAGTAATAGAGGTTGCAGCTCCAAAGACCTTTGTCTGTGTCTGCAAAATACATTAACGTATTAAGAGAAGCTGTATCACTTCTGTCAATCAATTCAGTACTTCTAAAAGATTCTGACTCTTTAGTTGGTCTTTGGGAATTTTAAAGGTTATCACTGACATTGTTACAGAACATTTTAAATGGACCCTTGGATTTTGGCTGATACTGTTAAATGAATGGTTTGAGAATACCAGGACTTTTTTCCTTTGCTTTTTGTACTCAATCCACTTGGAGCATTCTCCTTCAGTACTCTCAAAAAATCTGCTTGATTTAAGATTGAAGCTTGGATAGTTGCTGAATACTTCCTTTCCTGGGTCTGTTCTTAAACATTTATAAAACAGTATAATTTGAGAGAAAATTGTAGGTGTGTTCTTAAACACAAATAACAGCACCTGAAGAAAAATGTCATTCATTGTTTAGAAACATTTTAGAGTAACTGCTGATACACAGACAACATAGACTCAGGTCAAAGATATTTTTCCTTTTATCATACTTAAGCCTTGTTCACTAGCAAGATTTCATCACATTATTGCTTCTGATGAAAAGAACTTATGCCTGGAAATTGCACTTGTCTAATTTTGTTGTAAATGTTTCAGTAGGCTAAGAAATGCACTCCAAATTAGTTACTACCATGTGTATCTCCTAACACTGTTCTCTAAATGAGAAAGGGAGAGAAAGCAGTTCTCAGTGATTAAACACAGTTGCAGTTAGATAACTGCTGCTACAGTTGTAGCCAGCAAAACTTTAAAAACTAGTACAAATGGGGATACAAGTTCAGTTTTGCCGTCTTTCCTTCTCTGAGATGAAGTATCTCATTTACTGAAAATAATGGCTTTCCTTGTCTTTCAGGAAACTAATATCTTAGGATTTAAGGGTCCCAGAAAAATGTCCGTGATCATTCCAGGAATGAACATGAATCATAAGCGAATTGCAATCCGTCCACGAAATGTGAGTTGTGAAGTTTGGTTGTGTTTCAGATGGAAGGAAGAGGTTAAAACTTCCCTGTAGAGGTCTGGGTGTTACTGACAATCAGGGTTTTTAGTAGCCAGGGCTTTAGCAAGTCTGGAGAGTAAATACAGTGTAGCCTAAATGTGTTGATTAATTTGTTCTTGCCTTCTACCTAATCTGTAGCCCTAACTGAATAGTGTTTGTATCCTTACGGGTCCTTTGGTCAGCCTAAATATTATTAATTTATCTTTCTGTTGCACCTACAAACTGCCCTCATGGTGGACCTATGTTGTGCTGAGGGTTGGATGAACACAGGACAACGCTTGCTTCTCCTAAGGAACCTGCATTCTTAGCCAGGATGTGGATTGCAACAGATAGGTAATAGACAGATATGGTACTGCTGGTGCAATAGGAAGAAAGTAAATACATTTTTGATCAGAATGCTGTTAGCCTTTTTGTAGGAGTAGCAGAAAAGGAGGATTCTTTAATGAGAAGGAGGGACTTTGATTGTGACCATTTAGTGAGAATTTCTCATACATATGAGGGGTGTTACAGATAAAAGCTTACAGAACAGTATCTGAAGGTGTGTTAAGGTGTGTGATGAAAATTGTTAGGTTCCCTTAATGTGGATTTTATGTTTGGTGACACAAGACCAAAAGGCAGAAAGAAGAAGTACCAACTGAAAGGCATGGCCAATGTTTTAAGCTAGAAAATGGTATTTGCAGTCATGTTGTGAGTAGATATGAGTAGAACAAGAATGTATTTCCTGAGGTCAGAGAAAAAAATCTTCAAGAATGGAAATTGAGAGTTATGAGAGTCCAGAAAAGAGATTTAATTTTTGTGAATGTGCAGGAAAATTGTATCTGGAAGTGGTCATTTGTTCTTTCAGCTGGTATTGCCATCTCCCCCAATAGTACACTAATAGTTCTGTGGCCTTACCTTTGTTTTTCTCCCCTCAATCTAAATTCACTTTGTTGGTGCCAGTTCTCAGGGGTTTGTTTCGCATCTTTAAAAAGTAAATACAGATAAAATTTAAAAGTAACTAAACTGAACAGGAAGTTTTATTTAGGTTATCCTCAAAAATCCAGTATGGTATCTTTGTATAATGCTAAAGCAGATACTATAGTCATATCAGTCACACCTCCACAACAGGTTGTTTTCTGAGCATTTTTTGCTATTAGTACCTTAAGCTTGGATTCTTTTTCTTCAGAGTTTTAGCATATATAGTTTGGATTTTATTTGTTGCAGAACTTTTAAAATTAAATCATATGTCATGTCTCACTACAACCTGAATCTCCTTGTAATTCATTGCTTTTCAAATTTAATGTGCTGTTTTACTTCCTCCTTGTGTCTTTTTGGTTTTATTTCTCTCTGGTTTTCATACTGTGCATCACTCATTAGACCAAATAGGATGACATTTAACCTTACATCCTGCTGCAGCCTTTGGACTTTCTACTGAAGCATCTCAGGGACTGCAATTAATTGTAGTTTATTTTCTTTTATTTCAAAGTTTAGAATGTTAGAAATAGAAACTGGATGCAACAGGATCAGAGAAAGATTATGAGACTCAGAAGGGATTCATGCCAGCAAGGATGGCAGTTATCTATGGACTCTGAATTGGTCCCTTTCCTGTACACACACTTCCTTCCCTATCACTCTTTTTACTTTATTGAGTGAAAAGGAATGCTTGGACTGGGAATCCATGAAAGTATCTTCCTGGTACTTGCAGAAAGTATTTGGTAGGACTGAGTTTAAGTGATGTCGCTGTGTTTCATTAAACAGGGAATGAAGTGACAGAGTGCACACACGAGAGAGGTGATATTCAAAAGCAGAGCCATTCCAAATCTGATAAATACATTTCTTTCTTCTGAACAGGAACATGAGGGTCTGCTGTCAAAATGGCAAAACAAAAATTTAGAGAACCTTATTGAGTTGCACAACAAGGCTCCAGTCTGGAATGATGATACTCAATCCTATGTTTTGAACTTCCATGGGAGGGTCACTCAGGCCTCAGTGAAGAACTTCCAGATTGTCCATGACAATGACCGTAAGAGTCTGGTGGAGAGTGTGTGGGACTTATTCAAACGGGGAGAACCTAATTTATTTCATGAGGGTTGGGAGGAATAGGACACCCTTCCTAGAGAAGGGAAACTGGGTAAAAGAATTTAGCTCAGGATTACTGGGGACTTCTGAGCTGTCAGGAAAATTATCCAAGGCCTCCTTTTTTCTGGGGTGGATGCAGACACTGCTGTACATAACTGCAGCAAAAGGGGGCAAATGAAAGCTTCCTGAAGTGAAAGAAAAGGTTTAATACAGCACCTTCAGGCAAGCAAAGGAATGGTTTGAGCTTTGGTTCTGAAAAGTAGTCTCTAGAATAGCACAGTTACTCTAGAGGACAGATTTCAAGGCCACTCTGGTGGGAAAGGAATGGATAGACCAACCACATACACTTGGAACTGCCAAATGTGTGGGATTTTCATGGTTGGGTTTAGTTTGGCGCTTTTTGTTGTTGTTGTTTGGGTTTTCTTCTTTTGCTACACTGTGAAATCGTTCATCTCTTTGTCTTTTCTCCCCAGCTGACTACATTGTGATGCAGTTTGGTCGTGTAGCAGAAGATGTGTTCACTCTGGACTATAATTACCCTCTCTGTGCTCTTCAGGCCTTTGCTATTGGACTCTCCAGCTTTGATAGTAAATTGGTCTGTGAATGAGGGACAACAGACTTGAAACATGGAACTCACTCCCACCCCTACATCTTGCAAGAGTTCCAGATGTAGCAATGAAGAACATATTGGAAGGGAAATGGAGGACAGACTTCTGCAGGCTTATTAGAAAACCAATTCCAGCCTTTAGAGCATTGTGGGACTTAACAGTAGACCACCTTAGGAGCAACTTCTGTATGGATTGTGGAAGAACAAGAATCTACGTGATGTTTCTGTCATTGGTGTTGATTCTGCTTTTAGAATCCTTGTTTACAGATGCTGCATGAGAGTGGGCTAAGCCCACTAATTGGAACTTCTTGCAGCTAGGACTAGAAAAATAATGGCTAAATGTTCATTTACCTTGAAGCTTCCACGAAGCCTGGGAGATGCTACTACTCAAGAGTTCCTAATTAGGTGAATTTAGAAAAAAGAGAACAGCTGGAATAAGGCATTGGCTCTAATATAACACTTTTACTCTGTGGAATGATTGTCTGCTAAGACTGATACTCCATTTCCCTTTCAGTATTCTAATTTCTCTCTATCCCTTGACAGTCTTTTTACCAAACGAAGAACAATCAAGTCTCAAACACTCCCTTTTCAGTTGGTCATATTATATTCATTGCTACTTTTGTTATTTTTAACCATGTGACAAATGAGACTGAATAGATGATAGAATCAGACCGAATTTGGCAGAAGATAGTATTGTAACACTATACAGTACCACTTCTGAAAAGCAGTGTTCTGATTGATTGAATCTAGACTGTAAACTGATCAGAATTATTTTTAATTTCCCCATTGTTCATGAAATTTGCTATGTTTTTAGGTATAAGTTTGCGACCAATTTAAATTTTTTAATGTGAGATTATCTCAAGGCATGACATATTAAAGTAGATTTTATACAAATAATTTTAACCTGACTATAAGAAGGAGTTACCTCAACAAGAGATTACAGGTATTTTCAAAGACATCAGTAAGTTTGATGTAATTGCATCACGAGGCTTTGCAATGTGCCCTTCTAATGTTCCATTTTTAATACTGGATGTAGAGTATGGAGACTGTGTGTCACAGCATGGAACACTTCTTAATTCATGTGGCCTTAACTCACCAGAGTGGATTGCTGCACAGTGTGACCTGGAGGCCTCAGTGCACACATCTCTTGTGTACTGAAGCAGAGAACAATTGCTGTCTTGCCTGCTTCTTGCCTATTACACATATTCATGATGGTCTTGGAAAAGTCTGTCCCTCTACTGAGACAAGAATTAAGTGTTCTCCAGCTTTGGATATCATCCTTGTCAGCAGACTAACTGTTTCAAGCTGCAAAGAGCAGATACATTGCTTTTGGTCTCTGGAGTCTTTGCAGCGGTAGCTGTCACCTGCTCTTTCAAATTAACAAAACTTTGTGAAGACGTTTTCTGATATTGCCAGAAAGAATAATGATTGTAATCATGTGTAAACGCTGTGTGTAACTGTAAAATATGAATTGAGGCTGAGAAGTCCACCTCCTGTATCTCTCAGATGACCATTTTGCAGTAGCTGCTGAGACATTTTCTTGAGATGGTCCCATCAGAAAAGACTCAATCAGAAAAGTAAGAGAACTTGAATGCTGATGGATCTGTTTTGTGCCTTTGTGTACTTCCTGCTCATCGGGCTGAGGATGAGACCTGGCAGTGTTTTCCAGCTGTGCTCTTCTGAAGTTTTGACTGATGGTTCTGCATTCCCTCTGCCTTTCCAGAAAAGGAAGTCAGTTTGTGTAGCTGTCTGATTATTTTTCTGACTAGGAATGTGTGAAAGAAATTGCCATATGTTATTTTGGGGTGACCTGAAGGTAGAATGCTAATTTCTGATTCAAGATGATTTTCTGTGTGCTCAGAAGGCCACAGTAACATCCCTTTATTTAGGCTTGTCAGCAGTGGCTCTTCAAGCTATTTGTTGACATCAAATGATCCTGTCACGGCCTCTCAGTCAAATTATGCAGACAGATGAACTGATTCAGTGTCTTTATCAGATACTGTTTTACATTAATTGTATTTATAACTTTTATATCTAAATGAAAATAAACTAATTTATATATTGAAAAGTCTTTAATTCTAAATGTTTTTTTTGCTGTCACTTGTGGGTGTACTTTGTTCCTTCTCTGTGACATATTATGTCCATTTCTTCCTATCTTCTTGAATGTCATCTGTCTTCTTACTCCCTCTTTTCCTTTGTAATTCTTGGTTCTCTTTCTTTGTGGTGTTGGGGTTTCTTTCCCATACACTTAAAAGTCTGGGAATAAATGCAAGGTTAGTCTCTCTAATACTTTCCCCCCCCATTATCAGGTCTTAACCTATAGTTCTTGGTTTCTATTTGATTGTTTAAGCTAGTTCCATTACTCTGCTCCATGTTTTTAATGTTTTTCCCAGCATCCAGGTAGAGCATTTGAGATAGTTCTTACTGCATTTTCCTACCTTCTCTCTGAACTCATTCAACTGATGAAGTACATTAACATACTTTTCTGGATCAAGTATTGAAGTAATATAAGGCTAGGAAGAACATCAAGTTGAAGCGGTTACATTTTCCTATTTCCATTGAGAGCTGTATGAACCTCTATAAAAGGAGATATGATGGATCTGATAATCAGAAACTGGCACAGCCTTCAACATGCAAGCCCTATTCTTCAAGCACCTCTGTTTTTCCCACTATTTCCATCTAAGCTGAATTAATCTCAGAGGAGACAGAAAACTAAGCAGGAAATATGACTCAATATTTGTTCTTAACACAGCAATACTAGTTGCATACATACAAATGTAACATGCTTGAAATCCCAGAGAGATCTTAAAGAAGCATATTAAATGGTTAAATTTGAATCCTAAAGGCAGGCCTAGCACATGGAAATGGCTCCTAGGCTGCTATAGGCTCTTTGGCTCACGAACATAAAAGACAGTGAATGATTTCTTGCTCTTTTAGGGGTGACTCTCACTCTGATTGAAGTTTTGCTGCTGAATTTGGTAGCAGTAGGACAGGAGGTTTTATTACTGTTAGCATAATTATTATATTATAGTTCACTTAGTGTGCTCTTCTACTTGCTGGTATTAACAGCTCTGTAAATCTCTCAGTTGACATCGAATTAGGTTTCCTGTTCCTGGTACAGAAGACAAGCAAAGCCTTCCCGGTGATTTACAAGTCGAGTTATTAAGAGTTTGTGTGTAGTCCTGTGAAACGGAACTATGGACAGATTCCTTCTTTGGCAGAGTCAGGAATCTCATCTCTGCCATAGGATCAAACTGTTGTACCTAACTGCAGTTTGGAAGTAGTTCAGAACTAAGAAAGTTCCTTAAGTAATCCTAGGGCCAAGAGATTTGGCCCAGCATACAGTTACGAAGAAGAGTAGAAAAGCAACGCCGAGGTGTAAGGGCTCCCTTACCAACAGGGCAAACAGCTGGCTCCCACTATGAGGTGGCAAGAATTGAAAGCCCTGCCAGGAAAGAAGGAAGAGGTCCTGTACCAGTGTTAACTCCTGTATCTCTTGAACTGTACACTCTGTAGTTTCTGTCTTCTCATTGCATCCCTTAATGTGTTCTATATCAAATTATTATTTTCTCATTGGAAGCTGGAGGTGACTTCTTTTTTTCCAAAATGGAAGAAAAATCTGAAAGCAAATGAACTTCAGCAATATGCATTAAGGTAAAGGCTATGGTAACCATAATCTGCTCTGGTAATTTAACATTCAATTTAGAGAATACATACATGGATGAATACACTCCAGAGGCTCGAATTTTTGATCATTTAATTTGATTCAATTAACATCTCCATACAAGGCAACCCATTGCACTGTCTGCAACAAAACTGCTGAAAATTCAGGTGAAAACAAAGGATTTTTTTTTAAAAAAAGCTTACTTGAATTGAGCCCTTTATTTATTATAGAGAAAGTAATACTGATTTACTGTGGGGGGGAAAAAAGGCTTTATTTTAAAAGCTGCATAAGAAAATAATTCAGAGTACAAACAGGGTGGTGGATTTAAGTCTGATAAGTTTGCCCAACTCTCTCTGCTTTTTCTTCTAAGCAGAATAGTTTGGTTCTGCATTACCTCCAGTAAAAAAACCCAAACAACCCACCACTAAAAAACCTGTATTCTCCTGAGTGAGTTTCCATCTGCAACTGACTGAAGTCCTGCAAACAATTTGTGTGATGATTCACAGGAAGGAATAGGTTTCAATTCCTTCTCTTTGAGCTGTGTTGATTTGGCAAGGAAATGGGAGCAAAACAATGTTACTCACATAATAATGAGACCTGGCCTAGAATTCCCAGTGAATATATGTGACCAGAAATGAACTGCCTTTCATATACATAGGGTTTTAAAAAAATACTTATGGCATAAGAGAAACTGTGGCTAAATTAGTTCATTACAGGGCTTTATATAACAAACAAAAAACCACTCCTCCTAAATCGTTTCAGTGAATTTTGTAGCACCATATTATTTGTATAGTAGATATTCTCCATTCCTACAGTTGTATCAGAAAACCTTATTTTTATGAAATTGATGGGTTTTACCATCTGGTTTCTGAGGCCTTAGGACACATTTAGGACCTGTTCCCAGGTCTCTGCAACTTTCTCTGCAATTTGAAAGAGTTAGGAACTTTGTTAGCTTTGGGTTCTCACAAAAAATCCTCCGTTTCTCCAATATACTGAAGTTTTAAAGAAAGCCAACCACGTTATAACTCTTCACAGGTAGTTATGTGCACGCTACCTGTGACAAAATCACCTGCCGAAACCATAAAAAAGTTTGGTTTGCTGATGTAGCTGCACTCCCAGAGCTGCTGCTACGATGTAGTTACATTTACTAAACTTGCTGGTTTACTACTGCTTTTGTTTCGAGGATATGGCTTTCCAACCCTAGTGCAACTCTCAGTCTCATATCAGCATTTTCCAGCGCAGCTCGCTGGCATTCCTTTATGAACGCACAGGAAAAGAGCAGCTTCGAGGTGGGACGGAGAAAAGCCGCGGGGACGCCGCTTTGCCGGTGGGTGGGTGGTGGGTGCTTTGCTGCCCGGGCTGCCCTCGGCAGAACCCCGCCGCCGTGCCGGGCTGGGGCTGTTTGTTTGGCGCTGGTGGAAATCACGGCCCGTCCCTCAGGGGCTCGGCAGCCGTGTCCCCTCACGGCCGCTTGCTTGGCCCATCGCCCCTGGGAAAGCACCAGGCCAGCGGCGGCGTTCCCGGGGATCCGAGCCGGCCCGTGCGGGCCGCGCACTCCAAGTTCTCCCGCGCCCGGGCGCCGTGCCCGCCCTCGATTCCCGGAGGCGGCGGCGTCCCGCCCGCTCCCGGCGCTGCCGAGCCGCCCCCTTCCCCCGCTCCCGGCCGCCCGCCCGGAGTTTCCTTCCCCCGCCCCC